>JAVKLA010000053.1:43860409-43876764 GCA_034782735.1 Sagittarius serpentarius | reverse complement strand
TTGGTTTTTTTTTTAAGCACGCTGATGGGAACTGCCCATGTCAACTCTGATCATTTCAGCCAGATCTGCTGAAGGCTGTACTGGGCTGTCATTGACTAATGATAGGTGCTTTTATCTGTAGAAAGGGATGTTATCTATTCTCTTTTCCATTGCTCTCTTACTCTTCTCTGTTAGTCTCTGTTCTCTTAGCATTTTCCCTTTATTTCCCTTCTTTGCAACTGTTATGCACTTCTTCTTCTCTGTGTCCTTCTGTCTCTGCTTGTATTCTTGCATTAGTAGAGACAGAGAATGGGCAATTGGATTGAGAATAGCGTTGGAAACCAGGCTGCCTTGAGTATCAGAGCTCTTGCAAAGGCACTTTACGCTGCTCAGGTCAGATCACAACGTACATCTGCATTGCTTAATACTGCAGATAAACATAAGGTAACAGCAGAATCTCTGCTATACATACCACCAGGTATCACTGCAGTCCTCTGCCAGCCAGATCAGCCAAGTGGTGGGGTCTCTAGGACTGTGTGCGTTGCTAGTATGTCTAATGTTTGAGCTAGTTTGGCTTGTGCTCCAGCTTACCCTGTACCTGTACGAGGCAATTTAGAGCCAGCTTGCGCACCTCTGTAATCACACTGTTATACTCTGTAGGCATACTTAAGGGTGTAACCATTCAATATTTAGATTACTAGCTCCCAGTGAAGCACATAAATGTGTCTGTGAAGTCAGAATTTTTCTTTATCTGTCTAAAGAGATTGTGTATCCTGCTGTAAGGAATTCCATATTCTTCACATAAGTCTGTCTCTGTGTAGAGAGGTGTTTGTTTTGACATGGTTCTCAGTCTAAGGATGCAAACCAAGAAAGCGCAGACTGTTTGCCGTTCAGTTTCACAGTCATCTTAAACCAGTTTGTGTCTGTGCTGCTGCTGAAGAGACAGTCCTGTCCTCCCTATCACCTCTACTGCTGTATTCGGAGATTTGCTTGTTGCTGGTGCTGTCATGCATGTGGATCCAAAGTCATGCAGGGAACTGAAAACTTGGTTTTCTTCCATAGGATTAGTGTTCAACCAGGTTATGTTCTTGATGGAATTGATAGCACTGTTACAAAGTGCAAAGGATAGAAACATGCAGGAAGAGCTGAACTGGCCCCTCCACCGCGGAAGATCAGGCCAGTTAAACGCATGTGTGGAAATGCAATCTAGTATTGCCACCAGATTAATCCTACAGAGTTGCTATGAACTGGGTAGAATGAATTTTTAATTTATTTAGTATGAAATGTTTAGCATCTGTCTTTCGTGTCTGCAGCATTCTGCATTGTAGATGTGAACTGGACTAACAACTGGAGGCCTGTTCTAGGCTGACAGTGTTTATATTTGTAAAAAAATATCAGTTTGCTTTAGGAAATTCTGCTTTTGCTCATGTAGAATTAAAATATTTTTACTGTTACATTTAATTGGCAGCATAGGAATGAGATGCACTGTCACTTGTGAGCAGCTTTTGACCATCAGAGTGCACATCTGTGTAAGTTGCAAGGAAAGTGGATCTATTGTAGAGGAAAACAATATGTTGCAGTGTGATAGACAAACAAGTAATTTCATGTGCAGAATATTTTGGTTTGGTAGAAGGTTCCAAAAAATAAAATTCTGCTGTGTGAAAAGGTTGGTGATAAGGGTGGTTGTGGGGTTAGATTTTTGGCGACTGTTAATGAAGAATTCCAGTGACATTGAATTTGGCTCTAATATAGGAATCCACTCTAATGATTTGTTGACTAAAGTAAATACTTATTTTCAGTACAGATAAGCTTTGAAGACAGACTGCCTAAACAAACGTTCACATTGAGCGATAGTTACTGGACTAGGTAGGGACATATCTGTGTTGCTGTATTTAGGAAAAACTAAAAGCTTAAAAGAAGAGACAAGACATATTTTGTTTGGCACATGCTCAAGCAAGAAAAAGCAGAGTTAGGCAATAGAATTCCTTAAATATATTCTTGAAAAAGTGAGGAGCGAGTTTCAGGGTTAGGACTGCAATCATCTGTATACTTCTTTAGAGGTATTATTACAGTGCTATTAACATACTTTCCTTATTTAATAATATCAAATTTTAAATTCAGACTTAATAATCACACTCTGCCAGTTGATAATATGTGTGAACAACAGAGATTAAGTTTCACTAGAACTTTCTGCTAAAAATGTTTTCTTAGCTCTACAATCATAAAAACACCATGTGAACTTTGATTCAATGAGATTTACTCCAAAGAACAATTAGTATGTGTTTCTAAATTACAGAGGTTGGAACTCAGATGAGAAACCTAATTTCACATTTTCAAGAAAGAATGGATTATTTTCCAAATATGTTGCTGAGTATTTAAAAAATGACAGTAAGTTGGAAACTCCAGGGGAAAGGAAAAAAATTAAGCTACTTAAGGAAATAGCGGATATCAGTCTAGTCTAGAAGGTAATAGGAAAAGAGATGTCTTTTACTTATGGCTACTACTGTTTTCTTCTATCATAATACACTTTTATCTTTATAAGAAAAATGTTAGGGAATGCCATTATCCTCTGCTAACACGGGTTGTCTTCCTCAAAGGAACTGCACAACCCCAAGCTATGAAGCAATTTATGTTTTCAGTGGAGTACTTAAAGCTAGTCGTTTGGGGAATATTTGGTCAAATAGTCATAAGATATGGTTAGCATCCTTTCCTTTATGCAACTGAGCAGTCCCCATTCACCTGTTCAGTCTAGGCAGATTGTTGTAGAAATGGCAAGGAAGAAATATTCCATGTATTCATATACATACACTTGGGCAGGTAACTTCCTTTTAGTCTTTTGTCATTTAAAATTGCTATTGTGACAGCAGCTAGAGAAATGTTGAGGAAAAGCTACTACTTTGACTTTTTAATTTTACTTATTTGCTTTTGTCGTGTAGATTTTACTGCAAATGAAAAACTTTCTTACAGGTTTTTAATAAGGCTTTTTCTTTATAGTTGAAAGCATTGCTCACCCTTTCATATTGAATTTTGAAGGATATTTTTTTCTATTTCTTAGTAAAGGTTGAAACTAAGGTAGTATTCTGGTTGAAACAACTGATCATCGAGCTTATCTTTTGTGTCACCTGTACGATTCCCATCCACTGAAATAAGTTTGCTTTTGTAGGCTTTGGACTATGTTACTGCTTTGAATATATTTTTGTATAATGAGAGTACCCATGTTAATAGTTAGTGAGGAAAAGCATGCTTATTGAAAAGAAAGAAACTGTATTTGACACATTTAAAAGTATCATAACTAATAAATTATTGACTAGAGTAATTGCCTACTTAAAACTTACTTTTTGAATACAGAGGCCAACTGGAGTAGCAAGCATTTTTATATAAAAAAGAAACAGGTTCTGAAAGACAATTAAACATTGTCTGTTGGAAAAATGAGATCGCTCCCACATTGACCATGTTTATAGCAACTAGAAACTGTCTCACAGTTTTCTTTAATCACATGTATGTGTGTTTTCAGCATTGTAAAAAATGAAGCCTAATGATTTTTTTCAGAAGAGTGGAAACTGAGTAATAGTAATTTTAGGACACACTAAATATTATCAGGTAATTCTGCTACCAAATGTTTGCAAATGAGAGAAGGCTGCGGGCTGTTTTTATATGTGATTTATAAAGACATTGATTAGGGAGTTCTAATACGTTTCACTTTTTGAGCAAGTATTTTAAGTTGTCTGCTAGCAACACAGTGAAAATCTTTGGCAGAGTGTGGCTGAATTTTGCATAGACTTACCAGCCTGTTAATTTTGAGTGATAGTAATTAGTCAAGACATTCTCCTGAATAAAGCAGTAGAACTTATTTTGTGCATACTAGATAATGTTGCTAAGTACTGAAGAGGTACCTTATTGAATTAAGCTTTATGAAGTGGATTGTTATTCAAGGAGCAATAGCTGAACTTCTGATTTTGTTCACTGTTTGTTTTTTGTTTTTGTTTTTTTTTAATTACTGAAATTAGCTTCTCAGTTAAACATAGTTTTCTGGATGGAACAATTTTAAACATTTGGCATATTATATACAAAGGGCTTGATTTAGATCTCACACAGTGTACAATATGATATTATTGGTTTGTCTTTCCCTGCTAGAGTTCTCATGGTATTCTAGGTATATGGGATTTCAAATTTATTATTTATTGAATTTTAAAATAAAGAGAAATATTTATCCAGAATTATTTAAAATGAACATTTTTTTCATCAGTTTTTTCTGTCTCCTTTTTTTTTTTTTCTGGACAAGGTGGTTTATATGGGGCATTGTTTGTCACCAAATATTTATATCACTTTCAAGGTCAATGAGGTGCATTGTATGTCTCTTACAACCTGCCAGCTGGATTTTTCTGTATCTGGAATTTAAAAAATGAAGTCAACTGTCTTGAAAATGTCATGAAAACCTGAAATGGCAAATAAAATGACAGCAACTTGCTGTTGCTTTTGGTTTAGGCCTGGTTTAAGCTTTAAGCCTAAAACAGTCTGGAGAATCCTTTTTGGTTTTAAATGAGTACTACCGTTTTTGGTGCCAAATTAAGAAATCCTGAATACTACAGGGAAGCGTTATTCAAAAAGCTGAACAGGCTTGTTGAATTTTTGTATTCTATGTGCTGGTGGGTTGACCTTTGCTGGCTGCCAAGTGCCCACCAAGCTGCTCTCTCACTCTCCATCCTCAACAGGACAGAGGGAGAAGATCAGCTGAATACCTCGTAGGTGGAGATAATGGTAGGGTGGTCATTTACCAGTTACCATTGCAGCCAAAACAGACTTGACTTGGGGAAAATTAATTTAATTTATTGTGAACCAAAATAGAATTGGATCGTGAGGAAAAAAAAGACAAAATCTAACACACCTTCCCCCACCCTAGCTTTTTTCCCAGTCTCAACTTCACTCCTTCACTTCTGGCTCTTCTAATTCCTTGCCAATCCTGCCTCAAGCAGCGCAGGGGGGATGCAGAATGGGGGTTACAGTCAGTTCATAACGCTTTGTCTCTGCCGCTCCTTCCTCACACTTTTCTCCTGTTCCAGTGTGGGTCCTCTCCATGGGCTGCAGTACTTCAGGATAAACCTGCGCCTGCATGAGGTCTCCATGGGATGCAGTTCCTTCAGGACATATCCAGCTGCTGTGGTGTTGGGTCCTCCACGGCCTGCAGTAATAGCTGCTCTCGTGTTACTCTGTGGGCTGCAGGGGAAATCTCTGCTCCAGCGCCTAGAGCACCTCCTCCCCCTTCTCCGTCTCTGACCGTGGGGTTTGCGGGATTGTTTCTGATGCTTTCTTTACCTCACTCCTCACACTGCCAGGCAGCGTTTTGTCGTTTCTTAAATGTGTTTTCCCAGAGATGTCAGTAGCATTGCTGATGGGCTCAGCTGTGTCCCGTGGTGGGTCCATGCTGTGTCTAGCATGGGGCAGCCCCAACCTCTTCTCACAGAGCCCACCTTGCAGCCCCCCCACTACCAAAACCTTGCTGTGTGTACCCAATACAACTTGTATGCAGCATGATAGGGTATCTGTTCTTAAGAGGTACAGGAGAGAAAATAATTCTGAATATAAATGTTTCAGCGCTCGGTAGATGTGGCAGCGATGCACCTGGGAGTTCTCAGGAGTAGAGGAACACTAGCAAGATTATGGAGAAGTATTTTATATGTGAACAGGAACAGCATATATGCTATTCTCTAAGTAAATTATATGCAGTATTTGGATATTACACTAATAATTTTCAGGGATGTTGTATAATCTTGTGTTTTCTAGGGAGTATGACTTCTGCAACGTCACCTATCATTTTGAAATGGGACCCCAAAAGTTTGGAAATCAGGACTCTCACGGTAGAGAGGCTATTGGAGCCACTTGTTACCCAGGCAAGTATCTTTGATTTATTTTGTTTCTTCCTTTTAGCCTGATGCTATATTTAGTAATTTTATGTAATTATCTTAGTAATCTTTGATACTAAAAACTTGAACAGTTTTTGTTCATGATCTCTAGTGGAAAGCTCCGTTCAAAGATGTTTAGAAGTTCTTGTTCTAAATAATCTATAGTCTTAAAGTGTGAGCAGGAACACAGTAGCAACAACTATTTCCTCATGTTTGTCTTTTAAAAGAAGTTTAGAAATTTACAAAACAGTCAATTTAAGACAGGGATCTGACTGAGTACATACTTTTAGTTTGTTATTATACCATGGCAGACTGGTTCACATTAAAACCAAACAAAACCAACCAACTAAATAAAAGAAACTGTTAAAACCTGTTTCATTACATGCTGTGATTGATTATAAGTGTATGTTCAACCAGTTATCTTTCAACTGAGTAAAATTTGCTAATAGAAGCTAAAACATTTGTCCAATGGTCTAAAAAGAGCAAGATGAGAGTGATGCTAGGTAACGTGTATAATTTATGTTAGTGTTCTCCAGCTTTTAATCAGGTAGACCAGTTTGTTTATTGTCAGAGAAAACCTTTGTATATCTATGCATATCATGTTTCCTGTGTCTGTACAAAGTTACATGTGCGGTGGTGAGCACATGCACAGGGGGAGGAGCTGTGCGGTCCAGAGAAATATGGCAGTAGACATCAAACTTCTGTCATCATCAGTGAGATTTGCTGAGTCTGTGGCCTGGTACTTTTGTGTCCCTGAGTTACCATTAGTAATGGGAAGCTGGTTACATGATTTTATCCTATGTTATGTTTGATAGCACGCCTCAACAAATGTAAATAAAGAAATTACAAGTTGAACTACAGGACATGGATTTCTTCAGTGGTGGAAACTAATGTGCCCAAGATCCTTACCTTTGTATTTTGTTGCAGAACAATGAATTTCTATTTTAATAGTATGTCAAGAAGACTGGAGAAAATAAAAGTTCAGTCAAGAGGGGGTAGAGAAATGTTGGGATATTGTTTTATTCATCGTTTCTGAATAATTCTGTTGTGATTTCTTCTTTTCATGGGTTTCTAGATAGTATGGACATATAAAAAACCCTTTTAAAATATGTAATTTAATTTCTTGTATTAGAGAAATAAGTAGTTTTACTTATTTTCCTCTACTTTGAATCCAATAAATAATGGTTGACTAAAGCATGTTTTTGCAAGCCACGCAAAAGTAGTCACGAAAGCTTCAAGTGATGAGAAATGTGCTACCTTCAGATTGTGTTTATCTGTTGCATTTTTAGCTTAAGTTATTCAGCTGCTCTTTCTGTTTTTCTCAGATAAGTTAATGATCATCCCAGTTTAAAGGCTTTTCTTTTTTTCTACTTAAAATTGCATATACAGTCTGGTCAAGTCAAGAATAGTATTTCGTTTACCTCTGTTTGGGCTTAGATTGCAATCTGCCTATGCAGTGACAATCTCCACAAGATACCATGTGCACATTCCACATGTAAAGATTTGGATCTCCTTAGAGAGTTTCAAAGCACTTTCCTTCCTAAAGAGAATGTCTAATTTGAAAGTTTATCTTGGCGAATAAATAAATACATAAATATTAAATCCCTGTTCAGTTTGAACTCTGAAGTCCACTGTAGATTCATAAGAGCTGCTTAACTCAGGAATCAGAGAAGTGAAGTTCTTCCGTAAGTCATTAAAAATAGGTCACTGGATAGAAGAGAGAGATTTAATGCCACAAAATGCGACAGAACTGTGCTGCGCAAGTTCCTGAGCAACCTGATCTGACTTTGAAGGCAGCCCTACTTTGACTAGGAGTCTGGAGTAGATGACATCCTGAGGGTCCCATACAGCCAAAATTTGTCTGATTCTGTGATTTCTAGCACCACCAAGACAAATGCATGTTTTATTTTGGCATTCACACCTGAATATTTAGAGTACTTTCTTGTTCTCCAGGCTGTATATGGTGTTGGAGAATGCTTGAAAAAACAGAAATGGTTGTACACAATCTTTGAGCTACAAAAATGCCAGTCAAGCCTTTTGTATCTGATTGTGTGTGTGTGTGGTGTTTAGACTCTGAACTTAGTGTATATATATAGGCACATGAGTGACAGATTTTCAAATGGTGGTGCAACCACTGATTTCTACTAAAATTTTGGGGTGTTATACGGAAATGCAATGTGGATTTGAAAAAAGAACACCTCAGTGAGTCAGGAGAATGGTGCATTAAAACTGAATTTTAGACAAGCTCATTAGCTTTCCAGATGAGAAAATACGGATAACCTATGAATTGATTTAGAAGAAATTATAAGACAGGAAGATTGTCTGAGCTGGAGGCACAAAAAAAAAATTAAAAAAATAATCCATTAACTGATCATGAGAACACATTAGAAATGACAGAATTGCATTTATTCTAGGAAGCCCTGAACTAGCAAAGTAATTAAAACTTTATCTGCTTGTCAGAGATGTAAGGGTCTTGGAGCTTGCTGGTGTACCCCTTTTCCCCATGCTTGTCATGCTAAAAGAGTAACAGATATGCCCTGCCACGTCTTTTATCACATTACCATTATTGAGATTTTGTAAGAAATGTCTGATTGAAAAATTTATTACAATTTCTGTTTTCAACAATGTTGAATGTAATAATTGAAATATATTTCTTTTCTTTGGCTTCGATGTCACAATTAGCTAAAAATAGAAGGTAATTGTATTTATTGCTAGTTTTTTTTCTGAGAGTTTATAACAGCTAACCTTTTTTTACTATAAATCTTGTAATTTTGAATTCTATGAAATTTTTATAAGGAAACGTATAACTAAAATATGTCCTCAAGGGTTACTGCCTCTTATTCTCACCTTCATGCATAGTAACCAAAATTAATTACAGTTTTATTTGTTAGACTGTGGATGGCTTTCATAAGAAAGAAGAATTACATTTTTAGGAAAGGCTTAACTGCCATTACATAATATTTTATGCATAGCTGGAAAATAGCACTTGTGGATGTTGCCATGAGGACTTGGGATATTTTTTTCTTCTGGTGGTTTTGTGTAATAATTGAATACAAATATAAATACAAGTTATGTATGTTAAGGAGAGAAAAAACCCACCAAAACCCAACCATAAACCAGCAACATCACTGCAATTGGTTTTTTGAAAAACACCAAGAATACTCATCTGTGAACACATGGATGAAAAGATGGAGTTATGCATAATTTTTTAAGATAAGATTTGCTCTTTTGATGAGATTTCCGTTTTCTAGCGTCAATCTGTGGTTCTTCTCATTAGTTTTTCCTAGATATTTTAAATATCAGTGTGGCTGTTTTACAAATGTGCCCTTATTACCAGAGCCACACAGCAGTTGTGCCTTTTAGGATCTTTCAATTTTTGGACTATTATGTGTTATTACACAATGTTAACAATAACACAAATAATGGTGAGTGTTCCTGTTGCAGATTTTTCATGACTGATTATGTTTTCCTTCAGTGTGACACATTTTTGTCCTTCTAGATTTGTTGTGAAGAGACAATTGTGAATTGCAGTGCATGTTTTTTTTCCCAATAAATTTAAGATGCCCATTACAGTAGCTTAGAATGAAACAACAGTATCTTGTAATGCAGGCAAAAATAATTGATTAATGATTTTACATTTTTTTGTATATAGTATCACTCAGTAAAATTAAGTACCTACATCTATAAAATAAACAAGTCATTAGATAAAATTCCAAATAGTTTTAATTAGTACAATTTATTTAGAAAATCATAATTATGGCTGCTGTTATACTTCATGAACTTGTGCCTAATCTAATCCCTTGTGCAATGTATTTGGAAAATGAACCAATTTCTATATTGCCATGAGAAACATAAATATATTCCCAACCATTCCGGTTAATCAGCTATTATTTATATTCAGTTAACCTTGTTTTTATTGCATTTGAAGCCTAAATCTGGTGCGCTAACTGATCTCCACAGGAAATACATTATTAGTTGCTATTGTCAGGGAGCTGCATCTGAAGCACACCTATGCATGTGCACAGACGCTTTCCTTTCCCAGGGTTTGTGAATATGTATGCATGTTTCAAACAATTTTGAGAAAAGCTGAGTAGCTGGTAATGGAGCACCATATGCCTGATACACATTCCACTTGTTTTAGTAATTGTGCAGAATTTTTGAGCAATTTCTCTATTTGATAGCTGGATTCAGCTGAAGTTATTTTCAAGACAGACCTAAGGAAGAATGAAGTTTGGAAACTTGTCTAGCCATTTTTCTAACGGTATTCTTTTCTTGCATATGGTTTTCTTGCAGCTGTTTCATGGAAGAGTTTTCAAAAAATGGTGTTCTTGCCCAGGAATTCCAAACTCTAAGCAAGAAGATCAAACTAGTATGAATAATTATTGTAATATCTTTCTTCTACTTGTGTCCTTGAAGATGTATAGCAAGATGCAGTGAAGCAGAGCTGAGCCTTTTTCTGTCCTCAAACATAAAACTCATCAGGTTCTTGCCAATCCTGTTGACTTAATGGGGGTCATCACTGTAGAAGGGGAACCCCTAATGGTTTTGAGGGAAAATTGGCTTTGGTTGCACTTTTAGTTGATTCTTTTCAGTTTGCTTGAAAAGCAGTTATATGTTTTGTTTTTTTCAGAATATCTTGTGCACTATGTGTTACTTCCAAAAATTCTCAGAGTCAACAAATGTATTAGAAAATTACAGTCTTTTTCTTTTATGTCAAAAATGCTAATTAAAGCAGGATAGGTATATCAACTTATGTTTTAAAAGATGATTGCACAGTTAATACCCAGTGGCTTTGTAACAAAAGAAGTAATGGGTTTTCATTGTGGCTGATAAGCAAATTCTTGTTGGTATCATAAACGTATGCTTACTAAAAGTGTTTGACACCTTTTTTTCATGGATAAAATAAAAGACTTCAAAATTATTGCAGCATATAAAACTGCTAATATAATAATTTATATAACTAGAATAGTTCTAAGTCTAGGATATTTTTTTAATATAATTGAGTGCTTTAACAGGGGGTTAACTTGAACAAAATGCTTTTAATATCACCAAATGTGAATCAAATCTATTAAAAATAAAAAATGTCAGTCGTGTATTGTATGAGCAGGACATTGGCATGGTTTATAAAGCAGCAACTTCAAAATAGTTGTTATGATTGAGCTCATAGTACCAAAAGCTAATATGATCCTTAAGTGGATCAGCTGGTGGGTATAAAGCAAAATTAGTGAGGCAGTATTACTGTTATAACATAGCATTAATGACAGTATTATTGGAAGGATTCCCCATTCTAAAGAAGATGTTGACAATTTGGAAGGAAGTCAGAGAAGAATTATGTGAATGATTTGAGTTTTGTCTTTTAATGGCAGACTAAAGACTTTGGATGTACCTCATTTATATGCAGGCTTGTCAATAAAAAGAAATTGTCTTAATTTAACTGGCAGTATAGATTTTAAGACTGCTTCTGGTAGGACTTAAAGTGTAAATAATATTCTAGAATTAATTTAAACTAAATTCAAATACATGATTCATACCCTGAAACTGAAACATCCAACCTTTAAACTGATAGTCAGTAGGAATTTTGGAGTAAGTGCTTATGGGAGTAGGCTGTAGTAAGTTAAGAGGTATTACAATCTTAACCTGTATGCATTTATGTATTAGCAAAAAGTTTTCTTGCAGTGAAAGATTTTTTTTTTTAATCTGACAAAATCCTCTGGCTGGAAACTGAAACAGTAAGTAAATATAAACTATAGCTAAACTGTAAATAACATTCAAGCTGCAATAGTTCTCCTAGAATGGTGGGCAACTCACTCTGCTACCAGAATCTTTGATTAAGAACTGGATATATTTTTGAAGGACATGCTTTAGGTCTACCTGGGAAAAGAATTACTGGAAGAACAAAAAACTGCAATAATGGGACTTTCACTTTGAGTAGCAGGGAGGAAGCGGGAGCAGGATTATTGTTTTCTGTCATAGATCAGATTTGCCAGGAAAAAGAGAAAATAGATACACAACCTCTGTGATTAAATGTGTATGCTTCTAATGACTTTGGAAGCAATTTGGATATTAAAGTTTGTAATCCATCTTAGCTTCATTCTTGAGAGTAATGTAAAAATGTTATTCACTTTCTTATTTTTCATTAACTTAATTTGCTGTACGTCATCAATCCGCAAAAGTTAGAAAGGCTACAAAATATTCCTGATTACAAAAATAATACACTAATGACAAGATTTTGCTTTGAGGTGTTAATTAACCTAATTATAATAGATCCATGTTCTGAAAAGCAATGGCAATTTTTCTTCCATTTCCCTTCAATATGCATTTCTGAAGACTGACTGATTTATTTGCAGTTCGAAGAATCCAGGGCATGGATATATGGATAATTTTATTTTTTTTTGTTTCCTTCTTTAATTTCTTGTAACTATTGTTTCTGTTGGGTGCATACCTTTTAATGGATCCAAAGAAATTTTTTTACCAATCTTTGAATGTTTTATAAAACGCGATAGTATGGAACTAGAGAGATCTGAGCTTTTCGTGTATTTTAAACAAGACATTGATTTTCAGCCAGAGAAATTTAGAAATGTATTGCAGTTTTGCCTTAAGCACATGGTCTGAATTACCATATGTAGTTTTCTGTTTGGTAAATAAAGTTTTCGTATCTCTTCCCACAACCTCGTAAGTGGTCGGTGTTCCTGAATATTATGTGTCTGAACAGCCAATGCTCAGATTGTGAAGAAATGTCCTCTTCTACTTGTCTCTTTCAATGGGATGATTAATATTTTCCCCTTGATGTCCTGAAGTTTCTTTTATTTAGCATATTTCTTTGTACTACTATAGTTATTCAGTACTCATTGATGAGATTTCTCAAACCTTTTGCTACTGTATAATGGGGCTATTAAGCATACGTAACTCATACTTAGCATATCCAACACAGATGAATTCAACATTGTGCAGATGACCTTTGAATAATACACAAGCAATATTGCTCTGCTGAGTAGAAATTTTCCTTTTTCTAGATACCTGTTTTTAAGAATAAGTCATCTTAAAATCCTAACTGAAGTCAGTACTAGAATTTTCATTCTCATTTAATTTGTTGGGTCAGTGTGGAGCAAGGGACTAGCTCCTTAAATTTTCACTCCTGGCCAATAGCTAGCTCATAAATAAAAGGGTATTTAGCAAAAAAGTATAATCATAACAAAGTAGCCCTGACACCTTATTTTATGTGAGTATTTTTCTTTAGAAATTAGTTTTGAAGATGAAAGTAGATGGAATTGATTATACATACAATTTTAAACCAAGAAATACAGCTTAATTTTAGCTTAAGGAATTGTTAGAGTGGAAGGGGATAAACAAAAAATAATTCCTCACTTGCTAAAAGCTACTGCAGATGTGACTCTTCAGATTGCACTCAATCTGCTCTCCTTTGCCAGATCACCTGCCGCAGCACTAATATTTGGTATGTGTAGCTTAGCCATGTCCTGTGTGTGTCCCTTGGTCTGGGCTGTGCCTGACATGGTGGATCCTGGAACGGAAGAGCTGCGGCAGAGCTCTGTGCTGCACCCACTTGCCCACTGCTTGGAAGCAGCTTGGTGAAGCCCCTTGCTCTGTCATATGGCCAAGGACACTTGGTTATTGACCTGGGATCTTGCACAGCTTTCACATAATATGACTCTTTTGACTGCTGCTCTTATCCCACGTGCATATATGCATTGTATGAACCAACATTTGAAGATTTTTCCACCTTTGCCCTGCCTTGAAATCTCTTGACAACATATGGCGTATTCAGCCCATGTTTCATTTTCCTGTTTGTTTGCTTTTTTCCTCCAAACTTTATCTTGCCTGTCAGCATGCATTTGGGATGGAGGGGCAGGGAACGGATGAATCCTTGACTTTGTCTTCTTGACAGACCTGGTCATGTACTTTCTCTGACTTACTAGGCAGCACTTGTTGCACCAAGTCCAGGTCTAGTGTAATTCCCTTCTTACAGCAACAATCAGACTGGGAGTCAGTCAGCCTTTCATAGTTCATGATCCTTAGGATATACAACAATAAACTTGTGAAATCACAAGCAAGCTAGCCCTGTGCTTGTGAGCAGCATATTACAAGACAGGCACTTTCTTGTTCTAAAACCTTACCTGCTTGTGCAAATGGTTAAACTGTAAGTTTTTAGAGAAGGATTTTGGAGAAATGAGATTTGCAACAGGAAGTAATTTTCCCGATTCCTTTCATTTTGCTGTATAGTAATGAAAATGTATTGTATCTGCTTATGCTAATAGTAAGTTCTTTTATTAGACGGTATTCATGTAGGAGCATAATGAATCCAGTGTACTGAATGGATACTGAATATTGAGTTGTTTCCAGGGGATACGTATTAACCTATTCAATTTTCCCCAGCAAATTACACATATCTGCACTCTGTCGTGCAGAACGATTAAGCTTCTACTACTCTACTTGAAATACTTTAATTGCCAGGTAGTTTTTTTGCTTTTCTGAAAAGGCAGTTGGCTCAAAAAATTGACAGAAATGCATGCACAAGGCACAACGTATATATATTTTTTTTTTTCTTTCCTGTCTTCTACTCAGTCCATATTCTTTAAATCCGCTTCCTTCATATGTTCTACCATGTAATCTCTTTGAATGCTTCCATAAACATGTAATATTTATATTTTTTATTTCTTTTTAAACTGAGGGCCTCAGTTCTTCCATGGAAGTGCAATATGATATTGTTGACTATTGGAATGTGATGGATTAAAAAATTTTGTGGTAGTGTTTTTATCCTTTATAGAAAAGGAAATGGGCTTTATTTGAGAAGTTCCTGTCTGACACAACTGAAGTACTTGCTAGAGTAACTGAAAACATGCAGGTGTATTCTTGGTCTAGTACTGACTATGATCAGTTAGTTCATTTTATAATGCAGCCTATGCACTGTAAAATAAGCTTTTCTTTATGAGCCACTGATGTGAAGAATAAATTCACTGTCAAATAGAGTTTCTGAAGTTTCTGGGAGATTCTGAATTCAACAGCGTTCTAACTTGTTTGTTCTAGATGTATCTGTGTTACATCATTTATTTCCAAGCAGAAATCAATGCCACTTTACAGACATGCCTTCTCATCCAGAGCATATTTTTAATTGCATTATTGCAAGTATCAAGAATTTAGGAAAGATAATTTAGTTGTGAGTATTTGGACACAGAACAAGAAAGTCCAGGCTGTGAGCTACATCTGTCCACTTCCCCATGTGGCAGACATACATAGAGACAAAAGTTTCTACTTCCTTGCTAGCTTGCATGGACAAGTAAGAAGGAGTTAAGAATGTTATTTTGTTTTCATATGTTGGTTGATATCTTGTTGCTGAAGGCTTTCAGTCTCTTTGTTAGGGACTTCCCTGTGTTCCTGGCTTGGTTGCCTGTGTGTCAGGTTTTCTTGGGTTGGTCACGTGCAGTAAAACAAGACAGAAAGCTGCAGTGCCATATCATGGAGAGTGAAAAGTTGATTTCCTGTTCTCAATTAAGGTAAAATTTAGGAGTCTCAGCACTTTATCAAATGTACTTTATCGTCATTCCTCAGCCATTGTTAGTTTGGACCATTACTTGAAACTGAAAAGACCAGACCTGGTTTTGAAGTATGCATACCTGCTAACATGGCAGGCCACATATTTTTTTTATTAATAAAGCCTGCTACACAAATATTATGAATTCTTTGGGCAGAATTAGTGAAGTTGTATATATTCCCATTACTGCCTGTCAACTTTGTTGATAGATACATAGCGGTAGTATAATATACAGAAAGGACTGATGCAGCCCAAAGCTTCTTTCTTTTTCTCTCTCAAGGGCATTTTGTGAATGCTTCTTTTTATTTATGTTTTAGTTAGTTTTGAATATTATGTAGAAAGTAGCTTTGTCAAAGAAAAAGGTGGGGAGGGTAGTTTGTGACACTAATAAAACCGCAGCAGTTGTACTGGTCTTTAGGGTCTTTAGTCTCCTATAAAAATTGACTTTCTTCTTGCAGTAGATGAACTGCAAGAGTGCAAATTATTATTGCAATCACCATCCTAGAGCTTTTGCGGGTATTTAAATTTTACTGAACAGAAGTTACTAAGGACTTTGAAACTGAAGACTGAAATTTTGAGATCAGTGTAGTAGTCACTGCATAATATTTTATACATCTTTAATGAGAGCTTAGTAATGCATATCTTCTTCACACCTCTCAACCTTTTTCATTGAACTAAAAACGTTCAAGAGTAAAATTGGTATAATCAAGTTACACAATTGTGTTCTCTTTTCAAGTGATTGGCCCTGCAGTTTTCTCTTTAGACTTAGGAGAGTATCCTCAATTAATGTGAGGGATCTTGCTTTTTCTGGTTGTGGTTTTTGTGTGAGATTTTTGTTTGTTTGGGTTTGGTTTTTGTTTTGGGGGGGGGGGGGGGGGGGGGGGGGGGGGGGGGGGGGGGGGGGGGGGGGGGGGGGGGGGGGGGGGGGG
>JAVKLA010000053.1:43838694-43860309 GCA_034782735.1 Sagittarius serpentarius | reverse complement strand
GCCCCCCCGTGTTCCTCCCCCCCCCCCCCCCGGTTTTTCTCCCCTGTTTTTTTTCCCCGTTTCCCCTTTCCTTTCCGTTTTGTTTTTACAACCCAGCAATAGCCCTTTAGGCTGGATGATCCAGCAATGACATTGAACATCCATAGATCATTTATTTTACATCTGTCATGGAAATGAGATAGGAAGCCCAGATTATCAGTTTGTACTGAGCAGTGTGAGTTTTGTGTATAATCAAATAGTTAGAATGGTGTATTTTTATACATACTTTTGTCAGTAGAGAAATTCTAGAACAATTATGTCGGAAACTAAGTCAGAATGAATTAATACACTTATATGATGCTTCCCTATTCATTAACAGTGATGCTTCTAAAGCTGATTTGCCTTGAAGCAGGATGCATCCTTCAGAGATCTTCTGTCTGCAACGTTTCCTCTAGGTCTGCTGGGAAGCAAGGGAAGCAAGCTCTTGTGAGCTGATGCCCATAGAAGTCCTATTAAGTAGCCAATAATTTCGCTCTTAACTGTTTTGGTAATGGGATCACTACTCCTGTGAGGAATCAAAGTGCAAGTTGCTATGAGTGGCATGGCCCTGAGTGCTGGTCAAGGGAGCTTTTCGATCTTTTGCATCTAAATATCATCAGTTGAAGAAGGTATGCTTATGCACTGTTCACACGTAGTTGTTAATCCATTACTCTCTTAATTCCTTATTCACTACAGTCCCTCTGCTACTTGAGACCAAGGACTTCAATGACTGCAGCGCTTGCACTTTTATCTGGAGTACTGTTCTCTGGCACTGTACCTTTTACTTCTTTTCTAAAATCTTGCATAGTGTTGAGTGACTTATTAGTAGGTACATGCCACAGTCACATCCAGTTGAGGTTACGGACTCAGCCAATATAAAGCAATATAAAAAGAGGCCACTAGAATAGCCAGTAGTCATAACCACAATATGTTTTTTGAGCATCCTTAGAAGAACAGTCAACCTCTTTCATTTTTGGGCAGTATTTTCTTCTTAAATCTCAATTCTGAAGAAGCATTTGGCTTTCTAAACATTTTAAAAAATGCAGAAACCTTGGTGCTTCTCAGGAGTCTGTATTCTGATAGCAGAGAAATCATTTTACAGAGAGTATTTCTCTGTCCCATATTAGAATCAGGTGCAACTGCAGAGCTGCTGTGAAGGTCAAAACCTTGACCTGAAATGATTATCTGCTACTGCTTCTGCTGACCTACAGCTTGTGGCTTCCACTGGACTTGATACCAAATGTTAAGCCATGCCAGGGAAGCCAAAGGATCTTTAAGTTTATGTAATGTAGTCCTCTCATCTCCTTGTCCTCGTGGTCTCCCCTCCAATCCTTTGCTTTTGCCAATTGCTTGTTTTTTTCCCCAGACACCATTCTGTTCCAAAGTACTAACAAAACTTATGAATTTCACGTCAAGAAAGTGTGATTAAATACTTTTGAACTGGAAAGAAAACTACTGAAAATATTTAAGCTGTCATTCTTTATGGAATGGAAATTTAGTAAAGAGAAGCAGTTTTAGAACTTTGGAGCTGATGGTTTTAGAAATTTAACTTCAAGTTTTAGCTTCCTGTAGTAATTTTATGCAGGATTGTCTTACTACTCCAATTTGACCAGACCATTTCTGTCTACTCCTTCAAATACTTCCCTTGGCCAAACAATTTCTAGTTACTACATCATCAGTCTATGTCCTGTGATAATTTCTTCTCTTTTTTCTTCCTCCCTACTCTTCTTGGTTATAAGAGCTGGGTACTGTAGATTCTTTTAAAATCATTGCATTAAAAATATCACTGCTCCTTTTAACCCAGAAATTCTTGTGTCTTTGTTCAGGCCACAGTTTGTGGTGGTCCGTGTTTTTCTCTGCCAAACTCTTAGTAGGTCCTTGCTTTTACAGTAGGTACGTCAGTAGTTCCTTAAGGCTCCCATGGTAACATCTGGTTCCTAGGTACTTCTTTACTCTTCGCTCTGACACAGCTTTTGGTCTAGTGTGTTTTTATTACAGAAAAGCAAAAAATTACATTTTTTTGTTTAGAATTTCCTGGTTTAGAGAAAATCATTTAGGTCAACAGGCTGTTGGGTCTGAATTCATCGTCTGGTTATATATTGAGTTTCACAAGTCTCATTTAAGGAAATCTCATTCATTCAGTGGACAATCAGTCATGTTACAAATGTTCTGTATACTTGGCAGTCTGAGCTGCAAATTTAATTACAATTTTTCTGTTGAACTGCTGGCAGATATTTAGGCAATGTATACTCTTTATGAGTCAACTCAGTTGCAATGAGTCAGCTGCTCTTCTAACGTGTATGTCTTTCACTGATGTGGCCATCAGAAACATGAGGCTTCAAAAGGCACATACTAAGAAGACACATATTCAAATGTAATATATCCTTTTTTAATATCCCTTTCCTCGATCACACTACCCAGTACTGTACAGAACATTATCTTCATTGATTTCCTTGTTATTGGTTGCTGTAAGCTTATATGATGTATACTTTGACATTATATGGTTTGCTATGTAGGTATGTGATACTGTCACTGTGCACTCTCTGTATGAGATGATATATTTGTCACCGCAGTATCTGAACACTCTGCAAGAAGCTTATTTAGCCAGAAAATGAATATGTATAATCAGCATGTAATTTCACAAAAGTCCAACAGGGAAGATTATGCTGGTTTCCTGCATTTCCATTTATGCAGGGTGGAACTATCAAAAAGCTAATTGTTTCATCAAAATATGCCTTATGCTAGATTCATTAAGTTCCACTTTTGTCCACTGAGAGTGTGTGTGCAACTTGATATTCATAAACCCTTTATTAACATTTATAATTACATTTTATACTACTGCATAACTCTTTTACTTTTCATGAGATTTTTATGACATTGCTTGTCCTTGTAAATTTATTTACTGTAGTCTTAATTTCATAAATCTCATACAAGATACTGAAGGACTTTACATGAATTACATGATCAGAGGCTTTTTTATTGAGTTTTATTCTTGTTTGACACATTTTCTTTTTAAGCAACTATGTATATTTAAAATGTTTCTGAGACAGTAGAGATCTAGGTTTAATAGATTCTGGGTTTAGTATAGATTTTATCTTGATATAAGGTGCATATATGAAAAAATACTAGCATTTTATATTATGTTTTCCATATTGATCAAGTCAACATATGTTCTGTTGACCATATTGATCAATTCTGATTAAACACCTTATATTCAATTACTTTCATTGTAAGTATATTCAATTACTTTTATGGCAAAAGTTACACACTCAAATATTTTTCCTTTTATAGGAGGCCTGTTAGAGGGGTGTTGTCTGTATCATCCTCCCCAAACAAAAAAAAAAAAAAAAAAAGGTTTTACTTTATCAGATTGGTTAGTTCTGTCCTAAATGAATTTGGAAAATATATTTTGTATATTTCCCCCCCCCATGTAAGACTTTATTGTATTCCCCAGCACAGTTTATATTCTAAAATTGGTTCTACTTAGAGATGAAGTGCATATGATAGTTCATTATTTATCAAGTATTTCTGTTTGCCATATCATATTTATTCATTTAACATACACTTTATTTTTGTAAGTCGTTCTACACAGGGAAACATAAGCCAACTGATCAATTCCCACGCAAGTCATAGCGAGCCAGTCAGCCCATCTGCAGCTGGAGGGATGTGGATTGGGCATACTGGGAAGCAAGTGATAGGGAGCTTGGAAAACAACTCTTTAGAGACTAAGATGCTGATGGAACTGGTGCTCACAGTCTTGTCTTACTTATTCTGAGCACTTCATCCAAAACAAATAAACTACTTTAATACTTAGCCTCCCAAGGTAAATTTTTATGACAACAGTGTTGTCCCTGAGTCTCTTACCAGACGTATAAAAGATTAGCAAAATCTAGTTATAATGAAAATCTGACCTGCTTTTGCCTTGTTTCCTAAATGGCTGATGGGGAAAAAAAAAACATTCCTAGATGAGACATATAAGCAGTCTTCTCAGTTCTTGAAAGGACAAAAAAAACCTAACAAAAAACTAAGCATTTGGAGAATGCCATAGGCAATTTGAAATTTTTAGAGCTCAAAAGAGAGACTGCTGTTTTGTGAGGTCTTTTTTGAGGTGCTGCAGTACTGCAATGATGATACACCAATATGCTTTGAAATAAATTTTATGTAAAACATTGGTGTTTGTTCCATAGGCTTTCACTAGTATTTGTTTTTCTCTGGAATGGTTGCCCAGCTGTGGGATACAATTATAATACATTCTTTTCATCCAAAGTTTATCAGCTAATCCGAAATCAGAATACATTGCAAGCATTACATTGTTATTACTGAGTTATGCAAAAGATACTGGTTCAAGATCTGCATTACTTAAACCAATGATTGGTTATAGTCTGATATAGGAGAGTGAAATTATTATTTTTTAAGTATGGGTGAAAAACTGGGAAGTAAGGAAAAGGTCCTGTGAGCTTTTGAGTTGTTCCTGCTTATTGTTCATTTTGAGATTTCTGCAGTAGAGAGGTGCGGGAATTCCTTGGCCAAATTTTGGAAAAAATTCAAAGTGGCAGTAAAAGCAAAACCAGCTATCTCCACATTCTTGTTCAGCAGCCTTTTCTCCTTCTCACGCCTTCTTAAGTTGCATGTCTGCAATGCAAGAAATGGGGACACTGGGTCTTCTCAACAAAACAGTTGTAGGATATTGGCAAAATAATGTGTTTTGAGTAATATTGGTCTGCAAATGGTAAAACCATTGTTGATCCTCTTCACAAAAAACGTAGTGTAAGCTGTATATCCGGAATGGGAAACCTGAGCAAGAAGTGAGATATCATTTCGTGCAAATTTATAAATACTTGAAAACAGAGTATTAGTAGTAGACTGTCTTAAGTCTAATACTCATTACTTATTTGTTTATGAGCTGAGAGTAATTAAAATTTCTACTGCCTAGTTCTTACAAGTTTGTATTGTTAGCTTTTCAGCCACAGTATATCTATCTTTCCCATTTACAACATGGTTCCTTATAATTCTGTTGCATGACTCTGGGATTTACTGCAAGCAATGCGCTGTTCATTCTTACTCACTTGATGTATGAAAACAATTGAAACTCCTGCTAATTCTGCTGTAAGTACTTGTTTAATGCTAAGTACATTTATAAGTGCCATCCTGACTACCGGTATTTCCTTGAGATGGCTTACTGATAAGAACTGTAACTTTCAGTCCCCTGTTTCTTTTTAGCTCTTATTTGTTATGTTCAAGTGCCAGTTAAAAAGAAGAAAAAGAGGAGGGGTGGGGGTGGGGAAAAAGGCAGGATCCACTTCCTTTTAGCTTGTGAAAGTGGAAATCAATGCGGCTGTCCTGGATTGATTTTTGTACCTCTGCTAAATAAATAGACATTTTTCTTAAGTGATATAATCTTAATTCTTTTTGTAATTGCGTGACAACATTTGAAATGCTTACATTAACTTTGTTGTTAACATGTGACAGTAAATTGTCTATAAAATAAATTTTTTAAAAAAAATTAGGACTGATAGAAGTTTTAGCTTGTAGATTCTAAAAGTATGCCTAGATTTATTTTAAGTCACATATACTTTTAGAAATTGACTCCTACAGGTAAATAAATGTAAAATCAAGTTATTCAGAGACTGAGTAAATGTAAGTGCTTTTTCTTGTGAAGGAACGTTACAGATAAAGTCGTCGGGTTTTTTTTATAATTCCGTATTTTGCTAAAAGAGATATTCAAACTTTAAAATTCTGTTTTTCTAGATGTTAGAATAAAAACTGGGTGGTATGACCATAACTATGCAGAGGCTGCATAGCAAAAAGGTAGTTAAAAAATGATGCTGCAGAAGAGGTGTTTGTTGCCATACCCTGCCACTGCACGTATGAGTAATATTTTACACTACTCATTCAGCCACTGTAACCCATCTTTGCTTTCATCACTATTAAATGCAACAGTAGACCTGGACAGATTTATTTGTTAAACGTATCAGTGGAGCTGAATGACCCAGTTGCTAGACAATTTTAAAACAGATATTTCAAGTGGGACTAGGTATGTTTTTTAGTACTCTGGTAGCCAGGAAATAATTTTTTGGTGGCAAAAAATCTAATTGGTTCTATTGAAATTTTCTTGAAAGCCTCTAACATTATAACACACACAGGAATTATCAGTGCTGTGAGATAGCTGCCGTGTCCAGGCAGCCCCTTTCAGAGGCAAAGTCCTGTTAAAAGCCAGCAAAAAAGACTTAAGGACAGATGCTTTGATAAGACCTGATGCTTGTAAGGGCTGTCAGGCTGAGCTGTGGTTTGCCATGTCTCCAGTCTTCACCAGTATCTCACAGCAGATATTTATGGGAGATTGTAAAGCTCAGTAGATATGTAGAGATTATTGTATTTTAACCACCGATTGGCAGGAGCCAAGACTTCCTGAGCCTCGGGCTTGGGGGCAGAGAGGAAGGAGGAGAACACAGAGTTCATGAAGGTTTCACAGGCATCATGAAGGTGTGTGTGCAGGGAGGAAGATTTGCTCTCTCTGGTCACTCTTCTTCCTCAGTTTTTTGTTTCAGTTCCACCGCATCTTTTTTTTGAGGGAGTGATTTGAATCTCAGCTAGCAGTCAGCAACACTTTTTGTTGAGTTTGTACAAGGGTATAAGAAATGTGGATTCTTGCAATTACCTCCTGTAACAGAGACTAGACTTCACCAAGTAAGGAGAACTTGGTGCCATATATCTTGTCATCATTAAGACTTTTAATAAAACCTGAAATGGCATTTTCAGGAGGAAGCCATGGTTTGGGTGAAACTGCTATGAAATGAGATATACTGCCAGGTTTCACTGTCAATATAAGTGAGTCAAGCAAATGGTATTCAGATTTTTTCAGTATTTCAACTAATGGCACAGACAGTGGAATGGAGAGTTGCCTACTACCTTTGCAGAGAACACCAAGCTAGAGTTGCGTCTGTTAGCACGCTGGTAGACAGAATTGGGAGTCGACATAACCTTGGCAAATTGCAGATGATAATCTGAAAATATAGAATGTAGTTCAGTCCAGGCAATTAGAAAGCTCTGCACTTGGCCGGGCTTAATTAACTGCATAAATACACATCAGTGACCTGCCATAGTAAAGGAGGCAAGGAATGGTACTGGATCATAACTGAACATGTCAAGAGTGTCATGATTTACTAAACAGGCATGCAGTAAATTCAGCTGTAGAACAGAAATAAACCTTCCTGGAAAATAATCCTCCCATGCTTTTCAGCCCTGGGGGGGGCTGTGCTGGTCAAGTAAGATGCAATATGGTGTGAAGTTTAAGCACCTCATTTCAGGAAAGATTTGAACAGTGACAAGGAGTCTAGATAATAATGATAACAAAGATCAGAAGTCTAGAAAACATGACCTTCTGTGAAAGACTGAAGAAACTGGAGCTGTTATTCTAATGAAAGATGACTGAAGTGGAATGTAACAGTTCTCAGATACATGAAGAGGGAATTGGACAATTTGTTCTCCATGCCTGTAGTGGATAGGATGAGAAATAATGGACTTCAGTTGCAAAGGGGACGATTCCAGATAAATATCAGAAGCAGTTCCTTGTAGTAAGGCTAGTAAAGCTTTGAAATACATTTCCCAAGGAAGTCATGCAATGGACGGTATTCTTTAAAACTGAAGTAGATAAGGGTTCTGACATACCACTGTCGGGAATGGCAGAGGTAGAGCTGATTCTGGTTTGGAGTGAGATAACCTAGATATTTCTTTTTACACCTTTTCCACGCGTATGGTGCCACAATGATTAGTTTGTTTGTTTATCTGAATTTCTTTCCTGTTAAGTCTTTGCATTTTTGACCATCACTGAGTAGTGGCATTCACAACATCTTTGATCTGTTCTGAATAGTGATAGCTTTGTATATATCCTTGTTTTCTCTTCTCTGTGCATACCTTTATATTTTCAGTATTGAAGTTTATCTACCATTTTATCTTGTTTTCTCTTCTCTGTGCATACCTTTATATTTTCAGTATTGAAGTTTATCTACCATTTTATCACTAAATGCAGCAAGTGTTCTCTGTGTTTCTTTGTGGTCAGCTTTAGTTTTGATTTATTTCATTAACATAATATTGTATTTTATGCATACTGTGTCATCTGTTTCTTTTCCACTTTATTTGTATATCAAACACAAGAATTGTTCTTGAATTCTCCAGTATATTTCCTATGTCTTTTGCTAAATTTGAAGGCTGAAGTATTTCAGTTAAAAATCTCTATCGCAGGCCCAAGAGGAAGTAAGAAAACTGATGGAGACCTTTGATGGTCAGAGGTACTCTGTATGTAAGATCTTGGGTCTGGGGAACTTAGCTGTTACATTTTAATTACTTTTATTATTGAGTTATATTATTCTGGGGTTTGTGAAAGGTTATGACTACAATCTGAGCAATTTCCTGAAAAAAACGATGTGAACAAACAACAGGTTTAATATTAAGATTTTTTTGTCATAGAGAAAGCAGGAAAGGTCACAGTGCTTTTTTTGACCTTTCTCTCATTGCAGTTCTCAAGACATTTTTCTCTAAGAAGAAAGATGGGCAGATTCTACTATTCTAAGCAAGCTGTAAGATTTTTATTAAGTGTTGGGATTGGGATCAAGGGCTAGGTCAAGAATAAACAACCACAAAGTTTGTCCTCACTCAGAGACTGATAATCAAAATAATGAACAATCAAATTTTAACTAAATATTGTGGGAGTATTTGTGGTGGTTTGCCTTTTTCTGTAGAAATTCGCTGCCATTCTTGAAAGAGCAATTCTTTTCTCTGTATTAAAAAAAAACCAAAAACAAAAACAGTGGATGTGCTCCTGGAGAGAGAGAGTATGTGTGTGTGTGTGTGTTCATTTTTCTTATTTTTAGAGATTGCATAGTTTCAGGTCAGCACTGAGGCTTCTTATTCCAGTAACAAATTATTCCCTTCCACTTAGTCTGAAAGAGCCTAATATTCTTGGTAAGGAAGTTCTGGCTTCCCCCCCCCAGCCCCCCGGTTGGTGCTCAAGTTTGAGACTAATAAACAACCTAATGCCTTCTTAAAAATCGGGAAATTTATCAGCCAGAGAGAAATCAGCAGACATTCTTCCTGTGGTAACAGGATTTTAAATGGAGACTTTATCTTTGAATGCAAGCTGTGCCCCCGTGTCATAGCGAAGTGAAGTTGTGATTCATTACAAAATGCTCAGGCACTAGCATCATATGCCTAATGAATAATGTCATGTATTTGGACTTCAGTATCTTCTAGCCTGTGCCGCTGTGGATCAGACCTCTGTTGCACCATGTGCTGTACAAACTCACAACGAAGTGACTCTTCATACTTTCAAGAGCTTTTTGCTCGCTTGGTCTGTGCTACTTTCCTGTTTTGTTAGTT
Source organism: Sagittarius serpentarius (assembly GCA_034782735.1). NCBI lineage: Eukaryota > Metazoa > Chordata > Aves > Accipitriformes > Sagittariidae > Sagittarius > Sagittarius serpentarius. The sequence continues at coordinate 43,850,916 of JAVKLA010000053.1, read as the reverse complement.
CTTCGTGCATCTATCTTTTAAATTCAGGACAGAGAATTTTTATAAAGCTGCTTAAGAGCGGATTGATTGAAACAAAAGGCAAGACTGCTACTGAAGCTTCGAATTTTTTTAGAGACATTGAAATAGAGGCAGGGAAGACATCCTTCAGAGCATCTGTAGTTAAATAGGAAATATTTTGGTTTTGAAAAGTTAATAGGTGTGAAATCTTTGCTTGTGCAATCAAACATTAAAATTAATCAATTTTCCATTCATAACTGATTATATTAAAGAGATCATAAATACTTAACTACTTGAATTCATATTCTGGCCAAGAATATTTAGCAAACATAAAGTGGATTTCTATGGTAATTTTCTAAGGTTGTCTAACTTGATGTCCTTTTTTGTCACTTAAGTTTCATTTATGAAATAAAAGTCAATATTTATGCCTCTTGGACACCTTACTTCTACCTGCATTTGCCTATGTAGGAAACCATCAGGTTATTTAGATTTAGGCTTCAAGTTTGGTTGTTGGTGCCAGATACTGGAAATAGTGAAGATCTGTGTGTGAATTCTGTTTTTAAAAAAACAAAACAAACCAACCACAACTCTGTCATTTAGAGGTAAATCCTGCCTCATTTAGAGGTAAAGTTTGTTGTTTGCCACTTGTTTTCATGCTATACTATCAATTTTTATTTTATATGTAATTTAATTCTATCTTACTTATCTACTTTGTAGTCAATGTTATTTAAAAAAAACCACAAAACTTGCTGTGAATTTTTAATTCCCAAACAAGCCTTTGGGGGAGAATAAACATACCAATGTCTATTCCAGTTCTGAGCAGCTTCTAGCTCTTCTGAAAATCTGAATGTATTAATAGAAATGGTTTCTGTCTGTTTAGTACTGGAGAATATCTCTGGATGTTAACGTGGGTTGATTTAGTTACTTAAGAATGGAACCTTTCCCACTGATTATGTTTTAATTAATCAATTTCCACACTGTTTGTGTGAACAGTCACGGGTGAAAATTTTTCAGATTATTAAAACCAACAATAACAACAAACCTTGAATACACAGAGGAATATTAGATAAGAGAGGATGACACCCAGGAAATGTAAATTTTCCTGATTATTCTTATATGGCACACTGATCTATTTATCTTCCTGAAAAGAAACATTTCCTGCTATTTAATGTGTATAATTCCTTTCTTAATTTCATAGAAATACTTCCAAGAAAGACATTTTTCTCTTTAAATGCATCCTTCTTAATTGCTGATGTTGTCAAGATGTTAAGATGTTCATCAAGCTTTACAGAGTTTCTTGTTAGCTAACAACTTAACAGTTGAAATTACAATTCTTCTACTCTTCTGTCACAAATGAATAACTTTTATAATTCTGTTAATATATTTCTGAATGTAGTCACTCTGTTGCAGACCTGTGTGATTATCTGCTGGGATGACTGCAGTGAGATTGTTATTCTTCAAAGTTTGTCCTGAAGTTGTGGATTAGCTCTCAACAGTTCAGCGTAAATTAATATTTGTTTTTTTGTTTCTGGAGATTGTGTTTTCCTGCTTTAGAAACAATCTGACCAACCTGCTGAAAAAAATTACTTAGCAAGCTTGAAGCAGTTTGAAGTGCAGGTTCTTTGTTGTCATGGTAAAGCATAGAGATTTCAGGGATCTCAATTTCTGGAGTTTCAGAGTGCTGATAGTTTTATTTGGCTGAAATATATTCACTGAGCAGTCCCTTTCCTCTTTCCTGGGAGTCATGATTCAAGATAAGGTGAAACTGAGAATTCAAATGAAATGATATCAGATATAGTCTAATGACCTAATTAAATCTAACCTGAATTTAGCTTTCAAAGGAATACAAGTAAATGGCTCTATAAAATGTAGAACTGATCAAACTTTTCAAAAGGGTATTCCACAGCATGTGTTCTGTATTTTTTCTTCCAGTTCAGATATTAAAAACAAGCAAACAAAACCCAAATAACATTTGTTAGGCATATAATTTGGTATATCATACTCCCACATCTACTTCTAAAACCTCTTTCCACCTTTCTGACAGTTTGTCAACACAGTGAATCACATTTATTTGGCCTAAAATTTAATGGAAAACTAGTTCACTTAACAAAGGCCTTCAGACTTTAAAACAGGGATTTTTAATACTAAATGTTTTATTTAATAAATGGTACCAAATAAATATAATTTGTAAGACTGACATATAATCTTCAATCCTTAATGCTAGTACTCAGGAATCACATTCCAGTTAATGCTCTGTCATGAAAATTTACGTGTATGGAAAAGGTTTTCACATTTTTTTATTAGAGAACTTGAGGCCAGAAGTAGTAAGAAAAAGTAAAAAATCAGAATAAAAGAGCAAAACCAGCTTGCAGTAGAACACTGCTTGAACTTTTAAATGTAGTGTTCTAATGGATAAAAATAGAGTCTGCATGTGTTGACCTGTACTATATGTAAGAAAGTTCATTTGCTCCTCCTACCATTATTGTATTTCAGATGTCAAATTGACCAAAGCAAATTGCCTTGAAGTTCAAGATTTACCTGTGGAATGGAAAAAGTGCAAGATCATAATTTTTGATAGCTAAATCCTAAGCAATATCTAAATATTGAAGTCATACAATCAATCTTTGCATAAGGGCTCTTACTTCTGCTGACTAACATTATATTATTATGTTAAGCCATTTGTAGTCAGGCGAAACTATAAGGCAAAATATACTTGATTTTAAGCTCACAGTAATTGGCCATAGTGGGCTTTGCACTAGTTTAACTCAACCAGTTTGTGACTAAGACAATTTATTTGAGCCAAGCAAAAATCCAGTATAGTTATGGTCTGCTGGTGTAGCAGGATCAGCAGCTGCAAGTCATAGACTCTTGTTCATGATGGGCCAGTGCCGCTGCTTAAAAAAATCCCTGTTGATGCTGCAGAGTGCAAAGCAGCCATGCTTGTGGGAGAGGAGATCCAGCAATCAGCAACAGTTCTGGCAGCAAATCTTTCTAGTACAGATCTGGCCTCCAGTACAGTTTTATAACACACCAAAATAAACAAGGTTGGTTTACGCTAGGCTTTTATATCTCTCTTATCCCTTCCTTTTCAAGAACCTCTGGTGACACCTCCAAAACTTCATACATTAGCAATAAAGAAATGTTTTTGTTTCAATCACAGGCTGAACACATCATTCTGTCATCCTTGTGGATAATTCCCATAAATAAAAATTTACAGAATTTGCATTTATAGATAAATCTTAGAGAAACTGATGTTCAGTGATCTAGAATTACATTGTATAGTGATTCAACAGCAAAATTGCCTTTTCTTAGCTCCTTCCAGAATGTACATAGGTTAATCTAGATATTAAACTAGATAAATGTAATTCCATTTACATTTATAAGGGAATGTTTTCTGTAGCAAATCAGAACCGTATGCTTCACAAAAAAAATAGAAGGAAAATTAGGGTTTTTTTTCCTTCCTTGATAATGATGTTCATATCGTTTACAGCAAATAGCAAAAATGAGAAGTTATCTAGAAACAGTGCAGGAGATGCGTTCATAGTTAAATGTAACTTTAATCAATTAACATGGTTAAAAAACCCTAGAAATTCATTATATTTCATTGTATCTAAGAAAAAAGTACACAAACAGTACCCAACCAAGTATAAATATGCTCCTTGAAACAGCAGTCAGAGTAGTACTTAGCCTAGTGTGCAATCTTTCAAGTGGCAGAGTGGAAGAATTTTTATGTTTAGTTTGACTAAATGGTTTTTCTTTTAATCTTTTCCTCTGCTTTCACTGTGGTACTTAACAAATATTTCCACTCATAGATACTAATCTTAATATTTCTATTCCCAATCTCTAGACTCTCCTAGGTTATACCACAGATAATATTTTCACAAGCTGTTACACATTTGCTATGATAACTGCCTGAAAATTTCCATATTGGACATTCAGATGTATTTATTTACATATTTTTGGTCTTTTGTGAGTCAGTCCTTTCTTTTTTTCTAGTTAGAGATGTACAGTTTTCTACTGACTCTATGCATTGTTCTGAAGATGAAGAAATTAAACTGCATCCTTGAAGACTATGTTGGGTGGTTTTCCATGTGTCTAGTAGTGTTTGTGAAGAACTTCCATTCTTTTCGTGAGCAGTAGTTAGTGGCAGAAGAAAGTTATGTTACAGAACAGTTGTGTTCTCTTCTGTAACAGATATGTTGGAGAATTTTGGCATTTTTAAAAGGCTTTTCCTTTAATAATTAAAGACAACAGTTAAAAGCTGCTTGTTAGGAAGCTGACTGGGGGGAAAAACCTAATTTTTTTTTTTTTTTTTTTTTTTTAGCAGTAATAGCCTACTGAGGTAATTGGAGTAAAAAATGTAATATGGAATTATATTTTGTTAAGGATTACATCCATGTTAAATAGTTTATTGTTAAAAATACATGCTGAAGTCCATATACTTTAATGTTAATTAATACATTTGTTCTTTAATAAAAAGCTTATTCTGTGTGCCTTTGCTTGTACTGGAATGAGTTTAAAATCAACTTAATGTCACTTTCTGTGTTTCAGACATAAAACCTTCTCTTTGGCACCTGCTGTTCTGTTCTGCCAATTGCCACTTACTGCTGGGAATATTTATATCAGATTCTTTTCTTTTACATCTCTAAGATTTATATTGGCTGTCATTGCCAGCTGGGGTTATTTCCCCTCAAATTTGTAATTGTTTTCTTTCCTTCTCCATATGGTTAAGTTTAATCCAAAGTTACTGTTACTGTGTTACTATTCAGAAAATTGATGCTGATAGTGGTAATGGTAAGAGACAGTGGGTTAGGAAGGACTTTTTCATTTGCAGCAGGAGGGGAAAACAATCTGATCTCTTTACTGTTGCAGGGGGGAACACAAACGCAAATTCATTTGTCAGGTAGGCAGACAAATGCCTAGTACTGTGGTGATTAGAAAGGTTTAGGTACCATATGCAGTGGGATAATTAGGTGTATTACTCATGGTTTTGTTGAAACAATGAAAAAATTGTTGGTGTCTACTCAACTAGATCTGTCTGTGGAACGTGTGGGACAGAAGTAGCTGTTAGTTCTGTGTGGGATGATGTTGCTGCTCTGTGTTCTTCTGACAAAAATGTTAAGATCAGCAGAAAGAGTACAGAGATGGTTTCTGTTCCTGGCAAATCCTGGGCAAAAGCCAGTACTTGCTTCTAATTTGACCAAAGGTGGTTTCTGGAAAGGTTCTCTTTTGCCATGTCTAGAATTCTGTCTCTGAACAGGCTATTTGAATTAGCAAGCTCTACTGCCATGTCAGGTCCCCAGTGATGAAATTCTTTAATAAAATTAAATATGTTTTTGTGCCAGCGTAGCACAGTACCCTTTTAATGTGAAATATGCTCTACTGAAAAGTAATTCCCCCCCCCAGCCAAAATGGATGAGGTGATTGTTCTGTAGTGGCAAATACACCATATACATGACCATCAAAAGACAGCTTTGAATCTCAGTTTAGTTGAATAGTAGTAAGTTGAAAGCTCAGTCAGTTGTTATTAAAAAAAAAAACCAAGAAGAAACAAAGCAACCTTTCAACAGGCTCCTTCAAGTCTCTCACACAATTTGTTTGTAATAACGCAATTGTTTTGTTCTGGTTTTTTTAGGATAACTTTCTTTCCTTTATTGCTGTGCAAAAGGTACACAATAGAAAGAAACAATGCTTTGTCAAGGGAAAGGATCTTGACTGTAGATGAAATAACAGGCTTTGTCTTCTAAGTCTCTCTACAAGGTATAGGGATAGGTGGACTGCAAAGTAGGTCAAAAACTGGCTGACTTCTGGACTTCAAGAATAGTGGTCAAAGATTGATGGCCACCAATTGCCAGGGGCATTCTAGAGGGCTTGGTGTCAAGCTGATATTGTTTAATGTCTTGTTGTTGGTTTGGGCAATGGGATGAATTATACCCTCAATCAGTTTCCAGACAGCACCAATTTAGGAGGAAGGTCTATATGCTCAAAAGCTAGGGCTGCCATGAGGAGTATCTCAACAGGCTGAGGAAATGGGCTGACAGAAACCTAATGAAGTTCAACAAAAGCCAATGCAAAGTCCTGCAGTGGGATGGAGTAATCTAATGTCGTGATACAGGCAGGGGACAGGCTGTCTGGCACTGCTGTGCAGAAAAGGACGAGAGTCCTAGTGCACAACAAATCCAGAACATGAGAGCAACATTGTGGGAAAGAAGGCCAAACTCATACTGGGCTGTTTTGATGGCTTTAGCATAAGCATAAATGGAGGATCAGGGTAAGTGATTGTTCCCCTCTAATCAGTAGTTGTAAGACCCCATCTGCAGTATAGAGTCCTCTTTGGGGCTAATGGGTAAACAAGACATTGCTGTACTGGAACAAGTCCTTCTCTTACGGGGAAGTTGGCCCTGCTTTGATGAGGGGCTGGGCTAGAGACCTCCAGAGGGCCCTTCCAGCCAAAATTAACTTATGATGATACATATAACAGCATGATATTTGAATTTTAAGTTGGCAAAGGAGATTTTGTAGTGTGTGAAATGTGCAAAGTAAGCAGACTAAAAAAGCACCACTCAGGGAATACTCTCATCTGTCTTTTTGAGTGAGAATTTATAGGTGCTCTATATTTACAATCTCTGTAGTGTTTTCTTCGCTGTTCATAATGTAAGCATGACTGCAATTGAATAGTAGAGATGTGGCTATTGATGTTGCTGTGTGATTCTTTCAAGACTCTGTTTCAAAATACTTTGGAACTGAAACAATTGGCAAACTAAAATGGAAAGACTGAAACAGTTATTTCCCTCTGCCTGTATACTTGCACCTGTTCTGGAAGTTGTCATCACCATGAAATGGGTGGCTGAAGGTAAAATGTGCCAGCATCTGAAAATTCATGATCAGCAATGTTATTTTGTTCAAACTCTGTAATTCAGGTTGTTCTTTCTCCAAACTGGATACCTGAGTGTGTGCTTATTGGTTGATAAGGGTAAAAAAAGGTAGGGAAAGAAAATATAATAGTCTGGTCTCATCTGGTCTGTCTTGGATCATACCATTTTGTAAAGTTATGATTTCATTTAAATAAATTTGTTTTGGGTAAGGATTGAAACAACATGGTAATAATATTGGCTTTAACCTGTCCGTATTTTGCCTTAAAGAAGTTTGTGCAGTCTTCTTGGAAAAAAATATTTTATTCATTTTCTTGGTAGTCATTTTAAATAATTTTTTTCATTTTCCCAAGTTGTTTGTTATTAAAAAAAATAAAGACTCAAAGAATAAGTTACTTTCATTATTCGTCATACTTTTGGAAATAGAACTCCCAGAAAATTAAATAATATCCATCTGGGGGGGGGGATTTTAATTTAATCTGTTGTAAAAATAGAGTGGAAGACTGCTTGCTTATGTTATCTGCCGTTCTTTATGGGAAAGGTTTTCATTAAAAAAAGATAGACTACTTGTTACAGAGAAACTAGACTAGTAACTTGCTGCATGTGTCTGAAGTATTTTACTTCCTTCACTTTCAGTACTTTACATTAACTGAAATGGAAACTCCTAGGAATCTTTTTCCTTAGGTTTTTAGTGATGTATAAGATTATTTTAAATGCTGTTTAGGAGAGTTCACAAACAATAACAGTACCCTAGGGGAGCTAGTCCTCCAGGCTCCATCAATAGCTAATGGAGGGCATTCCCAGGAGCGCTAGCTTCTCTTCTTTGGCTAGCAGAATCCTGGGGAGATCAGCCTGCCTATGATAAATGTAAATGTAGTGCTACCTGCCTTCATAGTTGCCTGCTATCTTAGTTTAGTATCCAGTTAAGGATTATTTACATCCTTTTACATTATTTAATACAATTTCTTAGTCACTGTGGAAAAAAACAAAGAAAGATAATATTAAAGCTTCTCTTCTAGATGCAATATCTATTAAGGTAGGAAATAAAACTTCCCCTCTCCCCCCAACATAAATAACCCCAGAATTAGTTAGAAAAAGCTGTAGAACCTTACTAAGAAAATTGCCATCTCTCTTTTGCATTTTTTTTTTTCCCTCCTAACCAATACAACTGTTGCCTGCTTTGTGGTTGAGTTCTTTTGAGAACTGAATCTTAAATAATGCTACCTTTAAGATTGTTAACAGATTCTTAAGCCAAAAAGAAGTGTCAAGAAAATGGTGCGTTAAATATCAACTAAGAATTTCACTTTGTAACGTATGTGCTGTTTATAGTGACAAGTCTCATACAGGTCCAAGAGTACCACACAAAGAACAATGAACTCGGGGATTTCACAAGTAGTGTTTTACTATTACTCTAGTGTGGTGTGCCCTCATGTGGTTAAATGAAATATCTTCCCTGAATGAGTCAGACACCCTTTGAATTTTTTGTCTATTCTGCTAAAGAACTGGGAGAAATAAAGACTATTAGCTAAATAGGAGATAGTCTGACACTAAGTAGATTTTTGGTATTTTTTTCTTGTACAGCTCTCAAACGATTTGGTACTCGAAGAGTACAAATACGCTACCTTTTGGTTCTGATTCAACAACAAATGTGTGCATTTCGCTTGTCTTGTTTTTTGAGATTTTTGAGGATCTACTTACCAATATTTAGGACAAAGTGGCTTAATTTCTGATTGGTTAATACTGATAACTCTATGGAAATGGAAACTTGTAGTTGATTTTCTCCCACATAATATATAATACCAGTTGTCTTTTACTTTTGATACCATTTTAATACCACAAGACTTAATTTTGTGATAACAATACATAGCTAGCTACTCTACATATCTCACATCATGCATGTTATGTGTTTGTAAGCTTGACTGTTCTGTATTCAGTTTTGGAAGGAATTAATGAGGTGTTATTTTTTATTTCTAATAATTCATGTAGATAGCTAGCAGCTTTTTTTGAGGGCTTCATATCCTTACAACAAATTGCATATGATAATGACTTTTCTTGTTCTTATGAAAGTAGCGTAACAAAGTTTTGCCCCAAATTAAAAATTGGTAAAATTGGAGAAAACCGGGAAAATGCACTTAGGGCATCGGTGACATTTACTGTTTTAATTAATAAGGAAAACAACAGATGTCAGCAGGGGATTTGCACTAGTAATAACTTATTAACTGTGAGAAGTTAAATAAAGTTCTTGAATGCAAAATTTACTTCATCCTCAAGTACTGCTCAGTTGTTCTGTCCTGGTTGCAGCTGGGATAGAGTTCATTTTCTTCTTAGTAGCTGGTACAGTGTGTTTTGGATTTAGTGTGATAATAATGTTGATACCACGCTGATGTTTTAATTTAGCAGTTGACTGGGAGCAAGCCCTTTTGCGAGTGATTTTGTGCAATTAGTAGAAACACAGTGTATTAGAAATTGAGAAGACCATCTTAAAATTTGACTTTTATATTTTGCTTGCCCTAAAGGCATTGAGCAGATTTTTTAGAAGTCAGATTAAACCAGTGGTTTTGTTGAACACTTTTCTCAGAGCAGTAGTAACTCATTGCATAATTGGTCCAATTAAACACCTGCTTAGGCTTTTAAGCTTGGCAAAAGCTGGAATTATCAAAATTCCCAAAAAGATACTAGAAACCTGTTTTCAGGAAGGGCATTATTTAGTTCTTAAGAGAAAGGTTTTGCAATCCTAACAGCACAGAGACAGAGAGAGTATCTTGTAATTAATGTTGCTGTTTGTACTGCCAGTTCCATGAGATGGTCTTGGTCCCAGTGGTGTTACCGGTTGACAAGTGTCCACACCACAGTGCGGCACCCCCATAAATGGCACTAATTGGCATTCTTCTTGTCAGGCTCTGCATGGAGGTTGAATGAGCTGTAGCAATTGAACAGCTGTTCCTGTATCTTTAGAGCTTTTCCTGGGATCACAGTTGAGGCAAGTTGTTTGGGTGGTGTGGGGAACCTCGAGTCATGTACATGAGCAAGTGAATCCTTAGGAGACTTGAGGAATATAAATCTATTATCTTTCATGAGTGGAATATTAACATAATCTCTTTTTTTCCTGTCTACCAGGTAACTCCTTTTATGATGGAGTTACAGGAAAAGAAGCCGAAATTCATGTTGGCCTTCCAAATAGCATCACAGCAGTTTAGTGCAAATTAACAGTAGAACTTTGTCACAAAAGGAGAATTTAAAAATTTTTGCTCCTAATTTATTACAAATTAGGGGCAAAATATATTAAGGGAGACATTTTTATTAGCTTCACTTATGCTGATTCTTGTTTCAATTGCAGGAGAGTCAGTGAAAACATATTACAGGTTTGTACGTCTGTTGTATAAAAGATAATTTTTCAGGAAGATTTGTAGGAGGAAAATAAGTGTGATGGGGGAGGTGTTTTTTTTTTTTCTTTTTGTTAACAGAACAAGTAGTAGGACATTCCACAGAGAATTAATACTTGCTGAAGAACTTTAAAATACTTGCTGAAGAACTTTAAACGTGGCTTATATAATACTCATTCACATTGGCTGGGATAGAAGCCTCTTCTCACAGGGTGAACACTGATAAGAAGAATATAAATTAACAGTAATGGTGTTGCTATCTCTAAATTACATCCTAAAGGTACATCATGTGGACAGAATAGAAATATGCAAATTTGTTCAGGAATTTGTATTTGGCAGTGGAAACGTGAATCAGAGCAGCTAGCTGTCCTCAAGCTAGATTGAATTAAAATATACTGGCTCTAATCTGTGTTGCCTGAGTTATCTATGTACTTTGCATCCAAAAGGTAGCTGTGTCACTGGCATTTTTTTAACAACTTAGGTAATAATTTATACGTTAGAGAGAACAGTCTGGTTATTTATTAATTCTTCTAACCAGCACGTGTTTGCAAACACTGAAGGGAACTGGAAGGAGTGCAAAAGACTGGGTTAAACACTGGAATTCAGTGTGGATAGTGAAAGTTGTATTTGTCAATGAAAATTCAAATACCTATATATAATAGAAAAAGAATTTCAGTTTTATGAATTAGGTAGACAGCTGGTACTAATTGTGCAGAGATAATTACAAGAGTTAATTATGTAAGCTGTTATGATTTATGGGCTAAGGGCAGTGGCAAATTACTTGATAGAGGAAATTGAAGAACGATTATTATCAAAAAAAGGAATTATATTAGGGAATGACTCGTGCTCAGTAGGTTGCTCAGGGTTTTACATAGTACTAGACAATAAGCACAAATATGGAAAAAACCTAAGTTAGCTGCTTCTCTGTTTTGTATGTGAATGGAGTAGTTGTTGAACGTATTTTCTGCTGTATTTTGTTCAATAATATCTTGTAGTTGGATTAGGATTACCTAATGAGCTACTGCTGAGAGCCATATCATAAAGTAAGTTTATGGTGTGCAGAGTCTGGAATATATAAAGCAAAGTCCCATGTGTTTTTGCTCTCATTCTGGATGGTCAAAGTGAAGGAGGTTCACGAACACAGTGTTCAGGTCTGTTCTGTACTTCATTTTGAGCAAGGGATTGAATCTGATCTTCCTACAGCCATGCCACTGCTTTAACCCATAACGTAATCTGTTTCTCTCTCAAACTATTTTGAAAGGTCTCTTTCATCCTGCTGCCAAAGGAAACAAAAAAAGAAAACCCAACCCTGAGACAGTTTGGAAAATGAAGTTCTTGTTTTCCAGACAGTTGTAGTGATTTTTTTCTTTGAAACAAACTTCTTTTGGAAACAGGAGGATTTTGAAAAACAAGGCTCAAGGGGATACCATTAGTATAACCAGTGAGGCAATGAGATAGTGCATTCAAGTGGAAGGTTAGCCTTATATCTAGAAGCAAAAGGGACACTAAAATGTCAGGGCTGTCTTCTTTCAGGTCATTAAGTGTTTCCAGCAGTTTGGTGATATATGAGTGTATCAGAAGAGAGGAATAATTCGTAGCTATTCACATTCAAGAAATGCCACTGGGAAGAATAAGTAATATTTGCTTGAAAAAAAAAGGGACATAGGGGAGAATAGTGAAATTTTTTGTAAATAATTAATGATCTTTCAGAGAAACCCTTTCACATTGATTTCACCAGTCACAATGAAATCAAAGTATCTGTGTGAATGGTTTTCATAATGTACATGTTTGCAAAGTCATATTTGATTTATCTGCTTTGGTTTATTAAAAACAAGCAAACAGATAAATGCTGTCCATCCTCTGAAAAACTCCCAACAGCCTCTGTCGTTGATATTTAAAAATCATACAATCTCAGAATCACAGAATGGTTTGGGTTGGAAGGGACCTTAAAGATCATCCCTTAAAGTTAC
>JAVKLA010000053.1:43787552-43837512 GCA_034782735.1 Sagittarius serpentarius | reverse complement strand
CTGCCCAGCCAGCAAGAAGGCTGGAGGGGCACAGGAAAGTTGGGAGGGGACACAGCTGGGACAGCTGACCCAAACTGCCCAAAGGGGTATTCCATACGATGGGACGTCATGCCCAGTATATAAACTGGGGGAGTTGGCCGGGGCAGGGATTGCTGCTCGGGAACTAACTGGGCATCGGTCAGCGAGTGGTGAGCAATTGCATTGTGCATCACTTGGTTTGTGTATTCCAATCCTTTTATTATTATTATAATTTTATTGTTGTTGTTAGTGTCATTGTTAGTATTTTTCCTTTCTGTTCTATTAAACAGTTCTTATCTCAGCCCATGAGCTTTACCTTTTTTTTCTGATTCTCTCCCCCATCCCACTGGGTGGGGGGGAAGTGAGTGAGCAGCTACGTGGCGCTGAGTTGCTGGCTGGGGTTAATCCACAACAGTGTAAAATCTCCTCGCTTTACTTTTAAAGATACATACTAGAAAAAATTCAGAATGCATGTTCAGTGAGGGGTGGTTGCACCTTGAAGATGGGTAGCCTTTGGGATGGAGATGTATTTTGGTATTATAATGAGATTATAATGCGCAAAATTCACCCAGAGGACATGATTTTGCATGTCACTACTCCAGAACTGGGCACTTCTGATATAAATCAGAAGTAAGGCCATAGAGTTGACAGAACCCCATTGTTTCACCTCCTTGCTCCAATGGATTTAATGAAGGGACCTTGCCTTCTTATTCCTATAGTTCCAGTTCCCTGTCCCTGAGGTGACAGCACAGAGACTGGCTGTGGTGCTTCTACTCTGCTCCACCCTCCATGTTGTTTCTCTTAAAGTCAGCGTACCAAGCTGCCCTGGTTTTGCTAACCTACGAGGTTGCAGGTTATGTTGCTTAGGGAATTATTATGGAACAGATTTCTTGTATATCCACTGCATTCCACCCAAGAGCTTTACCTTTCTTTAAGAAGGAGACATATCAATAAGTCACCTGCAGCAATTATTCCACCCAGGGCACACTGCTGACACCTTGCTATCTATGAAGGTCCCTCAGGTGCCCTGAAGCAGATTTTCTCCCCAGCCCCTCTCAGCACCAGTCAGTCCCTCCCGTGCCACAGGTTCCTCCTCACTGGTGCAGAGCTTTGCACTTATCCTTGTTGACTTTTGTAGGGTTCCTCTGAATGGCAGCCCTGCCCTAAAGTTTATCGACTGATACCGCCAATCCATCATCTGCAACTTGATGAGAGTGCACTCCATTGCTGGCACCAGGTCATCTCTGTCCCTAATATGGAGATTGAGTCATCTAAAAATAAGTGCAGAGAAAAACAAGACATACTGGCTATAAAAATCTTTCAGTAGTACAGTAAGGCCATGACAGCTTTCTCTGACAAAAGGAAGATGACCATGAATGTTCATAGAATAAGGTGCTCAGCTTTCTAGGCATAGCAGTAACAATTACAGTAGGGATTTCTAGCTTATGGTACAAGACTAGGAAATTTTGTCATCTTCTTTGGAAAAAATTTACATTTTGGAAAGAGTGAATACACTCTTTGTGTCTGCTCTCAATGCTTTCTTTACTGTATATGGCCCTTCAGCATCCTGAGACTTTCTTATTGACTCAGAAATTGTAGTTCTAAAAACTCATAAAAATTTTTAGACTTTTTGCTGTTCTCAGAAGTTCGCATGATCTAGTTTTGATATGCCAATTAATTTTTGAAACTATACATTGGGAGTAGACCGTGTTGGGCCACATCGTCCTGTTTATGTTTACTCCTATACTTGCAGTCATTGATAAATTCAGAATGTGGAAGTTTTTTGGAAAGGAATGTATTTATATGTGCGAATTATAATATGCAACAGAGATTTCAATTTATACTTTTGTTAAAAGTAGCTGAAGGATGCGTATGTTAAAGTAAATCTGGGTACAGGGTGTGTTTTCTTTTCCTTTTCTTAAGGAAACTAACCTCCAGTGTTTGCTTCTAGACTGTCTCCGAAATGAATGAATAGTAGTATTTTGATCAAATTAGTTTGGGACACTGATTCAGCAAAATAATTAGTTTTATCCACTAAGTTCATTTAAGTGAATGTGATATTGAATAATTTTCCAAGCAGATTGAAGTGTCTGGAGTAGAGAAATGAAATTAAATCATAGATGAGAGACATGATAGGTACAAGGTCAAAGACTTGAGTGACAATGCTGGGACTAGCAAAAATGTTTTCTCTCCGCTGTCCTCATCCGCAGGACATGTTACAGCAGATGTTAAGATGTTCCAGTGGTATGCACTGAAGGTTATATTGCTCTTCCTTTTCTTTGTAATTTCTATTAAGAAATACCTTTTCATTAATCTACATCAGCCTTTTGTTTGATCTTAGAGTCTTTTTTTTTTTTTTCTTCTGAAGAAATTTGTTTTCCTAGAAAAATGTTTTAGGTCTGTCTTAAAGTTCCAAACTTTTAAGCTGTTTTTTTTTGTTTTGGTTTGGTTTGGGGTTTTTTTGTTTGTTTTTTAAATAGTACTGTGAAAAATCTAACTGTTCCTGCTGGTGTTTTCCTAACCTAGAGTGTAAGAGAAAAAGAACATTGCCCTGTCACCAGTCATTTCAATTATTTAAGTGGATTCTGTCAACAAGATCAGGAACTACAGTGTCTCCATTTGCTTTTAAATCTGTTTTAAATATTTAGAAACAAAAAAGCAAGCTACTAGGGTTTCATGTAGGACCATGAATATTTCCAGACAGAAGGAGTGTTCCCAGTATGGCCTAATTATTGTACTAATCTCAGATTGCAGAATTAAATTAAAAATACCTACATACCCCAGAAAAAAAAAATTAAGAATAATAACCAATGTAGTTATGAGAGGCATTCATCAGAGGTCCAGTTAGATTCAAGATTTGTCCTTCATGTTTTTGTGAATGATCTTACCTGTGTGTGCCAGGTCACCTCCTTGTAAGTAAAATAAAATTGTAAAAAAATTCTGAGCATCTGAATGCTGTTGTTTAGATAGTAGTGAGATGTTACTATTCATGTATTTCATGTTTGTACATCTCCATTGTTTAAAATTTATCAGCCTTTGCTTCAGATTTACAAATCATTGAGGTACATTGGCAAACTGTCTCTAGCACCATTTGTGAACTTTTGCTCTCTTGCACGTCTTACGTTATTTCATTATTAGATTTGAGGCTGAGCTTTTGACACACTAGAGGCTTTTTTCTTTTTTCTTTTTTAATGCTAGAAACAAAACAAAACAAAACAAACAGCAGCAAAACTTTTATGAGGGAATTGGGATCAAGAAGAAGATTATTTACTTTGGGAATGTTGTTTTCTACATGTCTATTATAAGAAGTGGTAGCAAAAGTCTCCATCTTCTGTGGCAATTAAGAATTTCCTATGTGTTGTGCTGCTTCTGGACTTGTAGCAGCTCAGTGCATTGGCAAAATTTTTATGCCAGTGCTGGTTCCTCTTCATCTCTAGGACCCGTGCATGTGCATCTGCTCTACACAGACTCTGACAGGGATTCTTTACTGAGAAGATTTTGAGCACTGATAGACATACGTGCAGCTTTAAGTGATTTTTTTGTATTTCTGCATATTAATTAGCATAGGACAAAGCAACTGTCCTATATTAAAAAAAGTGTTAAAGAAAATGTTATGAAATACTTTAGTTTATACTTACTTCTATACATTTTGGGAAGTCTGATAAACTTTTCTTGTTGTTTTATGGTGGTTTAGAATTGTTTGCTTTTCTGTAGATGTCCATAATTAGATACAAATGTGCTAGGAAGAGCACTTTTAAAGTTAAAACAAGTATTTGCTGTAAGCATACTTTCTTTAAAAACAAACCACTTTCAGCTTTCTCCCTCTCCCCAAAAAGGGTTCCTTTATCTTTTTTTATATGGATAAAGATTTTTTTTTTTGGTCTATTTCTGTTGTAAAACTATTAAGTTATTTTGTAAAACTTAATTTCATTACAGGTACAGAGGGAAGGCTCCCAATATGTGGGACAAGATTAGACCAAGATTTATTTCTCATTTCTTGATTTAATTGCACCTGTGGTGTGCCCTTGCAGCCACCTCAGAGATTGCTGCATGAGGTGCCCATCTCCTAACTAGTCCCTTTTCGGGAATTCAGCAAACCACTCTCCATAGTTTGGGTTATAGACACCTGCAGTTTACTCTGACTGTGTAAGAAAATCTGAATTTTGTATTTGTCCTTATGCTTTCTTGAAAAAAACCCAAACAGTGATAACCGATGACTAGCCAGCTTCCATTAAACAAAACTCACATCATGGAAATCAAAGTATGTTCAACCAATTACTATTTTTCCTTTGCATATTACATGCTTACCCATTCAAGAAATGGATTTTTGCAGGACTTACCTCATACTTATCAGCTTTAGGAGGAAGGCCTCTCTCTTTTGTCACTCAACACAGTTTGTGTACATTAAATCAGGATATTTACTTTTCTATATCAGTACATTTTATTTAAAATTGCCTGGAGATAATTGTTGTGTTATGAGGGCTGTATGTAACATGGTTTGTTCGTTCTGCTGAGACTATTGTTACACTAGTAAATCCAACATGTAGAAACATACTGTTAAAGAACACACACACACACACTCTATATCTATCTATCTATCTATCTATCTATCTATCTATCTATCTATCTATCTACTAATTTATACATACCGCCAAAACATTTTGGAGATTATAATGATAAAATATTTATTCAGGATGTATTTCACTTAATTTAGCAATCTAATGCGTATTTGCTTGTTCTCAATCTGATTTTCTAGGTTCCCTTCTTTGTCAGTGATATCTCATTGATGCCTGTCTCTAGGCAGCAAATTGTTGTATTCTACAACAGCTGTGGCCCCTATTCCCATTCATTGACTGCCTTAGTTCACTACTTCTAGATGATCTGAGAATAGATGTGTAACTTCTTTGTAGGTAAAATTAGGTGAAAAGAATTCCACCTGATGGTTGAGTTGTGCACAGAAGGAGCAGACTTGCAGACTTACAATCCAGTAACGGGGATTTTGATGTTCTTTAATGGGAAACTAAAATTTATAGGGTACCAAAAGAAGTCTGCAATCCACCTGATTTCTGTCTTCACAGCCTTCCGCAGTTCTTCTGCCAGCTACAACTTCTGTGTGTTTGTGCTATTTTGAGCACTTTTTTAAGCTATTGACCCCTCCATCTGCCTAATAGAGATCTATGAAATAATCTGATTTCACTTAATTTATTGACCACCTTTTCTTTACTTCTGATCTCTTTCTTCTCTATACTGCCTCAACTATTCTGGCAGTGTAGTTCCAGTTTGTTCAGTAAGTCCAAATAATTAAGATCAAGTTCCAACATTATTCTCTTCTTCTTCAGGTCTCCTGTGTGAATTTCAGCATATGTTTAAACAATTCTATTGCCTGCTGTATGTGAAAACTTTTCTGAGTCATCCTTGTGATGTGTTGGACAAATCCATTCCATTTGCTAAACCTGAGTTAGGTTATAGTGGCAGCCTAGTTTCTTTATTTCTGAAATTGTAAAATCCTTGAACAGGCAAAAGAATCTTCAGAAAATGTCATGAAGAATAATTTCAAGGGAAAACTAATAAAGAAAATGCTATTTCTAAATATAAATAGTGGAAAAAAAACAGATGACGGAAGAATATTACCTTCCTGTAGCCAGGCAGATTCCTTCCTGAAAGAAGGCTCTGGAATACGTTTTTTTTCACCCAATACATCCATGCATATGCATATGGTGTTTTCAAGCCCTGATAATATGTTTGGGTTTTTTTTTTTTTGTTTCTTCATCTATAGTTTTTAGGTGTGATTTGAAAAAAAAACTGGCTCAAAGAGCATGACAGAAGGCTCTTTGGTCACAACTGTTAAAGGATTTTACTTTCTTACAATAAATTTCTGGGTTAGCACACTGATATGTCACTTCAACTTCCTGGTTTGTATCCTGGTTAGGGTGAATTGCTTCCCTGAGCATTATGGATCCATTGCTATTTTTTCATGCATTTAACACCTGAAGATATCTCCTTCAGTATTCCTGTTTTACAGAAAGGCAGCCTGTTAGTGGTGGAGTGATATAAGATTTTTCTGGTCCAGCAAAAAGCTGTTGTATACACTGTGCTGTATTGTTAAGCTTTGTGGTTAGTTCCTAATCAGTTTATCAACAGGTCCATAAGGAATTCCTTTAGGAACTTCTACATGAAAGCAGATTTTCTTTCTTTTTAAATACTGGGGAGAAAGTGGGATCATTTCACTATCTGCCATTGTCTTATGCCAATATATTATAAATATACTGGCGCAATACTAAACTGAATAGTTTTAACCTGTATAATCTTTGCAGCAGGAGCTATTCGTTCCTTCATGTCTGGAAAACAGCCACAATGTTCTTGTCACCACTTGAATGTAACTGACAGTATTTATCTCAAGGGGCGATTACTTTTTGAACGGTTTCTGACCCACGTGTGTTACGTTTTCATTTTATTGCCTTATTCATTTTTTAAAAATGAAAAAACAGTGACAGAAATGATGCTTCAGCATCAATGCCCTCCTATACCTATTTCTTATCTTTTTCTCCTTCGCTGCTTGACTGTGATTTGCTTAGCCCAGACTAAATAGAGGTTAAAAGGGAAAACCTTTTTAGAGGTACATGCTGCCATGCTTTGGATTTTAAACTTTACATTTTATGTATTCAATACTTGTAACAATTACATCATTTCAAGGGTAAAGAAAATAGTGGGGGTACTGAATTAGGTGGCCATCTATTGTGCTATTAATAGTTGAAGAATCATTCAAACTGACAAAAACATGTTTTTCTTTCCCAAAGGTAACAACGCTTGTTAACACAAGCAATAAAGGACCATCTGGCAAAAAGAAAGGGCGCTCTAAGAAGGCTCATGTGTTGGCTGCTTCGGTAGAGCAGGCCACTCAAAACTTTTTAGAAAAAGGAGATCAAATTGCTAAAGAGAGCCAGGATCTCAAGGAGGAATTGGTTGCTGCTGTAGAGGATGTACGCAAACAAGGTATGTGGAACAAAATGCTTAACAGGTAACTGCTTTATTTGGTGCTTTTCAAGATTTCTTCCAAAACAAATGTGTCAGCTGCTCTGATAATGTAATTAAAACTATGTCCTGTTCTGATAATGTAATTAAAACTATGTCCTGTATTACAGTACATCTATAATATGGCATATAAGTATCAAAATAGCTATACCTTCTTGAATGACAATGAGTGTAAAGAATGTTCTAACTTTACTAAAAAAATGTGGTGGATTTTTTTTTTGTTTTCCTTCTAGCTGTTCTGTCACCAAACAGTGAATTCAAATATTAGCTGGCAGCCATTCTGCCCAGTGCCAAAGCTTATTGTTTGATTTTCAACTTGCTTTTTATTCTGCCTTGTAACAAAATGGCATGATTTTTCACTTTGCTAAATTTGAGCAGTGATTTAAAGCCTGTGGATGCAAATGTAGAATTAGGATTATGGTGCATACGTTTCTGAACAATCTAACAATTATTAACCAAATAGTACAGCCATATAGAATTACTTGTGGTTTCAAGTATATATTGAAATATATAGGAAGATTATCAAGGTCTGAAAATATACAGCTAATAGCAGTATTAAAACTTTTTTTTCCTGGGTGTTGGTGGTAATAAGATAAATGTTAACATTGGTTTGCATACTGCATAGGTTAAACTGCAAGTTTCAAGATACACAATGTTACAAAAAATTGCCTAGTTGGGCATGGGACTCTGGAGTGGGATAGTAACAGTTTCTTTACTGGCAGAAATAATCCTGGTTTTGCACAATTTAGTATTTGAAGTTTAAATTGGTGTTACAAGGAAACTGCTTTCAAATAAGGCTTTGAAATTTTAAAAATATCATGGATATCCATGACATCATGGATATCATCTGACAATTTTCCTTCAAAAAGTAAAATGTGTATCAGATGCTTTCAAATTTGCAAGTGTAGTAGGGGAAAAAAAAATATGTTTTCAATATATGCCCATAACAAAACTTGTCCTTTTTATTGACTTTGATTGTAATTATCTTAATTGCAGCAGAATTAAGTACCTTTCAGGTTTTTTCCATTGTAAATCCTATAATCTGAATATACCATCTGCCAGTATCATCAGGCTTGTATTTTAGAACAAGACCGACAGATCTCCGACTGACATTTCAAAAGGAGTCTAAAGGACTTAGGTATAAAATACTGATTTTCAGTGAGTTAGTCTCCTGGCACTCATACGATGTTTTTTTCAGTTTGTGAAAATTGGACTCACATGATGATACAAGCAGGCAGGGTTAAAATCTTGTATACATAAACGCTGATTAGTGAATATTCCAGTCTGTTCTATCCTGAGGCTGTTTCTTCCTCCTATCCGCTATATGTATATTTGGTTTCAATGTTTTCCTGTTCCTGTGCGTTCTTGTTTTTTTTAAGTATTCAGTTGCCAGTACATCAGAATAAGTCGAGTATTTGCTGTGTACTCCGTGTACAGTGTTATGCCAGTATTCTGGTGTGGGGTTTTTTGTTTGGGTTTTGGGGTTTTTTTTTTGAGGGTATTTGTTGTTGTTGTGATGGGTTTTTGTTTTTTTTTGTTTTGCTTTGTTTTTTAGAATTTGGATGCTGATGCCTGGTTGTTCTGGCATGCAATTTTATTTGTCAGCTATTTCAGTTTCCTGTTGCTTACATTACTTTGTGTTGTGTCAAATTCTAGTACGGCATCTTCAGCACTGGCGCAAGTGCCTGTGTTCCCTCTGAATTTATAGGTCTCTCCCTTTGGGGCCGCAAGGCTGACTCAGTTTTGCTAGCTTCTCCCAAGGAGCCTTCTATTGAGTTAGAGTCGTCAACCTAAACTGTTTCATGCTTTCTGATCTAGTCAAATATACCACGTTTATTAGCATGATATCAGAGCTTCTTATTATCCTTATCATTAGAGCTTTGTGTTAATTATCGGTGATTTCTTTGTAGATCTTTGCTTTGTAAGGCTAGAGGCATCTGAGAGGATTTGCTGTGGAGAGTTTTGGTTTTCTTCGTGACTGAATTTCTGACTTTTTAACTGATAATAAGCCTTTTATTCTTTTTTTAATCTGTATTTAAAAAAAAGATGCAGGAAACAGAGAAGATAAAAGATCTTAAACAGCATTATGCAGAATAAAACAGGCATTCATCTTTTGTCAACACTGCAGGCTAAAAAAAAGTCTCTCAGAAAAATGAAGCACCTTTTTTGGGTCTGTACAACATGAGTTCATAATTAGGAGAGCAGGAGACACCAAACACCATTGTTAGGACGCATGAGCCACATAAACTAGACCAGCCTTGGTGCATTGTGAAATGATATGTTTAGCCCAGTGACATAAAGAGCTGAATTAATGAACTGAGGCTGTGTTTTGCCAGAGTATTGCTAGTTGATTTTCTGGCAAAATTCCAGCTTGGGTAATTACACTGTCAACCTAAAAATGTCTCCTGCAGTTACAGCTGGCTCTGGTGTGCTCCTCATTTCCTGCCCTATATTGCTGTATGCTGTCATATACAGTTATAGACAGTTGTTGCAATTCAGCCTGGAGAGAGCTGCTTTCCATTGATAGGTATGAAAAGAATGTACTGTGTTATTTGCAAAATACTTTGGAATGAACGTGAATGCAAAGAATATATAGCTTTAAGATGCTTGTTACTTTAATAATGTGGAAGGGTAAATTATATTTGGATAGCTGTACAAAACTCTGATGACCAACAGTTTTGATTTACAAAGTTGAGTTCTAAAAAAACAAAAGAGTAAGAAGATAGATTTTAAATGTTTTTTTTTTCCCCACACAATCTTATGAAAAAGATTAAATATTTCATGCATAAGTCTTGTAACTGTGTATGTATGTGTGCATATGTATGTATCCTGTAATAATTCCATAATAGGAATACTTTGGCCTTATAGTTCAAAACAATCTAAGTGAAATTATCCAATTGCTATGCCATTGAATACTTTCCTGTATGGGTATTTATTCCCATGCTTTCAGAACTGTGGAAAAGATCTCCAAGACGGAGAACAAATGAGACCTGAGAAATGCTGATGTTTGTCGCTCGTGTCATCTTACATTAGAGGTGAGGGAAAGCAGACTATCTTCTGCATATTGAAGTTTTGGGAGGAGTGAGATTTTTTAATATTTTTTTGGTTATAATAACACTAATCCCTGAAACTACAAAGCCTGAGATGTGCAGGAAAATGAAGAACAACTCAGAAATAAGATATACAGCCTGGGGAGGGGAACAGACAGGCATGTTCTCATGGCATAGGTGTCTAAATGCAACTGGTTCCTTATTGATCATTACGAAGAAGAAAATTCCCTGAGAGGAGACATTCAAGTTGTGATTCACACAAAAATCTACAAAGAACTGCTGGTCAATTGGGCTTAGGTCTGATTAAATTATTAAGAAACAGTCTAGGGTGCCAAGGAAAGCAAGACAAGGAAATAGATTATATCTGTGTAAATTTATTCTATCTATGAAATGACTTTGGCAATGTCTGTCTTGTAGGTATGTGCTAGGTGACTGCCTGATTTTAATATAATTTTCCTAGAAGTTTTCTGGTATATAGCTAAAACTTCCATTAAAACCATTATTTGGTCTAGCAGCTGGTTGTTGTGTTTTAAATTTTTGCTTTTAAAGCAGGGTAGATGCAACATCACACCGTAATCTGAAATTCATACTTCAATCAAGGGACAGAAAATAGCTGATGATGTTTTTTGTGTTTGAAGACATTGTAAACTTGAGGTAGACTTAATTTTTTGTTCATTCGGATTTATCCACGTTGTATAAAAAGAATGATCTATGTACTCAATGACTGTCAGTAAGCTTGAAAGTATGTATCAACATCTGACACAAAATGACTTTAAATTTCTTGGTAACTTTTTCTCTGTGATGGAACATAGTAAAAAGTAGTATTTTAATGCTTTTAACTACCTAGTTTTTAAAACTTTCTAAATGAAGATTTAACTAAACCGTGTGAAAGGTCTTCTTCCTTACTGTTCCCTCCTGTCTTGAGTTACCCTGGGAGAAAAGCAGGGAATCTGCACATCTCAGGTGACAGGAGCAAACTCCAAAATACACGTTGAATGAGATGCCAGTTGTTTTTATAATAATTTATAATGCTATTTAAGCTCATTTGGCTCTTCTGATTTCAATCACAGCAGTATGACAGGGAAAGAGACAGATTCTGTCTTGATAGTTGTAATGTCATATACACTGTCATTTACAACTGTCTCCGTGTTCCCAGAGGCTGCTGAACTCTTAGCAAATGCACAGCATTCTTTGAATCTTAAAACAGTACCCTAGTTCAGCTGGCAGTTTGTATTTTAGGAGACCTTTCCTGATGGTACGATTTTCTTTCAGTTAGACCATGTTAGACCAACAGTTCCTTCCTAAAACCCAGTCCTCGCAGTGCCATATTATCCGAAGTTGTTAAGACTTGCTGCCTGGAGGTCTTGACCTTCCCAACTAAAGCAGAAAATGCCTGCTCGGATTTTGCCTGCCTTAAAACTTTTCCACTCTCTTTAGATTTTTGTTTCCTGCCCTCTAATCCAATCAGTTTTCTTTTTTAACTGCATTAAAAAACTGCAGTCATCTCTGTTTCCTAAGGAGTCTGTACTGCTCTCTTCTATACTCCTCCTCTGTTTCCCTCTCCTTTTCTTTGCTACCTTCATGTGGTCATACACTTATTTTGCCTGCCTTGCAATTCAGGACCTGAAATTTCCCGTCTCACGGTCTCTTTAGGTCTCCCGTTCTCTGTTAACCGTTCTTACTTCCGTCTCCAACTCATATCCTTTTTCTGTATTCACATAAAGTCCTTCTTCTTGTCTCTCATGTTCAGTCATGGTTTTGTAATGTAAAGTAGAAAAAAAAAATCACACGTGTTTTTCTTGATCTCTTTTTTTTTTCCCCCTTTACTTTACAGACTCATGCACCTTGTTCGTTGTCTTTCTTTTCTCTACCAGTAGCTTTCACTTGTCTCTGAATCCTCCTCTGACCTGGATACGTGCTTCATACTGTTCTGTTAGTCCATCCTTCTGACTGTACTTATTTTTAACCATTCTATCCCTTTTTTTCCCTAAATTTCCTTCCTTTCTCACACTGAAAGCATTCCTAATAAGCCTATCTTTCTTACATTTAAGTCCAGGGTCTGAGTATCTTACATAGCACGTTACACTGGTGCCTCAGATGTACTTGGTTACCCGAGTCAGCTGCAACAGACTTTCCAGGAGCCCTGATTTTCCAAGTCTACTCTCTCTGCTGTCCTTTTGACTTTTTTTTTTTTTTTTAAAAAAAGGGGTTGTACCCATTAGTATCTAAAAGCTTTCCTGGAATAGCGGATGTAGCATTTAAAGTTACATTTAAAAAATAACCTTAGCTGAATACATTATGCTTTGGTTAATTTGGTTAATAAGAATTCAACTAATGGATGTAGGCTTGCGCTCTCTGTATCTCTGCTAGTTCTTCAGCATTTTTCCTAGTTTATAAAGTATATGAAAGTAGAATTACTTCATGAGGGTGTTTCTTTAGAAACCATTAAAAGACTTGTCACAATATAACTATCACTTGATGTGGGAAAGGAGGAAATTGTTTTTATAAAGAAAGAAAATGATGAAGTATTGTCTGATTTCTGCATCTGTTTTCAACTCTTGAGTCCCAGTGACAAGATTCAAAATGAAGGGTTGATCTGCAATTGAAGATATGTAAAGGTATCTCTTACTGTAATAACTAAGCACTGATTACTTCAGGGCTTTTTTTGGCATTTTTCTGAGTCTTTCTGGCTGATTGTTATTCCCAGAGTCTGAGCTATATGAAAGAACTGTAGGATACTGGGTTTGAATCTGCAAGTATGAAGGAGGAATAATAGATTCTTAAAAAAAAAAAAATCTGATACTAATATTTTATAATTTAAAATTTGTCTGCATAACCTGAGCTATTGTTTCGTACCTGGGTTAGAGGCTACAGGAATCTTTTTTTAGAAAAAAAAATAAATCTGATCTTTTCACTAAACATGTGTTCTCCCTATGTTTATTCATAATACTTTTCACTGAAGTATATGAGAACTTCTTTTTTTGCTTATAGAAGTTAGCGTTCGCCAGTTCTTGATAGAGGAAAAAAGAGTGTGTGTAGAAAGAAATTACTGAAAAGCAGTTATTTTAGACAGTCTAGACTTTCTGTTCATTTCTGAAAGATGAAGGTAGGCTTGTGGTCAGTCCTGCTTAATGGGAGAATGAATCCTAGTCTGCACTTTTGACAGAACCTGTGTATATAATAAGCATATTATCTGTTTTGCCAATAGTATCTATGATGAGGTACTCTGCAACTTGCTTTTTGCCCATCTCGCTGATGGCTCATGCCTGTCCAACAGAAAGCTTTGATTATGAAGATTTGAAGTCTTATATTCAGCAAGTCACTGAAGCTGTGGCCTGAAAACTCTGTCTTGTTATTCAAAAATATTCATAATCTATTTTGAATTGCTTGTTACGTATGGAAGCAACTTCAATTGTTATTCATGTTAGCAGTGCTCATCCTAAGAAATATGGCATGCTAAATGTCATTCTATGCAAATACTCTAATGCTAGCTCTTTCAGACCCTTTTCAAATCCATTAATTATCTTTCAGCTCTCAGAGAATTTAGTTTCTGAAAGACATTAAAGTTCCTTTTCTAAAATGATTTAAAACACTTCTGATGAAAAAGCAGACATTGTACAGAATCTCAAAGAGCTGTTATAGATAAGTAGTGTTAGGGGTTCCCAAACCCATAGTGAGGCTGCTGCAGCTCCATGGCCCCAGGTCCAGGCAGTAATGAGGCTGAGCTACTCCCGGTAGGCACATGCATACAAACACACATATACAGCTTAGAGATATATATATACACATGGCTGACCACACACATCAGACACTCGACACTCACTGTTCAGTGATTCTGTGAAACCCTGGCCCAGGTTGCCCAGAGAGGCTGTCGATGCCCCATCCCTGGAAACATCCAGGATCAGGCTGGGTGGGGCTCTGAGCAACCTGATCCAGTTGAAGATCTCCCTGCTCATTGCAGGGGGATTCGACCAGATGGCCTTTAAAGGGCCCTTCCAACCCAAACCATTCTATGATTCTATGAAACAAACCCAACAGCACCAAGTGTCTTATCCTTTCCCCCTCTCTGGCTGATTAGGATTGAAGGTCCGTTAGTAAGAAATACCTGTATTCACATGTATAGTATAGATCCCTTTAGTAGTTGGGTTTAGCTTCTCAGTCTGTCCCGTAGCTGGCCCCTGGATCCTGATCTCCCCAGTTGCCCCACTCCAAAGACACACACAGATGATGCAAACACATGGAAGCAGATGTCTCAGTCGACCTCCAGGTGCTGTGGTCTCTCCAGCAGCTGGAAATCAGGAATCTGGCCCAAGGCATGGCCAGACAAGCAGTTTGTTCACACATGGCTGGCCCCTTTTATCCTCTTATGCCTCCATTTTCCATACTTGTTCCTCCCCACATCGTCTCTGTCCTTCCTTTTACTCACCTTCAGTTCCTCCTCTAAACATCACATTACAAGTCTAGTGCAGTGCTAAAATATTCTTCCCCTGCGTCCCATAATGAGTCCTGTATCCTTGACCAGGAAGCTAAAACCAGAGAAAAATGAAATGCATACACGTGATTTTCTGTACATGTCATTAATGATTCAAGCACTTGGGGAGGTCTTGAACTGATGATCATACTGGTTCATGGTAAAGCCAGCTGAGTGAGAGCCTGTGCTTATTCTCTGCACCATTTTCAAAAGATTTCTTTCTGTTATAGCCCTGGCTGGAGCTTTTCTACTATTCATTTCACTTTTCAATATTTTGTTTAAGCTTGTGTTAGTTTAAATTTCTGAAAGCAACTTACATCTCCTAGATATGTTTGTTATAAAGGGTAGTTGGCGTTTGATATATTGCCCAAATATGACAGTTTGACACAGATTTTACAAAGGCACAGTGATACATTTTTGAAAAATAATATAAATGAATATATTAGGTGATTTTTCCATTTTCACACTATATTTATTTATATTGTCTTTCTTGAAGATTTTATTACTATTATGACTGTATAGCAGGGAAGAATGAAATTGCTTTAGAATGTCAACTTCTGACAGTTGTCAAAAATTGAATTATACTTGCAAATTGAAAGTTATAGAACTAGTGTTTCTTCCAGATATATTTGATTTGAATTCTAAAATCAGATCCTAAAATTACTACTTGTTCTTTTAGAAGCAGTATTTCTGTTAAGAAAGGTTTTATTTGAGAAAGGATTGCAGAAATACACCACAGAAAAAAAAATAAAAAAATCTATCAAGGGGTTGTAACTAGGGCATATTTTTCAGTAAATATTTTACTCCACCACCCATCACAGTGTAGTATTAGTATGAATGAAATTTCTTAAATCAGGTCGAATTTGGAAAATAGTTTCACTGGGATTTAAAAAAAAATAAATTAAAAAATAGGGTATTACAAATTGGAAGATGCACCATAGGCAGTTATCTTGTCCTGTTGTGTCTTCCCGCAGTAATACCAAAACTGGGTAGGCTTAGCCCACAGTCAGTAATCCTCAGCAGTATTAAATGTACGGCCTTTTCAATTAAGTTTTGAGATAACCATGAACAATGTTCTGCAAGAAGATTTTCGGGCATGCATGAAATCTGTATTTAAGCCCTCTCTGTGTGTAATTCAATATAGAGATTTGAATTGAAGTCTCTGACCCCTCAGAAGAACACTGTTACTGTGAAGCTATAGAGCACTATGGGATGAGCGTCTCAGCCTCTCCTTTTGAAGCTGTTCTAATTTATGTGCTAGTGAAACATCATCTGGATCGCAGCTGAGTGCTTGAAATCACTATTGATTCATTGGGCAGAAATTCTGAACTGAATTTCTTTTTGTTCAACCCAACATTAAAAAAAAAAAAAAAAAAAAAAGTTTGATTCACCCTTTGAACTAGAATCAGTTATTTTAGTTTGTCAGATCGAAAGTATTTGGAAGGAGATTCCTTTCAGCTTGGCGATAGAGTGACCTCAGATGACTGTGTGTAGGTGCCCTCAAAAACTTCCATCACCAGTGATGGAAGTTTTTAACAGAGCAAAGTTGTTAAGAATTTCACCAGCTGTCTAATGTAGTGATGGATAGGGCAAACTTGGGGTGGAGATCTGGAGCGGTGCAGAGACTTTGTCTTGGGTATTTAAATTGGGAAGTAGCCTGTCAAAGGGAGAAAGTCAAGGAGGTGGGCTTGAGATTTGGTCATTACTTTATGCTTCAGTCACATTGCTTTGAATGAAGAGCTGGTGGACAATATGGGATGTGTTACAAAGCCAGCCTTCACCCGAAGGGAAAGACAGGTTTCCTTCTGCACCGTCACTGTTGTCCTGTCCTGCTGCCTCCAATTCTCCAGTCCTTCCACCTCGCTGTGCTGAATGATGAATTTTCAGTCTTTCAAACACAGTAACTGGAAAATTTCAAGAGTGATTTTGTAATGATTACACAGAAAAAAGTTACTAACAAACTTATACAAAAAATTTTCATTCTGTTGATGAAGTGTTGTAAATGAGGTGTTAAAATATTTAAATTTAAATTTTCAATTTAAAAAAGCAAGGTTTTCTTTGTTCAGAATGTAATTGTAAATACTGCTGTAATTCACCTAAGAAGTGGGAACCTTATGTTCTGATCCATGTTACTAGGATTATTTCTGCTATTTACCCAGTCACAGTTAATGAGAAAGATATACGCAGTCCTTGGAGTAATAAACTTTATCTGGGAGTTTTCCTTGCACCCTCCTCGGTCCTCCTCCTCACCTAAAGTATGTTTCCTTCTATGTTCTTTAATTTTGACTGCATTTTCCATGGCAGTCATCCAACTTTAAAAGCAGTTGTGAAGAAGCTTCTTTCTCCCATACAGATTAGGCTTTAATTTTGGATATGGTTTCACAAAGTGGTAGTCGATGAGTGAGTAATAAAAATGACAGCATGAAAATTTGAAATACATGTCCTAATATCTGAATCCTAAAGGTGCTTAGTCAGTATATAAAAGACTTTAATTTATTGTCTTTCCATTTACCATTTTGAACATGTCTTTTTCTGGAGTACATTTTTCACATATTACAAAGACCAATATTCTAAGTAATACTTCACAGAGTGAAGAAATATAAAATGTTATAATCAAATAACATGCGCTGCTTTCCTCTGAGAAATGTCAAAGTATAGTATTCTGATCACCAGCTATTTCATTCTTTCTCAGTTTTAGTCCCTTTATCAGAGACAAATGCTTTTAAAACTTCAGGTCTGCAAGTTATTATGGCTGCTATTCATATATGAAAACTGGAAAGGAAGACCGTTCTGTATTGCCTATGGAATTTAGAATTATTTTTATAACTACTAAAAATAAAAGCCTAGACTCTCCGCTGATTTTGATTTGTGATGTTTGCAAATCTCATTCAACCATAATTGTTCCAAATTTGATTTTCAGTGCTGTGCTTGGCTTGTTTGTTTGTTTTAGTTTATAACCTCTGTTTATATTATTATGTGATTTCTACACTATTTGATGAAACATATGTTGTTTTTCTTCACAAAAATATATCAACCCTATCTTCCTTCCACCTGTTTCTTCTGGACCTGATGGTTTTAAATTGTTCTTTATTTTATTACTTTGATCATGCTGTTATTTTATGGCTAACTTCCTAGACATGATTGTCCACAAACATGTGCCTGCTTTAAGTTACTGTTCAGTTAATCTTAATATATTTCCCACTGGCTGAAGCAGTTTCCATTTTCTCCTCTCATTTGTCTTGTGTTGTGCTCCTTCCCTATCGCTTCTATATCCAAGAATGCTTTCTCTGCAGAAAAACTCTCTATTTGTTCTGAGTCTGTATAGATAATAGAAAAAATCACTGTTGAGCATTAGGACTGTCCTTTATAGAAACCTGGGCATGGCAGAAATTATGTTGAATCTATTGTATAACATTGAAAAAAAAAAAAAAGAAGTTGGTATAAATTCCTCATGAATACTGTATGCTGGGAAATTAAAAGAAACTTTCAAAGTCAGAGGAATATGGTTCTGGAATAACCCAGACATAGCAATAACAGAGGCAGAAGGTGGTGAGGGAGTTGTAGAATAAATCTGTCTGTTTATGATGAGTACTGGAAGACTCTATACTATGACTGCAGGTGGAAGCAAGTAACTAGACATGATGATCTAGGAATACTTCCAGTCCTGTGTTCCTGCACACAACATAATCTGGTTGAATGTAAGGATCATACATGGTACTTAAAAAGGCATTTTGGCCCGTGTTTAATTCTATCCAAAGGATCATAGAATCATAGAATAGTTTGGGTTGGCAGGGACCTTTAAAGGTCATCTAGTCCGACCCCCCTGCCATGAGCAGGGACATCTTCAACTCGATCAGGTCGCTCAGAGCCCCGTCCAGCCTAACCCTGAAGGTTTCCAGGGATGGGGCATCGACCACCTCTCTGGGCAACCTGTGCCAGGGTTTCACCACCCTCATCGTAAAACACTTTGTCCTTATATCTAGTCTGAATCTACCTTCTTGTAGTATGAAACCATTACCCCTTGTCCTATTGCAACAGTCCCTCTTAAAAGGCTTCCCCATCTTTCTTACAGCCCCCTTTAAGAGCTGAAAGGCTGCAATAAGGTCTCCCCGGAGCCTTCTCTTCTCTGGGCTGAACAGCCCCAACTCTCTCAGCCTGTCCTCACAGCAGAGGTGTTCCATCCCTCTGAGCATTTTCATGGCCCTCCTCTGGACCCGCTCCAACAGGTCTGCGTCTTTCCTGTGCTGAGGACCCCAGAGCTGGATGCAGCACTGCAGGGGGGGTCTCACCAGAGCGGAGCAGGGGAGCAGAATCACCTCCCTCAACCTGCTGCCCACACTGCTGGTGATGCAGCTCAGGGTACGGATTGGCTTTCTGGGCTGCGAGCGCACATTGCGGGGTCATGTCCAGCTTTTCTTCGACCAGTACCCCCAAGTCCTTCTTGGCAGGGCTGCTCTCAATCCGCTTATCCCCCAGCCTGTATTGATGCCGTGGGTTGCCCCAACCCATGTGCAGGACCTTGCACTTGGCCTTGTTGAACCTCATGAGATTTACACGGGCCCACTTCTCAAGCTTGTCTAGGTCGCTCTGGATGGCATCCTGTCCCTCAGGTGTGTCAGCCACACTACTCAGCTTGGTGGTGTCTGCAAACTTGCTGAGAGTGCACTCGATCCCACTGTCTGTGTCATTGATGAAGATATTAAACAGTACTGGTCTCAATACGGACCCCTGAGGGATACTACTCATCACTGATCTCCATCTGGACATTCAGCCATTGACAACTACCCTCTGTTACCTTGAGGTTGCATGGTAGGACAAACTTTTTATTTTCTTTGTTCATCCGTATTTCTGTATTTCCACCTTCCTTTCCCCATTTCCTCCCCCCCCCCCCCCTTCCCTCTGCACTTTGGCTATTATTTTTCTGACTCATCCAATCTCCATTTTCTGCCTTTGCCTCAGTGAAAACTGAAGATATATGATTTCGGGTTGTTGGTGTTTTTTTTGTTTGTTTGTTTTTTGGCAATTCACTGTGAGCTGGAAATACCCATTAGCTCTAAATATACTAGTTTAAGTAGCAGAGCATGCTCTAGCTAGGTTAGCATAGAAATCTATACAGATCTATACACCTGTTGACAAGTACATCGAAGAGATGCAGCTGATGATTATTCCTGATAGTTAAGCACAGTTTTTACACCTCTCGTGTTTCCTAATATGCTTCCACAGTGACACCTATATGTGCAGCTCTCACTGATGATTTTTTTCTTTCTGTTCTTGTTAAAAATCTAACAATAGTTGTATATTGGTTATGAACGTTTCGTTACACAAAACATACTGATCTGCCTTTCTGTGTGTTTGTGGTCGTACATAGATTGGCTTTGTGTTTTGATCTCTGCACCAGAGTGTAATTTCACAGTATGAAATTCACATATCTCTTTATCCCTCTGCACAGAAGCTCTTGCAGGTTTTAAACATTCATGTAATGTGTATAGTTATGTAAGGGGCTATGTTATATTAACACCTATATGGTATATGAATTCTGATTGAAACTGGCAATAAAGTGTGAAGGTATTAAAATGTTACCAAGTCAAGTTTAGATGAAAGATTGTTATAATCTTTGAATTTTATTTTTTTTTAATGTAATTCCCAATTTTGGAAAGACAGGATTAGTTTTCATGTAGGTTGATGCTTTGGGCATGATTTCAGAAATCCTTGACAAGTTCTTTTATGGTGTAAAAATAATTGCATTGGGTCTCAAATATCGGTTACTGTAAATAATATGTGCAGATTATGTGAACAGATAGTAGAAATGAAAGAACTTAATTCTTTAAAAGTGCTGTTGTACCTTCTATCTCTTGCTCTGTGTAAACCTTCAAGTGCTCTCCTTTGTATCCTTTGTTGTCTTCTTTCTCTTAACTTTTGTTATCATAAGCCTGCACCATAGACTTTCCCTTTACTGGTGATTCTCCTTGGTCTGCTTTTCTCCTTTCTTATGCTGTCTCATACTGCAGTACCTTTTTCAATTTTTGTATTTAAATTTTTCCTGTTATTTTTCTGTCTTGGCCACAAAACCCTAAACTGTCCAACATTAACATGCGTGTTCTCTTAATCCCAGTCAGGGTGTTGTGGAAAGGCTTTTTTTACTTTTAGCCATGTATGTTCCCCAGATTTTTAATAGTGATGTTAAGAATATGCTGTATGCCTCTATCATTTTCATAATCTGACCATTTCCTTTATCTCAGGCTCATCAGAAAGCTGGGTGATCAGCAAGCAGCAATACCTCTTGCTGTATTGATGCCCAGGCTGCAGTGTGCTTGGAAACATGCTCTGTTCAGAGCCAAGTGGTCCCTGCTTCTCTTACTGCTTCTGTCAAGTCATTCACAGATAGGAACTAAGTATAAGAAAAAGCGCAAATTAGCCGGGATACAAAGCTGACCCCTTAGAACTTCTAGTGAGCTGATCAATCCACTAGACTGATCAATCTCATCATCAATCCTACCCACCTCCTCACAGTGCTTTCTGTGAGTTGACATTAGTAACTTGCTGCTCCTTCTGTTCTCAGAGCTCGTTCGGAATTTTTGATAAATTTTGTTAAGAAAACGTGGCTTGCTGGAAAATATCAACCGTTTGAGACTGAAGCTTATCTCAAAAAATATCAATTTCAACTAAACTTTTCATTGGGCATTCTTTTTGTGTGATAACAGAGAATGATGGAACTGATTCTAATTATGATTTTGAACTTAGTTCACAGTGCCTAGGGCATAGATATAATCTACCCACTAACTTGCTTGGCTACAATGTACTTGTAAGCTTCTTCGAGCCCCAGAATGCAAGTAATATCCAGAATGAAGGAATCTGTCTGCCTAATGGAGAATGCCACAGTAGTTTTCTTAGAGCACTTCCCTTTCCATGCCTGTTAGAAAGTTGTGTGTGCTTTTCAAATGTTCCTTTCTAAACCTGTTACATTTCACTCAAATGTATTAATCACATTTCTCTTTACTATTCATAAATTGTTATGCAGAAACCCATTAAATGATTAAATTCAAGACTTTGATTGCTAGGACTCACAGAAAAATATTTTTATTTGTCAGTTACATTCATTTTAGTCCTCTTTTACAATAATTACTATAATAAATTTACTATGCACAGTTCACCAAAAAGATGGCAACTTTTCCTAGCAATTGCCAGTCTAGTTATTTGAAACAGTTTTGTCTTGTTTATGTGATGAAATATTCTACTCATTTTGAATATGCTTCTTGTCTCAGTTCTGCAGCTACCTAGTAAAGAAGGAAACACTTATCTTTAGTTAGAAATCTCAACGTTTTAGAACAAACATAGAAGTTGTGGAAAAACTACTAGCTGAACAAAGAAACAACAGGCTTCCTGCAGTGCTGAATCACGCGTCCCAGTATCTTGCTGCATGGCAGAAATCTGTTCTGCTTTGTACTGATTGTTGGAAGACAGTCCTGCCACTTTCAGTATGTGAACTACCCAAACAAGCACATTCAGGTTTCTTTGGAAAGGATATTATATTATTGGGTTCATTCCCAGCTGGAATGGGAGAGCAAACTAGCTTGTGTACATCCTTGGACAATCAGGCTTATCAGGCCACTGGAACAAAGCAAGGAGAGAGCCAGTTTGGCAGAACAGATGCTACTGTTGAGATAAAAAGAAACATTTTCCTTCTCTTCTGTAGAACATTGTAGTTCAGCTGCATGACTTTTGCCAGGATACAAATAAGGCCACGTTATAGTTCAGTTGAGTTGGAATTTTTAAATTTGCTTCTGTATTTATCAATATCTTAAGAGACCCAGTGTGTTTTCATGTTCCCTAGCATGAGCCACAGTGCTGAACATCTAGAATTTTCATGTTGATGTTCGTGAACTCTCCAGTTCAGTGAAGGCTGATCAGTTGTTTCGTTTATCCCTGAAGGATGTTAAACTGCAGAGCAGCTGAGAGCTGCAGACAAAGAGGGATTAGAAATGGTAATGTATTCTCACATCCAAAACAATTTACTTTTGAATTTAAATTTAATTAATGTTTTATTGTACTTAAGTGTATCAGTGATGTTTCAAATGCACAATTAATCTGACTATTAATTAGAAAAGTTCTCTCTAAAGTGTAGCATTTGTGAAATAATTGTTTTAGATTGTCACAGATATGTGGCTAAATATCTTAAAGTTCTATATTCTTGGTATTTTACTGTCCCTTAGGAAAGAAGCAGTTGGGTTAATTAAAATTACATATTTTAATGGTGAATGAAGTGAATGAGTTGGTGTGCTATTGGATCTAAATGTGAATATTGAATCTAAAATACTTACTAATTTTAAGGATATCCATTGTGCTTTAGAAACCATAGGGATTCATCTCCCATCACTCTATCTAAATGTCAAACGTAAAGTGAGTCAAATTTTAAGTGAACTAGATTGTCTGTGTAATCAGTTCCAGAGAGATACAGCTCTAGTTGCTGAAAAGTAATGGGAAAAGATCAGGCTAGATCATATATGTCCTTTTCTGGCTTTGAAATCTACTACTGTGATGAGAACAGTGGTCATTCTTCCACAGACGGAGAACAAAATCCCAGCTGCAAGTGAAAGGGGAAATGAGTTTAGGGGACGTAGTAGTAAAGATTTAGAAGAAAAGTATTAGGGAAGGGGAGATGAGGATTTAATAGCCATTCCTATGAAGCTTTGGGAATTCTGAATAGCATTTTTTGTGCGTGTTTATGTTTAGTAAGTATACAGCATTCTTCTTTGTGAAAATATTCTACAAATCACTTCTCAAATTTTAACAAATGATTATACAATGTCAAATAGAGGTTACTACTGAAATGAATGATTTCCAGTTATGGAGAGTGGATTTTAAAGTACTGTAAACAAAATATGATATTTTAAGATACGGAGTAAATAGTCAATATGTTTGTTAAGGTAGGAGGAATATAGACAGTTAGAAACCAACCATCAAAGACCAGATTTAGTTCATTATTCCTGAATCAGAAACTTGACTATTGGCAAGTATACTGGAATGGATAGTAGGTGGTCCTACTCTATTTGGTGAGTTTCTAGACAAGTCCAAAGGGGATAAAATTGCAGATCTTTGCATCCTGAAGGGTTTGGGTTTGTTTGTTTTAATAACGAGACAGCATCCATGAGGAAAGGATTAAAAACCTTGTTACTTTATTTATATACACTATATTAGCAGTTATGGGTTATTCAAATCTATCATATCATCATTTAGTATCATCAACACTGCAATTCAGTTTGGGTCAACAAATTATTATAATTTAGAATAGCTTCTTACGATGCTTTTCCTCTATTTACAAGGGGTGCACTCTAAAATACTTTAATTAGGTCATGGATCAGTTTTCACATCTTTTTAGTCATGGATATGTAGAACAAAAGACAAACTCTAAAAGAGATGGATTAATTGGAGCATAGCTTTATTAATTTTTTCCATTTGAGAACTGCTTGGGAGTGGTACGTACAATCAAGCTGTCATTGTTTCCTTAATAATTTCCAGGTGTTTGGAGTACTGTCAGCATCCCCTACTGATCGTAGCTGTTCTCTAGATTGCTGCTTTGTGCCCACCATCTTCTATCTCTTAATAAATGCTTCAAGGCTTTGGAAAAACGGTATTTCCTCAGTGTATGAACCATTAAGAGCTTTAGTCCATTCCTTTTTTCACAGATAGATGCTTACCTTTAAGTCTGCTTATGATTCCAAGTTCCAGTAGCCCAACGCAGCCTGTTTATGCACCCCTACCAAAAACTGTGCCAGTAATCAACATTGGTACCTCTCAGCCATCGCTTTGCTCTTTTTTCCTGTATGCTATCGCCAGCAACTTCCACTAGGCTAAAATAGGGATTGCTTTTTCAAAGACATGGATCAAAAGGTATCTTCTTTACCCACGATGATTCCAATCAATGATTTCCATAGCAAATGGTGTATAAAAATTGACAGCTTTTATGTGTGCATGTGAAGTGTATCTATCTCTACAGGGCCTTTTTTGTAAACTGCATGGAATCAAATTCATAGTTTGTTATTTAAATGCTATGCCTTTTACAATTATATTTCAATGTGTTTTCAGCCTATTGTGTTGGATTTGGCATTTGTCCGATGTAAAGGAAGACAGTTCAGTTTGATGAGCAAGTAGAAAATGGGTAGTTTTTAGTCTGGTTAGGTTTTTGCCAGCTTATAGAAAACCAGTTTACCATGGTGGGAAATGCCCACCAGAGTTGGTGTAGTGAAGGCAGCAGGAGTGTGTATGTGTGTGTCAGGCAAAGGAAACACAATTATTGCCGCTGCAACTTAGTAGTGTATCATAAGAAAATTTGCTGCAGAGAGTAACTTCTTTTCAACAGGATTCCCATTCTGTATCCATAAAACAAAGTGATTGTGCCTTTGTTTTTCAAGATACTGCAAATTACATATTAGTCCTAAATAAGCCAGGATCAAAATATTTGTTTTGCTTTTGTCACTACTGTTAAACATTATGTGATTGCATTTGAAGAAAAGAGCTAATAAGATCCAGAGAGCAGATCACCTTGACTTCCAGTGTTAAGAAATTGTACAGTTCGGGCCTTGTTTCAGGACTGCTGTGGTACCAGCCATAGTGCACGCTCCTAAAGTTGTTTGCTATCTGGAGGAAGGAGAGATTTCACAGACTCACAGAGGCTGGGAGGGACTTCTAGAGATAGTCTAGTTCAATGCCCCTACTTAAAGCAGGGTCACCTAGAGCAGGTTGCCCAGAAGCGTATTCAATCACATTTTGGACATTTCCACTGATGGAGACTCCAGAACCTCTCTGGGAAGCCTATTCTGGTTTTCAATCACTCTCACAATAAAAATAAAAATAAATAATAACAATTGAAAAATTGGAAAATCCATTTCAATTTATGCCATTGCCTCTTGTCCTTTTATTAGATACCACTGAGAAGAGCCTTGTTCTTCATTCCCTCCTATCAGGTATTTGTATGCATGGGTACGATTCCCTGAGCCATCCAGCTCTCTCAGTCTGTCCTCATACAACAGATGCTCCGGTCCCTTAATCATCTACTGGCTGTTTGTTGTTTTTTGCCCTCATGTGCCCATGTCTGTCTTCTTTTGGGGAACCCAGAGCTGTACACAGCTCTCCAGGTATGGTTTTACCTGTTTTGAACAGAGAAGAAGGATCGCCTTCCCTGATCCTGCTGGCAACACTGTTCCTGATGCAGCCCAGGATGCTGTTGACCTTTGCCACAAGGGTGGGTTGCTGGTTCACGTTCATGTTGTTATCTACCAGGATCCTTGGGTCCTCCTCTGCAAAGCTGTCTTCCAGCTTGTTGGCCCTCAGCATGTGCTGATATACTCCTGCCCATTTGCAGCACTTTACATTTCCGTTTATTGGGCCTCAATAAGTTTCTGTTCGACGATTTCTCTGGGGTGTTGAGGTCCCTCTGCATGGGAGCACAACCATATGGTGTATCAAACACCCCTCCAAGTTTTGTATCATTGGCAAACTTGCTCTTTGTCCCAACATCTACGTCATTCATGAAGACGTTAAACAGTCTTGGCTCCAGTATTAACCCATGGGATACTCCACTAGTGACTTGCCTCCAGCTGGACTTCACGCCACTGATCAGAACCGAAACCAGCAGTTCAACCAATTTTTAATGCACCTCACTATCCACTTAGCATGCTCACACTTCATCAGTTTGTTTATGAAGATGTTACAGGAGATAGTGTGAAAAGTCTTATTGAAGTCACGATAAACAACATGGTGTGGCACTTACGGGCAAGATGTCGCACTTAGGGACACGGTTTAGTGGTGGACTTGGCAGTGTTAGGTTTATGGTTGGACATGATGATCTTAAAGGTCTTTTCCAACCTAAATTATTCTATTCTAGTAACATAACCCGCTCTCCTTGTGTTCAAGGTCAAGTTGGACAGGGCTTTGAGCAACCTGATCTAGTGAAAGATGTCCCTGCCCATGGCAGGGGGATTGGACTAGGTGATCTGTAAAGGTTCCTTGCAACCCAAACCCTTGTCATCTCATTGTAAAAGGCTATCAGGTTGATTGGGCATGGTTTCCCCTTCGTAAATTAAAACTGACTATTCCCAGTCACCTTCTTTTCCTTCATAAATTTGGGAATGGCTTCTAGGAGTATTTGCTCCATCTTTTTTACAGGGATCGAGGTGAGGCTGACTGGCGTATCACTTTCCAGATCCATTTTCTTTCCCTTCTCAAAGAAAGGAGTGACATTTGCTTTCTTCCAGCTTTCAGGAAGCTACCCCAATCAATCACCATGACCTTTCAAAGATAATTGAGAGTGAACCAGGGCAGCTTCCTTGCCATCTGTGGGTGCGCTCCGTCAGGGCTCATGGGCTCATGTACAGTGTGTTGCCATAGAAGACTTTAGCTTCGCTTTTGAGGAAAACGTTCCTTTACTGGGCCGAGTTTGTTATATTCAAAGTAAGGGTGATTCAGAACAGTTGTTGCAATTTCCTGGGCTCATTAGAGCTCTTTAGAATTAGTATTGCAGAGAATGCTGTTTTTCCAGTGTTTCCCTACAAATTGGCCCTCTTTACTTTGAGGTACTTTCCTCAGTTTTAGAGCTCTGCTTTCCATTTAATGTTTTGAACAGGCTAAACCAGTTATGGCTACCCAGGGCAGTGGTGGAGTCACCATCCCTGGGGGTATTTAAAAGACGTGTAGATGTGGTGCTTAGGGACATGGTTTGATGGCTGACTCGACAGTGTTAGGTTTGTGGTTGGAATCTATGATCTTAAAGGTCTTTTCCAACCTAAACGATTCCATGATTCTATGACTTAGGCATGTCCAGTCGATTTAAATGTTCCCTGAGTGAGGGTCAGCCTGCCTGCCGTCTTTGCCACTGCTCTCAGGGGCTTGAGGTTCCCAAAGAGAAGTCTTACCATAAAGACTGGCTATTTAGCCTGGTTATTATTTTTGTAAATATTAATAATCTGTTACTCCACTTAGTATAGCCACACTGGTATTTTTAAACAGGTTTTTATCAGAATATTTGTTTGTAAATTAAATCCTATGAAAGCTCACATTTATGAAATAGCACAGTTGCTGTGTCAGTTACACTTGCAGGTTGTTTATTTTTTGAAAAAAATCATGTCATCATCCTTTAATTTCTCTTTGATATACATACTTAGATATGTACATGTATATTTGTGTGTGTATCTGTCTAAGAACATAATGGAATACTTACACATTTCTGTTGTTTTTAACACTTTCCCTAGATAATGTAATATACTGTGTAATAAAAATATTTTCTTTTTTAGTAAAAAAAATAGGAAGTAATCAGCTTAACAGTTTCTGGAAATATATTCAGAAAATATAAAATATAAAATTTTCTGAACAGATGTGTGTATGTATAGTCTTTGAAAATGTGGGTATATATATGTACATGTATATAAAATTATAGGAAAAAATGTATAGATATGTTGACTTCATCTGTTTTTCTGCTTTTTTTTTTCCCCTTACCTTGATTTTCACTTTTGGTATGTAGCAATCACTTAACACCTTTCCAGTTGTTTGGGGCCTTATTCCATTTTAAGACTTTAATGATGAGAAGTAGAAATTTGAATAGGATTCAGCATGAGACATGCAGTGGATTGTACATTCCTTTTGCCCTTTTGACATTGATTTTTTTGGAATGATCAGCTTTTGGGTTATACTGAATCATTCAGAATTTTGGTGACCTTTGCAATCATCTGTTGATAGCTTTTTGCAGAAGTTAAGCTTGTAGTACTTGAATTACCTTACACAGATTACGAGGTGAATTGTACGTGTACATGATTCTGGTTAAATACATGTAAAGACATCTTTAACTGCTCCTCTATGAGTGCCTGAATTTAATATCCAGAATAAAATGACATCATGTTTTGAAAATCTAAAAGAGAAGGGTTTTTTTGAGAATCAGGTCTAAGACTCCATTTCTACATGCTGCTACTTTGTTAGGAGAAAGTGACAGAGTATGACTAAATCTAATCTTTCGTTACCCCTCAAGGAAGGATAGATAGAGTAGGTCCCCCAGTGAAATCCTATCAGAGCAAGCTAAGTGGTTTGATAGTGATGTTGGGAGATGGTAACTGTAGATTTGAACCTTCTCAAGCTGATGAGATCCCAAAACCTGAATAATAACTTTGGAGACATCTTCTAGTGGTTACTCAAGTGCAGAAAAGTGGCTTGTTGTGTGGCTGTTGTCAGACACAGAATCAGAGAACAGTTGAGGCTGGCAGGGATCTCTGGAGGACATCTGCTCCAAGCCCCTGCTCGGCCAGGGCCACCTACAGCCACTTGCCCAGGTCTGTGTCCAGATGGCTTTTGAATATCTCCAAGGACAGAGACTCCAAAACCTCCCTGGGTAACCTGTGCCAGGTCTCAGTCACCCTCACAGTCAAAAAGTGTTTTCTGATGTTCAGAGGGACCCTCCTGCGTTTCAGTTTCTGCCCGTTGCCCCTGGTCCTGTCCCTGGGCACCACTGGAAAGAGCCTGCCGTCCTCTTTGCACCCTCCCTTCAGGTATTTGTTGTAGTAGTACTACCAGTAATCATTAGAATTCAGGAATTAAGCTAAAGTTCACTGTTAGGTTTGTTGTTGTTTTTGTTGGTTTAGGGTGGGGTTTTTTGGTTGTTTTTGGTTTACATTTGTTTTTTTTGGTTTTTTGGGGTTTTTTTTTTCTTTTTTTTTTTTTTATGAAAACCTAATAGGGACTTTCTCCACTGAATGTCCTAGGATTTTTAAATCACTTTCTAACCCAACTAAGACTTAATTTACAAAATGTAAATTAAATGCATGCTTTTTTCTCAAAGCAAGGTGCCAAAGAATTTAGTGCATTGGTCTTAGCAAGAAAGTGGCTGACATTCTGCATCTAACAAAAAAGGTATATGAATCCTGCAAGGTATCAGGTGAAGTATTTCTCGTAGCTGCAAATGATATGTCCTAGAAAACTGCAGTTCTTATCACACATATTTCAGAAACATAATTGTTTCATAGGGCTGCTGGAACGATTATAGGAATATTCTATGCAATAAGAGGAGACTGAAGTACTGCCTTTAATCTGTCATGGGTCATCACAAAAATGCATGAAGTGAAAAAAGGACAATAGGAAACAGTGGAAGAAGAATACTTACTTAAATTGCAGGACAAATGAGGCATGAGAAGAAATGGATATAAATTATCTGCAAATACAGTCAGTATGGAATTAAAGTGCCTCTAATGAAAAAAACCTGTCAGATTCTGGAGTTCATTTTGGAATGAGTTTCCTACTTCCAGTAGGATTAATTGGGGTTAAATGTCTGAGCTGTTTCTAAGATGGAAGCTTGATAAGTTTATGAGTGTAGTTATTATCATATTAAGATTATTATTAATTATATTATGACATGACTGTCTGCAGTGGCAAGGAAGCAGACCTGATGACTCAAGACGTCTGTGTTTCTTGCGTTGACCTAATTTTCACTGAAAGTAATTTAATATAGATTACAGAATAACTTGAATTGAATTTGGAAAGAAATGGGTAACTGAAAGTAGAGTTGGCTTTTTCCAGATAAAAAGGTTTCTCTGAAAAGTAATTTGACTAGCTGTAGCTTCACCATTACCTTTGGCTTAAGAGTGATCTGATAACGTTGCTGTAGAAGAATGAAAATATATTAATTGGTGCTGAGACATAGACAGTCCTTCCTCCCCCATAACAGCTAGTTTTCTAGGTTATTAGATTTTAAATTGTGAACTACTAGTTCTTCATAAGTTTTAAACAACATATGATGAACTTTCATATGAATACTTTTTTGATTTGCTTATTTGTTTATGTCTATTTAATACTTTCTACTTTATTATTTTGGAGAAGATTTATTTCACCTAACTTTAGATTTCTAAGGTGAAATAACTAATCCAAACTTTTAAAACTGTTTTTTTTGACCCTACACATATTTTCCCTCTTCGCACCAGTGTTGATTTTCAAATATATTTGCTAGTTGTATCTCCTTGGATAGTCAAACCGAAGAAGATAATTTTCCTGCTTGCTTTCCTGGTGCCACTGGCCAATTCTCAAATATCATTTCCTTCTTTCATAGTTCATCCTTGATGTTCACACCACAACTAGGAATTAGCTGGATTTCAGTTCTGATGTTACAATAATGCTTGCAGTATAGTTATTAGTGTAAGTATTTAGATTTCAGTTTTAATGACAGGTCCAGGTTCCTGTTCCTATATCTAGAACCATATTTTTTTGCAAGTAACTTGTGAAATATAAATGCATCATTCTGTTTTCCAGATGATTAGTGAAAAACTTATTTTTTAGGTGTCCAGAATTGTTTTGGAAAATTATGGCTGATATATGTTCTATATTTCTGTAGGTCCATGTGCTATATTGTTGCTTTTCTAGTAGTTACAGAAAAAGAAATGTCTTATGGCAGAAGTCGCATCCTGGTCTTCTGTGAGTCATATATGAAAGCGAAAGATACATGCCATTCATTTTCAATTACCACTACATTAAGCTATTAGTTTATTTGACTTCCAGTGGTATGCTGTTTA
The DNA here is from genome assembly GCA_034782735.1 of Sagittarius serpentarius. NCBI lineage: Eukaryota > Metazoa > Chordata > Aves > Accipitriformes > Sagittariidae > Sagittarius > Sagittarius serpentarius. The sequence continues at coordinate 43,806,403 of JAVKLA010000053.1, read as the reverse complement.
TTTTTCATTCACTAAGTCTTTTTTTACATATGAAAATTAACCTGATCTCCTTGTGATGTTAACGACATTTCTGTGTAATTTCATGTAACCTTTTTGGTTGAGCTTCATGTTCTATGTTGGCTTAAATTAGATTATCAAATCTTTGAAAGATGATTATGATTTTAAAAAATCTCTTATGCCCACTTAGGCAACTTACTCCTTGCCGTAAATACAGGAGGGAAAAAAGTTCCCATTTTCTAATTTCAAGGTCTTTGACAACTGGTATCTTGCTGACTTCTCTGAATGCTTTGCGCTGTCCCTGGCTCACCTTTCTTTCCGTTCAGATATTTCCTTCAGCTTCTCCCTGGCCTGATTTTGCTACTGTATTCCAACCTAGTCCAAGTCTTACTCCTTTAAAAGTAGTATTTCCTTAAGTAGCCAAAAATTATTAGATCTCAGCTTTACAGAAATAGCTCAAGCTCTTTCAGTGCTGGTAGCATTAAGTAACGTTTATTCTTTTTAATAGTTCTGTCTGCTAAAAGGAAGACGTAAAGTTAGCCTATAAAATCTTGATTTAGTTACCAAGTATCATGTTGAATAAGATCCTTGCTCCTGGAATTAAGCAGAAATAATGTGTCCAAGCACCAGCATGTTTCATTTGTTATACAAGAGAGTGTTTTTCTTTGTCTGCAGAGAGGCAGCTATAGAGAGATCCAGGCAGTTTGGGATGGTGAATAGGTAGAGTGCGTAGAGGAGACTGGGCAGTAAAATCATAGCAACGATGGTCACAAAGGGAAGCGTGAGATTCAACGAGACTGAGTGCCGGGTCCCACACTGGGGTCACAACAACACCCTGCAACACCACAGGCTTGGGGAAGAGTGGCTGGAAAGCTGCCTGTTAGAAAAGGACCTGAGGATATTGGTCGACAGCCGGGTGAACATGAGCTGGCAGTGTGCCTAGGTGGCCAAGAAGGCCAACAGCATCCTGGCTTATATCAGAAACAGTGTGGCCAGCAGGACTAGGGAAGGGATCGTCCCCCCCATACTCGGCACTGGTGAGGCCGCACCTCGAGTACTGTGTTCAGTTTTGGGCCCCTCACCACAAGAAAGACATGGAGGTGCAGGAGCCTGTCCAGAGACGGGCAACGAGGCTGGTGAGGGGTCTGGAGCACAAGCGTTATGAGGAGCAGCTGAGGGAGCTGGGGTTGTTCAGCCTGGAGAAAAGGAGGCCGAGGGGAGACTGCAACTACCTGAAAGGAGGTTGTAGCAAGGTGGAGATCGGTCTCTTCTCCCAAGTAACAAGCAATAGGACAAGAGGAAATGGCCTCAAGTCGTGCCAGAGGAGGTTTAGATTGGATATTAGGAAAAAATTCTTCACCAAAGGGCTGTAAAGCATTGGAACAGGCTGCCCAGGGAAGTGGTGAAATCGCCATCCCTGGAGGTATTTAAAAGACATGTAGATGTGGTGCTTAGGCACATGGTTTAGTGGGGGACTTGGCAGTGCTTTGGTTAATGGCTGGACTTCATGATCTTAAAGGTCTTTTCCAACCTAAATGATTCTATGATTGAAAAAAAAAAATACCTTTAATAGGAGTGACAGCTCTTCCAAGTGGAGAGCAGAGTAAGTATCTGAGCAAGAAGGCAAGGACTGGGAGCAGGAGTGAAGGAGAAGGATGTAGTTTGAAGGCAGGATTGTAGAGAGCTGTAATTGGGTTGATACTGTTGGCGTGCCCTATCCTGTCCTCCCTACCAGTGCAGGTGAGTTCTGCATTTCTATAACACACACTGCTGTCTTTCTTATGTTGTGCTGGTTGCGCTCAGCAATCTGTCTTGGTGTTTTGGTTTCCTTCTCAGTTGTTACAGGTGACTGCTCTAGAAGAATGGTTTAGTAATAAAGAAAAAAAGGCAGAGAGTATTGAGGCAATTGCTGCATGTTTTAAAAAAAAATATTTCTCCTGAGCAACTCAATATTCAGTAACTAAACCATTAATTTTTTCCTAACAGCAGTTAGTTTATTTATTGAGTTGTTTATACTTTCTGGAAAAAAAATACAAGTGCAAAACTTATCTTTAATTACCTTTTTCTTTTTTTCCCCAATTCTAGGAGAAACAATGAGAATTGCCTCTTCAGAGTTTGCTGATGACCCATGCTCCTCAGTGAAACGGGGCACCATGGTGCGGGCTGCTCGTGCCTTGCTTTCTGCTGTCACTCGCTTACTTATCCTGGCTGATATGGCTGATGTCATGAGGCTTCTATCACATCTGAAAATTGTATGCATTTTTAACGTTCTCTATTGGTTTTGCATGTTTTGTGTGTAGAAAAGTAGGGAACAAATCAGTAATGGATGTCACTGTACACATTTCTTACTCTATTTCACTGTTTTTTCTTAAAGTGCTGATAAAGAGATAGGAGATAACATTTCTACATTAGTCTCATTCATTTTCTAATTTTGCAGAAATTAATTTTTGGAGACTTAAAGCAGAAGTTGTCAGATAATCTTCAATGACTGCACTAATACTGCTGTTAAGCAGCTCCCTGAACTGAACAGATGCATTTACTTAACTCACTTTGCATCTTATCCTGATTGTTTACTACTTCAGTACTTGTAGAGTATTGCTATCTTGTGGCAGAGTGTAGGTACTACAGTTGTTCCACTTTTTTTTTCTCTGCATGGCTTCTGGATGTATCAAAAGATTGAATCTTTAATTTGGAGTGAAACAACAGTACTAGTTTCTAATCAGTCATCAAAGAGGAAAAATAGAACAAAGAGGAATTAAAGATTGCCAGATAGTTTGGTGTGGATTTGTATTCACTTTTGGCTGCCACCATTCACGGTTTTATATGGGAGTATTAAAAGCCTTTGCAGTTGAAACTGGGAAATGTAATTTTCCTTTTTTTGTGCTAGTTATTGGACTATTTCGCTTTACTGCATAAACAAATAAACAAAAAACTCTGAAACAAAATTTTGCAGAAAATCGTATACAGAATATTTAAAGCCTGCAGAATGCATGTGTGAATTTAGCAGAGGAGATAGAGAGTTACTTCTTTTTAATAACTTGCAAAAAGTATTTTCTTCTTTTTTTTTTTAAATTTGTCTTTTAAACAGTGTAACTGTACAATGTTATTGTGTTCTGGAAAAACAATGAGTACCCTTCAACTTGCAAACTGTGCATATAACCTAGATAGTTTGAAAACAGTTTTCATAATGAAAAAGGCAGGTTTTTCTGCACAGATTCTAGTGAGCTCTCCTCTAATGAACAGAATGTTGCTCTTGTAATTGTCAGCACGTGGCTCTGATTATGTGCAGTATAAGCGTTGTCTCTCTCGAATATGCTTTTAATTTTTCCCCACTATAATACTCCATGCAACTGTAATTCAAATAGTCTTTTGCTAGTGAGGCTAACACTTTAATATTATAAACAGCGTTTTTTTCTAAACCTTATGATTAAAATTTGGATTCTAGCTCTTTCATAGGCAATGAGAAATATTGTTCTCACATCTGAGATTTCTCCCTTCTGTTACAGCAGTGTACTACATTATGTAAAACAGAAATGTCCAATACTGTTTTGTGAGTGGGTGTATTTACTTACACAGTTTGCACCCTAGATTTGCAAGGGCAGTGTATGGCAATGTTATTTGTAATCTCTGCATTTATGAGATGTTATTATGAATCCTGTTTCCAAGAAGCCAGACATCTCTGGTTGTCTTTAGAAAAATGCAACTTATGAACCTTAAATGTGTTTTGTTTTTTTTTTTCCTGGTTAAAAAGGGTCATTTATTTCTGAGGATTGACAGTGTAAATATTTTTATCTTACCATTTTATAATGCAAACTAATTTTAGATTAATAAAAATTAAATTACTAGGGTAAAAAAGTGTTTTTATTTTACAAAATTGATGAAGGGACAGCTCTTGTATTGACTCAAAGGTAACATTCAAAGACTGGTGTAAGTTAACCATAAAATTAATAAACTGAAATCATTCTGCACGTCAAAATTATGAAACCTGATTTATATCGAAATGTACTGTAATTAGTTTTCACTGAAAGCATGTCAAAGGAGTGAGTTACGCTTCAGACTGTGGGAAATAGTGCATTTTAATTAATGTTTTAGAGCGAATATATGCAGATGTTTTCTGGAAGGACACTTGGTCATTTCTTTCAGATTATCTTTTGCATCACTAAAATTAGTAATAGTGCTTATTGCAGTGAAGCTTATGTAACACTCATAAAATAACATACATTAATATAGTATATCATCATGCACATACAGAATTATGAGTCTATTGAAATTAATTACATGCTAGTTAATCAGAGGAACACATCTGTACAGTTATTTCGAGGGTAGAGAACTTGCCCCAACATGAATTTGTAAAAGAAATTATAATTAAAAAGGGGCTTGTGCTCATGTCCTTCTAATACTTCTCGTAACCAGTTTCTTCATTTTGGAATTTCACAGGCTTCAGCCCAGACTGACGCGGTAGAGTATGATCAGCATCTTTTGAAATCTGATTATCAGAGTGGAATCTGTAGCAAATTCTCTAGTATTTTTATTTAATAGGGAGCTGGCAGGACTTATAAAAATGTGTATCAGTTTGTCATGCCTGTGCTCGGCATTGCAAACATATTAAAGATGAAAGTTTGGGGTAGTTTAATACAAATTCTTCTTGATATGAAAGGGAGATGTTGATACTTTGCAAGGAATCCTGCAAGAACAAATTGGTTAATACAACGATGCTTTTGTTATTTGTATTAATGGTTAAGGCAGACAGAGAGTTCAGCTTTAAAAACTGCTGTTCTTTTTAAGAGTAAAAGAAGAGATAATTGGATTCTGAATAAGGTGTAGCTTGCAACTCTCAGACTTAGTGTAAAATTTCCAACACAACAGCTATGGATTTATGTGCTTAAATTATACATTTCCCAATAGAAATGTATGGGTTTGCTGCTCTACTGCCCTGTCATTTGTAAATCTCCAGTAAGTAGGTAAAAGCTTAAAATAAAAATATCCTCCCTTGCTGGTAAGAAAACACAGTTAGAGCGACACAAATAATAAAAGGCACATAATTGTCTAAATTCATTAGACGCCAGCTAGTGCTGAATTTATAGATTCCCAGCGGTGTTTGGAGAGTAAGCTGTAAACCTCTGCTCTTGCATAGGAGCATGTCCCCATCAGAATTAGCTGTTTCTCTTTGAGGGGAAAATGTGTCTGTTGTTGTAAGGTTATGCACATTCTTGTGATTCGAAGCAAGAGGTTTTAGAAGGAAATATGAATAGAAACTTTTCCATTCTCAGTCTTTTTATTTGGAATTGCATTTTTATCTTATGAGGGAGAGAAATACAACTTCCGATTTCATCTGCTCACAGGAAAATTTCCTTTACTTGCTGTATGAAAAGAGCATTTTATCCTTTCAGGTATTTTTTCTTGCTGTACATAAGGTAAAGTTTCACAATAGATTTGGTAGATTAACTTGTTGGTATAACTGAAGTTTTATATCTTTGCCTGTTAGCTACAGGATGACTGAGTAACTGCAGGTGTGTTTTCTTTGGTAGATTCTTTTCTTAGTTTTAAAGTAACTGAAAAAGGAAAGCTGAGAGCTGAGAAAAAAGAAATATTAAATATATTCTGCATTGAATCTATTGTTGTTTCCTTTATTTCACAAAGATACAGTGATTTGGATATATCAGTGTAAATTTAAATCTTAAAGGTAAGTTTGAGTTTCCTTTTTAAACATTATTTCTTGTCCAGAATTAATAACTTTCCTTTGTTTTCCCATAAAGCCTGTACCACACATGAAGAACATATTCATCTATTTTGTTTTAAAACTCACAGATATTAAAGATTTCATCTGATAAGTGTGAGTGGGGAAATTAATATAGTTATGCCTTTTGCATTAGTTTTCCATGATACCAAAGGACAGTAAATGGAAAGTAATGCAGAATGACAATCAGACAGCTTCTCTATTAAGAAACCTAATTAAAGTTAGTGGGACTATCATAAAGCCACTGTACAGTGATGGAAGTTAAAGCTAAATTGGGTTCATATAATAGAGAGTATTGGGTAGAATAGTTATAGACTTTGTCAAAGAGCGCACCCGGATTAAAATGCTAACGCAGTTGATATATTATGTTCTAGGTAGAGGAAGCGCTAGAAGCAGTGAAAAATGCAACAAATGAGCAGGATTTAGCAAATCGCTTTAAAGAATTTGGAAAAGAGATGGTAAAACTGAACTATGTAGCTGCTAGACGACAACAGGTGAGTACATTTTAAAGCAGTGGTTGAGAGAGTTAGCCTTGATTCTGAAGATCTTGTATTTTATGTCCAAGTCTGGTTTAAAATGTACGGGAAGTAATTGCTGTGTCATGGCCTATAATTTAATCACACTGATTTTTTTGAATGTGATGAAGTTTTTAAAAAATGCAGTTTTTTTAAGAATATTTTCCAAGTGGCTTCAATTAATAGCAGAATGAAAGATCAAAAGGCAAGTGATTCAGGAGGTTAAGGATAGTTTTCATTTGATCATTATTCCCATTTAATTCTAACCTATCCTGATTTGAGGTCACTCTGACAGCTGGTAAAGCACAAGCTCTTTGGTATAGTACAATTCAAATTCAGGAAGAACAGAAATCTGTGTTTAAAGCTATCATTATTAATTTTCAGATACTTAAAAAAACGAAGTACGCCATTCTTTATTAAGGCAGAAGGAAAAAAGACCAGAAAGTCATGATAACATTTATTTAATGCCTGCAATTATACAGCTTTGCAATAAAGCGAACTTTCTCCTCAACGCTGTTCTTTTTAAGAGTCCAGACAGCGCTGTCACTGTGGAGTTGTATAAGGTCTCTCCAACTTCGATTGTGTTTGAATACCACTAGTCATTCAGGGGTGTGTCATCTTTGTATTACGTAGCACACCAGATTTAGAAAGCTGGCTTTCCATATTCATCCGTCTATTTACTTTATTTTCTGCATTACAGTAGTGGCAGTTTACTTCAGTATCACTATTGTATTTTTTTATGAAATACATCATTTTCAGAGTTATACTGAAATTAAATAAATTAAGAATGTAAAATCTAGTAACTATATGAATGGTACTGTATGTTCTGTCACTTCCCTTGTGGAAGTGTAACTGCAAATATGGGAAAAAGAGAAAAATGTGAAAGGTAATGAAGGTATATGTCTCAAGTTCTTACTGGAGGTATGAAAAGATAACAGAAAATCTTAGTTATAAACCTTCTAAAATTTTCTTCTTAAGGTGCATTTTTATAATGCCAGTAAGGTTTCCCATATCACTGGAAAATCTTCACAGCGTTAGAACATGCTGCTTAGGTATTCCTACATTTTCCTTTCATCTCTTCTGTTTTGTAGCCTGATAAAATTTTTAGGAACTTAATTCTCTCTGAAAACTGTTACCTTTCAGTCATTGTGGTTGAAATAAGTCAGTGGGTAGAACCTTTAAATCCAGAATATCTGGATTCTTTAATTTTTGCTGTAGATTCCATGTGTGAACATAAGTAAGCTATTCAGCTCTCCAGACTCCTTTGTTCATCGTTTTAAAATGGAAGTAGTAATGTTTTGTTATTCCTTATCAATATTGGTAGAACGACCTTACGTAATGTTTGAAAGGCTTTCATGGACAGTGTGATATATCCTATAATTAAGTAAATTCCTGTATTAAATAACGATAATACAGTGTCATCTTATTCTGGTAACATATTGTACAGTATCTGATGCTTGTTGTCAGGGGAAACAAAAGAAAGTATCTGTCATTAAAACAAACACTAAATGATACAAGGAACAGAACAAAATATGAAGGAAAGGGAAGCATATAGACTCTTTGATAAGAAGATATTGTAAGCAGAAAGTAACAGCTGTAGCAGAATGTAACAGCTGTAGCTACACAGAATGTATGGACTTTCTTGGGCAGGAGGGAGATTTCTTTCTGTGATTTATGGTAGATTCTGTCATTGATTCCATCTCTGCAAAATCACTGGACGGTATTTATGCAGAAACACTTAAGCTGTATATGCAATACATTCTAACATGAAAACTTTCATTTACAACTATAAAAATTGTGTGGTTTTGTATAGGAACTGAAAGATCCTCACTGCAGGGATGAAATGGCTGCAGCTCGAGGTGCTCTGAAAAAGAATGCCACTATGTTGTATACTGCATCCCAAGCATTTCTCCGTCACCCTGACGTTGCAGCTACCAGGGCCAACAGAGATTACGTCTTCAAGCAAGTACAAGAAGCAATTGCTGGTATCTCCAACGCTGCCCAGGCCACCTCGCCCACTGACGAGAACAAGGGGCACACTGGCATAGGAGAGCTTGCTGCTGCATTAAATGAATTTGATGTAAGTATCAGAAGTGTATGGAAAATGAAGTGTTTCTCCATGCAGTCTACAGTGCTTTTAAGTGGTTCTTGAACAGGGCTCAAATTTCTCTTTTCATTCAGGTCCATTTCCTCAGACTGCAAAATGCAGACATTGATTTGTGTTATTTTTAATGAGGAATAGTTGTTTGGTGCTAATGGACTTGAATTATAAGGAGTTATGTGTGCTTATATGCAGCGGCTGTGATAGAGAGAAAGAAGTCTTGCCCTAGTGTCCTTGAAAAAACTACCTACATAGTTCTAAAAAATGTAAAGTCTGATTAATCTGGCAGTTTAGTTCTGTGGCCAGGATCTGTGATTGGTTGAATGGTAAAATCATGTTTGTCTGGCAAGTCAGGAAGTCAGGACAATAAAATAGAGATGGTGATGGAGCTGAGCATCCTGGAAACATTAACATTCAACTTACATTGTGAATTATGTTAATCAAATATACGGAAAAAGCATCTTCAGACACAGTTGATACCAGTCACTTCAGCTGCAGGCAAAATGCCCTAGCCTCTATTCCAGCAATAGATACAATTTCGCTTAAGCAACTTCCTTAACACGTAATTGTTTAACTGTTAATTTCATTGCCAGTGTCTGTCTTAACAATTTTTCCCTGTCTCACTCTTGAGGACTGTACTTTAGGAAGTGAAAAAAAAGTATCCGAAAATATGTTCCTCTTTCACTCTGACTTTAGGTAAGGGTTTGTTACAATTATTATTAGTGAATTAGCATGTCACACACAATCAGGAGCTACTCAGTCCTGCTGTATTTAGGGCTGGAAGTGGAGGTGTAGTGCAGGTGGTTCATCTCCTGCTGTGTTGGACTGGGCTTGTCTTCTGCATCTATGGCTTACTGTCATTGGCTCTACGTTGGAGACAGTAGTGGAAAGCACAAATATTATAGGATCAAGGGAAGGTCCAGGATTGAGTAAGGTATTGAAAGAAGGCAGAGAATGAGTATACAAATAATAGCAAAAGGGCAATGAGGTTAGAGGTGGAAACATGACAGCAGAAACGTGCGGATAGGTGTAGGAAGGGACAAGCAAAGAGGGTAAAACCGTTCAGAACTACTGCAGGATCCAAAGGTTGACTACAGTTCCATCACGCTTTTCAAGTAAATGTAACAGTACTGCCTGCATCGACTATACTGATCTTTTTTTTTTTTTTAAATACCTGTATTTCTAAATCTATAGTTTTTCCTCTGAAATTATTGTGGGTAAAGATTTAAGGAATTCTGCATGGTTTTCAGGGCCTTCTCAGCTCACAGGTCCCTTATAGGTAAGATCCTGAGATTTATATCCCTGTTTGGTCTGATTGTACTCTGGCTTTTGTGTGGGACTTTGCATGTTATGGACAGCAGAGGTTTGACAAACAGTAACGGGAAACATGTGACTTGTCAGTCCCAAACTGCTCCTGCTGCTGCTCTCTGGAAAAGGCTGCTGTTCAGTGCAAAGAGAGGGGTTGTGCTTAGTGAAAGTAAACGTAGTGAAGACTATGCGAGACATCTGAGATTGTCCTCTGCCTCTTTGTGAGAATATTTTTCATCATTTTTCCCCTCAGGTAAAGCCTCTTCCACTTTACGTGATGTTGCAGGCATGATGAATGCATGTGTGAGACGCATATCCATAGTATTGCGTTCTGTTCACAATTACGTCTGGAAAAACAGCCTGTCTTTTTTGAGAATTTTCTCTTTCTAATTTAAAGAAACTAAATGAAAACTTTCTCCTCTGACTTACTGAGGACACAAAGATTGAAACTATTGTTTTATCTGCTTTCTAACTGTATTTCCTGTTTTGCCTCACTGCTTAGCTGTTGGATGAGATTTATTCACACCTAATTTTGCAACAGAGACAACATTCCCTGAACTCCAGGGAAAGCCAAAATTTATAGCTGCGATGGTGGGATGATTGTGAATTTACCCTTATGTTTTACAAGCAAGAAAGTAAGAAAAATTACCAGACTAGTGAAACTATGTCATGGGTAAAAAGATGGTGGAGAAGAAGTTTGATTTTTATGCTGGCAATACATTACTTCAGCAAGGGAAAGGAAGTTCATATTTTCTAATGAAAATAATTGTACAGTATATTTATTTTACAGTATCAGTCATATTGATTAAGATTGATTTGTATTTGGTATGAAGTGCAAACTAAACCTTGTATTATATGAGAAGATAATTCTTCTATATTAAAAATAAGTTTACAGGTTTTTCCATAATATTTAAGACTTCTCAACCTTCATTATTTCAAATTTCAGAATCAGTGTTCTATGGCTTAATACTGCAAATAACTGCAGTGTAAATAGTCTGAATACCTTCTCAGTCAAAATATCATCACATAAATAATTATTCTACCTATTTTAAGCACTTCTGCTATTGTGTTTAAATAGGTGTCATGTTAGTTGTCATACTCTATACAGTAGTGAATTGTGGTATAAAGTCACCTGTGAGTTATTAGGAGCAGAGTTTTGGAAAGAGTTGTCATTTATTGCTTCTCTCAGATAATTTATGTAGAAATCAGGAGAGTTCACGAATCTGTTTCTTGTTAGATTTGCTGCTTTAATGTACTGTTTGAAGTTGATGACAAAAGTGTCTTCAATGCCTTATTTTTTGTCCTTTAACTTAAATGTTCCTGCTCTAATTTTAGATCATTTAAATCCAGATATTCCTGGATTTATTATTAAAGTAATTTATTAGTAAAATTTGGTATGTATTTTATGCTCATTAAATATATCTGGGTTCTTACTGCAACTAAGCATGTACCTTTTACCTCCCCTCATGACACTTGTCTGAATTTATTCAAGTTAGAGTTTATTCAACATAGAGAAGTTTGTTAAGAACTTATTGTGAATTCTAAAAATATTATGTTTTCTCTCAGGAAATGGTAGTTTTGGGTCTCAGCCATTCCGATCATCAAGGGACTCCCATGTTGAGTGTTGTGGGATTGATTGACCCAGTACCCTCCATGCCCTCCCCATAGCCATCATCATGTGTACCAGAGACAGGACCTACCCATCAGACCAGAGTGCAGTGGAGAGGTAGATTAAAAGATAGTAAAATTACTAAGTGCGGAGAAATGAAATGAGAAGGACCAGGAAATCTGTGCTAGATGAAAACTGAGGTAAAGATAGATGATGTCTATGCTAAGATGTGGGGCTGGCAACTGGTAAGAGGTAAAAGTATACGTGGGATGTGGATATAAAAATATTTTTGTATGTGGATATAAAGTGATGGGTTAAACAGATGTAGAGTGGCAATCTGCCACGGCAAGGGCTGCAGGCAGGTAGGTGGGGGACACATTCTGCATGACAAAACAGAGAGGGGGTAGTCACAGGCAAAAATAGTATTTATTGGGCCCTGGGGATCTCTGATGAGTAGGAGAGTGCCTTCTTTCAGAATATGGACTGAGATTGTGATTTCTTAGTTTGTAGGAATGTGGCTGTGTCAGTGGGATGTACTGACAAAAATTTAGAAGTGCAAACCACTGCAGAAGTTCAAATTCTAGGGGTTTCCAACAGGGCACCCTAAATACTTAACACTTTAAACAATTCTAAATATTTTGCTTTAGATTTTGATATGAAAAATGAGGTAATCATTCTTGTACAGTACTGCAAGGGTAGGTGAACAATTTATAAATACAAATATGTTTACTCTGCATGCAGCATAGAAAAGGAGTATTTCTGTATTTGGAGCGAGGCTAGGGTTGACTACAGTAAATTATGAGCCAAGGATAAAATAAATTAATAAAACCTGTGACTTAGGGGGGAGAAGAGATATCTAAAGGAAAAAAACACAGCTTTCCATTGATGCTAAAAGCAAATATCTCTCATCGTTTGTATTGCTCCAGAAAAAAAACATCAAAACTGATGAATCTGCTTAGCTGACTTTCTCCTTGAGTTTTGTGTTTGTGTATATAAAAATTTGGCAAGTTCTATATCTGTCAATGCAATAACATGATACTGTATTTGTTAAAATGTATATATAGTCCTTGCTTTTTAATACATCTTAATCCAAACAGACACACACTATACTTGTTTTTATTTTAATACTCCAGTGATATAATGTTTCTGTGTGTGTGCGCATGCAGCGTTGATCCATGTTACATCATGAACGGCTGTGCCTGTGTGCCACCCCTTTACTCTTGAGTTTCAAAATCCCATTGAGTCTTGAATGAGTATGAAAATAATTTGTTTTATAAAGGAATTGATCTGTTTGAGAACTGAAAGAGGTGGTTAAAATTATTTTTGGCACATGAAGTATTTCTGTATTTGGGGTAGTCCCGAGGTACTGAAAATGTACCATTTTTTGTTATGAGAAGGCTTTGAACAGAAAAATTCCAGGCAGAGTAACTCAATCTTTAGTAATTTTTTGAACAGTGCAAGTCTACCATTTAGGAGATGACTATGTTTTATGAGAAAAAGTGTCTGATGACACTGGTCACTGTCCTCCAGGCTGTAAAATGAAGTTCATACTTAATAAATGGACTATCATAACATACTTCTCAAAGATACTAATAATCCTTTGGGAATATTTTGCAGGGCTAGTGAATGCAGTGCTCCTTAAATGGAGTGAAAGATCTAATTGGTGTGTAATAAAAAAAAAAAACAACCAAAACCGTGGAAACCGAAAAGGCAAAATACTTGGCTACAACAATAGCAACAGATGCTTTTTTTTTGTAATAAAATTAAGAGCAGTCAAAATGTGACATAAAGCTAGCAGACAGAAGAGATGCTGTATCACTAAGTGACTACCTTTAAAATGTTCTTGCTTTTTGGACAAATAACTGTACTAAATGTTGAGCCTGAGAATGGATTTCACAGAATATTTATGGAATCTCAATTTACTTGTAAATATATTCTTCAGAGAAGTGATTTGTGATGCTGGAGATAAAAGGACAAGATGTGAGCTTCAAAATAAGAATTAAAACGTGTTTTTTTTCAGTATTGAAATCCTAAGAATCAATTGCCAAAATATTACTGCATGTCCCACACAGCAATTTGAAACTAGACTTGTTGAGCTCTAGTGTCTGGGGGGTAGCACAGCCAACTGGCTATTTCTGTATAGTAGCAGTTATATATTGAATTTAAATAGGAATGCCTGTGTTAGTGTACACTCGAGAAAGTGTGTTGCAAATTTGGATAACCTCGTATATGACTTTGAATGAAATGCAGGGTTTTTTTTCGCTTGTGCAGCTGAGGTGGCTTTTAAACTGGAAAGGTGTTGAGTCGATCATTTCAGGTGTGAAGGCAGTAGAGCTGCATCCTGATGCTTCAAAATCTTCTGTTCAGCAGTGAGGTCCTTTGGCTCTTCCTAAGCTCCTTGGATCTCCCCTTAGTGGGGAAAAATCGCAGATTGGTCATCCTTTGCATATTAAGAAAATAACGAACAACAGCACAATGTTGTATTTTACGGCATACCTAAAAACTTTACCTACTTGCAAAAATACCTGTTTGAGGATGCTGAACTGACCTTTCAAGAGAGGAATAAGCAGAGTAAATTTTTAGGGTCCTGATGATGCTAAGGGGCTGAAGAAGCTTTTTCTTCCATGTTATCACTGCACTTTCCTGTCCACTACAACCCCTTCTGTGTGCTACTTTTGGTTTTTTTTCCCCACAATTTTCCATGCAGAATGGGAGTAATTTAGCAGCAGGAAACTAAAATTGAGTTTAGATGGAGGGTAGATTCAGACTAGATATAAGAAAGGAATTTTTTATGATGAGGGTGGTGAAACTCTGACAGAGGCTGCCCAGAGAGGTGGTCGATGCCCCATCCCTGGGAACATTCAGGGCCAGGCTGGACGGGGCTCTGAGTAACCTGATCGAGTTGAAGGTGTCCCTGCCCATGGCAGGGGGGTTGGACTAGATGGCCTTTAAAGGACCCTTCCAACTGGAACTATTCAATGATTCTAAATTGTTTTAATCACCTGTTTCAGAAGTTCATTCTACTTTTAATCTTAGCAGTTGGCTTTATGATGTATTATGGTTAATGTTTTCTCTGTGCTTGTGTATGTATGGGAATGTATATATATTATTGTGGAAATGTCAGCTCATACAAGGGACAGCACTGGAAATGACAGGATTTTGGTATCAAATGCATAGCAGAAACATGACCTCTGTAAAGGGAAGTAGCCTTGCTTACTAGCAGTTAGGACCTTGTTACCTTTATTCACTTTTAGCAGTGAGAATGGTGCTGCTGATCTGTATTTTCTGTATAAGAGCACCATCTAGTGGGTTTCTTCTTTTTTTTTTTTTTTTTTTTTTAATTTTAGTATTTTTCCCCTGAAATGCTCCTGTGTAGTAAATTAGTATTGTAAAAAGATTTAGCAATCAGAAATACTTTTTGTAAGTTTAACCATACTACATTGCTACCACTTCTTTTGATGGTAGAAAAAGTAGTATGCCAACATGCCAGGTGCTTCGTGTGTTTTCCTGTCAAATACGTGCAGTATGTTTGTGCTAGGACAGTAGCCAGTTTATTTGCAAAGGATTTTTTGTAGTGAACCCTCATCCAAACAAATTTGTTAGAGATAATAGAAATACACAAATGAAACACACTTTAAAAAAAACTAATCAACAGTTATATAGAGAAATACATTTTCTGTAACAATACAATTATTCCATTATTATTCAATGTTTTACAGGTTGCTTATTTCATCATTAGCAATAAGTATGAATATCTGAACTGTTACATTCAAAAGACACTAAAATTTTTGTCAGGTTACATGTAATAGCTCAAAAATTGCACTTAGTGAAATTTCCCAATTAGACTACACTTGGTACTATTTCGAGTATGTGTAAGTAGCCCCTCTGAGATGCTTATAAACACCACCAGTATTTCAGGGAAACAATATCTCCGTTTACATTTAGAGAACGGAGTCAGGAGAGGAATTGCTGGGGGCTGTGGAGGTGGGGGCTGTTGCTACTCCATCTGCTTTTGGCTGTGCACTTCTACCCGAGTGTGGTATTCATCACACTACTATTAATTTAGTCATCCCACTGTCCCAGAAGGAAAGATACTCACTTATTTCTTTGAATTAGTTCTCTGTTCTTTTAACACATCAGACCGGCTCATCAAAAGCTGCAGTGTGGCATGGCACTGTCACGCTGCTCTTATTTCTTCAAATTGTAGCTGTATGGTGTGTCTGTGAAACGCAGCATAGTGACAGGTAGAAACATTTGATTTATCACTAAAGAGGAACTGAATAGCCTTGTTAGCACTTTGGGGGACGCTGACATCCGTACATAAACCAGACCTGTGAGCACACTGCATTTGTTTTCATGTTAGTGCAGGCACTTCTGGCAAAGAAAAACGTTGAACACATGAACATTTGTACAGCCTTGTCTCCCAAGTTGTTGTGAAAAACTGGGTCCCTCAGTATATTATGTGCTTCTTTTTACACAAAGGCAGTTTTTCATACTGTCTTGTGGTTGTGACATTGTTTATCTAAGATATCTATCAATTTGATTTTTTAACGGCATTTGTCACTGTGGTTTTGGTTCCTTCTTCTGACATGTGGTTCCCTTTGCAGTGGCATTTGCCTTAAAAATTGTATTTTCATTGTGCTGAAGTGTAAAAAGAGAAATAAAAGAAGAAGGGTATCATCATAGAATCATAGAATATCAGCTTGGAAGGGACATCAAGGATCATGTGGTCCAACCTTTTAATACAAGATTAATACAAGAGTCAATAAAGGAACCACAAAACCCTAAATTCCAATTAAGTGTCTCTTCCACTGCACTGTGCTGCTTACCATGGTACGTAATACATCACTTGAGTTTACTGGGATTGTTCTAGCTGTAAATATTT
Source organism: Sagittarius serpentarius (assembly GCA_034782735.1). Taxonomy (NCBI): domain Eukaryota; kingdom Metazoa; phylum Chordata; class Aves; order Accipitriformes; family Sagittariidae; genus Sagittarius; species Sagittarius serpentarius. Next base: position 43,790,251 of record JAVKLA010000053.1, on the reverse strand, counting down.
GTAAAACTATATTATACAGAAGTTTCTTACTTGAAAGGTATTTCCTTTTTATCTAGGGTAATTCCACCACCTGCAGAGCTCCAGCTAGACAGTGGTGTGATTGCAGCAGCTGCTTTTTATGCTACTACATTGTCTTGTATGACTACTTTTCAAACTTTACATTTGTGGGGTTTTTTTCCTTATAGCATCTCATATTAGATTCACGACTGTATTATGTCCTCAAAGATGCCTTTCCTGTCTTTGAGAACATGAGATTGAAAAGTCAATTCCACTTTCTTTCCTTCCACAATCCTATAGAAGAGCATGAGTTGTTTGTTGGTTTGTTTTGGTTTGGGTTTGGGTTTTATGTGTGTGCGTGGTTTGGTTTTTTTTTTTTTCCTAATCAGTGCTTTTAAACTGTTTCTTTTCTCAAATGAGAAGGTTGTTTTCCATTAGAACAGAACAAGCTGATATTGGACTGCTTTTATATGATTTGATAGTTTCTTTTAAAATTCACATTTACTCAATTAGAAGAGGAAATAACTTTTGTTTAATTGGGGTTTTTATGTGTTTTAAAGAACAGAGCACAGTAAATTGTATGAAGGGCCCAACAGAAGGCATTGTTCTTCTCATCATCCGTTTCCACAACAGGAAAAATTAAGGAAGTACAAGGAAATATTGAATTCCTTCTTGTTCTGTCAGTCAGGGGTTGTATGGGAGGTAACTTGAGTAGGGAATTCTAGAAAGAATCTGTGTGAAGGTAAAAATCTGATCTTCCCTGTTACACACACACAACTGTACAAACAGGAAAACTCTGCAGACCAGTTTGTTCGTTTTTTTTCTTCCAAAAATGTTATTTGTCACAATTTTTATTACGAGTGATAGCAGAGCTACAATTTAAGAACTTCTTTGTTACCAGCTCTAAGCTGCTGTGGTTTCATTAATGCTATTTAGTATTTTGAAAAAATGATGCTTTCCATGTGCTTTTTTTCAAGCTTGCCAAAATGCTGAGCACTATCAAAAGTATATGAGACTATCCCTTGACTTCGGAATGAATTTGAATACATTTTATGTTGGCTGATTTTCAGCTTTTTCAGAACTGGAACTTCCTCTCCCCCTCCAGCCCCCCAAAAGATTAACATTACTTATGTGTTTAAATAGTGAACAAAGCTGTGGTTCTGAAGAAGCTGCTGAAATTTTCTTAAGACTTTCTACTTGCAGGAACCAGTAGATGAGCAGATTTTTCATGAGCAATAAGGCAATGCACATAAGTTTTTGCAAGAGCACATGCTTAATTGGGAAAATGCAGACAATGATATAGTAGTCACAGTTCTTTTGGAGTTGTAAAATTGTTTTAAAAGATTAATTTAATGTTTTGATTTTGTTTGTATTTGTAATAAAACCTGTTTCTTGGATATTGTTCAAAAAGATAATCTAATTCAGATAAATTTCACCAAGTTTCAATGATTATGTGCTCTGTGATAATACAATGCATTTATGTAGAGTATGTGGTTATTTTCAGTCTTTTTAGTTTAAGTGTGAATAACTTGTCTGACACTTTAAAATTCAGAAGTGGTGCCCTATAGTTTATTAGTGTTCATGATAGTTTATTCCTCTTTAAGCAAGATAAAGATGGCTTATAGTACTATTAGTATGAAGAGGTCTATTTTCTGAAAGTTTTTATTCTTTATGAAAACATTACAACTACTCCATAAACACACCTTTATATAATTTAAAAAAAAAAAGGAGAGTACAAGAGAAAATAGTTAACTATAATATGCTTAAAGAAGATATTATCCCAAGTTTAGCAGTTTTCATGTAAGTCCCCCAATTATATTTAAATTCATTTTCTTGGACTTTGTTTCAGCAATTAATACCAAAAATGATGTACATTCATAGCAAAGATACAGTTTACACTAATCTGTCTGCAGTTGTAAAGAGTCTTGAAATGCTTGATTATAAGGCCTGAATTATGGTGTGTGTCCTTGATTTATGGCTTTAATGTTAGTTAATTGGAAATGTAAAATGTTCCAATTCATTTGCATTCATCATTCATTAACTGGCTATCTAGAAGTGACAGGAACTTGAGACTTTTGAAGGAATTTATTTAGCCAGATTTCCTGGCAACTATTTTTTTCTTCCTTCCAAGAAGACATTATTTCCTTGTTAACTTAATGTTAATACATGTGTAAGAACTTTGTACATGTCAATAACGTAGTCTGAAGCTGCATTTAGATACCAAGCTTTCTTTGAAGAGGAGTAAAACCTTTCAGAAGCAAAAAATAGTGTCTCTTTGGGAACTGAATGTTGAGAGCTGTCACGTAGCAGGTTCTCATCCCCATTCTCTTTTTCCCAAAGCTCAAAACCCTGTTGTCCTTGTGAGATATTTGAGAAATGTTTAGAGTTTAAAATAAACATCTTAAATATATTTATAACCACCCATAAGAAAGTAACTACATCTTTATTTATTATATTTTAAACAAAGCATAGTTGTTCTGTTTCTTTCCTTAGAACATCCAAGGTTGTCTTTCCCAGAATGTTTCTTACAAAAGTGAATTAAGAGAGGCCCAAAGTTTAGTTGTGGTCATTTTATGTGATCATAGAATCATAGAATGGCTTGGGTTGGAAGGCACCATCAAAGGTCATCTAGTCCAACCCCCTGCGGTGAGCAGGGACACCTTCAACTAGATCAGGTTGCTCAGAGCCCCGTCCAGCCTGGC
>JAVKLA010000053.1:43772421-43787452 GCA_034782735.1 Sagittarius serpentarius | reverse complement strand
CCTTGCACTTGGCCTTGCTGAACCTCATGAGGTTCATACAGGCCCACTTCTCGAGCTTGTCCAGGTCCCTCTGGATGTTAGGGTTAAGAAAGCAGTGGGGCAAAAGGAGCATTTAATGAACCTGGGGACAGCAAGTTCAACCTGAGTCAGCAGTGCAGCCTTAGAGCCGTGCAGGTCAGCCACCTCTGAGGCTGCATTAGTAAGAGTGTAGGCAGCAGGCCAAGGAGGGTGATTTTTGCCCCTGTATTCAGCACGTCTGAATCTGCATTCAGGGTTTCCCTGTCCAGTTTGGGCCTTCCCAGTCCAAGGAAGACTGACAAGCAGATCCAACAGAGACCACAAGATGATGAGGGGGCTGCAGGATGTGACAAATCAGGAGGGGCTGGCAGAGCTGTGAAATTTTGGACTGCCAAATAAGAGGCTTTGAGGAGGGATCTTATTTGTGTCTTCAGCTGCCTAGTAGGATGGTGTAGAGAAAATGGAGCTAGAGCCTACTTTGAGGTTCATGAGAGGCAACAGGCACAAGCTGCTTGAAGGAAAATTCTGTTTGGATATTGGGGAGAAAAAAAAAACCCACACCATGAATGTGATCAAACACTGAAAGAGGGGGCAGAGAGATTTGGACAATCTCCAAGGATGGAGATTTCGTCTTGACGGGTTGAAGCCTTGAGCAAGCTGGCCTGATGTTGAAGTTGGCTCTGCTTTAATGAGGGGAAGTGAGACATTTATGGAATGACTGGTTATGTTGCTATAACTGAAACGTGAAAATTGCGATAGCGCTGTACGGATGTTGCTTTGATTTGAGTTTATGGATTGAGAAAGAAGTTTGCTACAAGTAGAACGTTAGCTATCAGAAATCCTCTAGTCTCTAGTAGTGTACTTGCTGTCTTTGTTCAGGACCATTTTTATGGTCATTTAAAAAAAACACCGTGACCATTAACATTATCATTTTATGGTAATTTATTTTAAAAAAAGTACAACCAGATTTGAGTAAGGAAACACTGAAAATATTCTGAAAAAAATGTATTTATAATTATTTTTATAACTTTTTACTAATGACATTATTTGCTAAGATAGTTCATATGATGCAATTTCAGTCTTGCTACTACTGAATTAAATATGCTGTTGTGAAGATGAATACATAGTTGATTTCTGAAAATCCCAATACTTATGAACATAAGTCTGTCGGTGGACTCTGTAAGCATTATCATTTGACTGAAAAGCACAGCTACATAAATATGCATAGGCCTAACTCTTAAAGAAGTAATTTCTGGTTTAGATGCTTGTAAAATTGCTCTGCTTACTGCTGTGAAACATAGACCCTGGAAGATACATGTGAGACATTATTTCACACTTTGGGTAATGCTGCATTTATTTCTGCTAAGTCAGCAGTTCCTGGAACTGGAACAATATGCTGTCTAGTAAAAATTCTTCTATTTTTCCTTTTTATTAAATAATGAGTCTTGATAAATTTCCTGACATCCTTGTGTTTGTTGCTATTTAACTGCTACACAGTCAGTTAAGTTCTCAATTTTTCAGGGCTTAATCCTCTTTCTCTGTATAGTAATGAGAGTTACGTTTTTTCTGTGTGGAGCTATTTGGAAGTTTTATTGAGAAATAAGCAGATCTTTTGCAAAAGCCTCGTCCCACTGACTTAAACAAAATATATTCACTGGGAATCAGAAGTTAGCCTGAATAAGTTCGAGCATGTTCAGATTCATAATAAGCTGATACAGTTTTCAGTGTTAGAGGCAGATATGGCTTATATATTATGTCCCTAAATCCTGGTTTAAATTCTAATGTACTGTGGTGTATTTTTTCAAATTAACTGTATCATTTGGCTTGCTCTTGTTGATTGCTCCTCTATATTGAAGGAAATAGAGTAATCATAAAGTTATCAAAACGTGAAAATTAAAAGGGATCATTAACAAATGTGTGATGTGCTTTAAAATAGGTTTGATTATTAGAAAACAGAATGCTTTTAACTTTTTCAGATCTGTCTCTTATATGCCTGTTTCATGATTTATTTTCTTTGAAAACTCAAATAAGAAGTGCAGGGCTTACAGAGCTTTTTTAGACAATATGCAATTATGAAACTCCTTTGCATGATTGCAAAAGGTTACTGAATTACACGGTGTTGTGAATGTGCCTGTAAGTGGGAGCAGGCAACTACTGCTTTTGTATTTGTTACCTTGAACTACAAAAGGAGAAAAGCAAGTCAGAATATAATCTAGCGGTGACTCAAAACTCATAATATTACATAAGGTTCTACACCAATAGGGGATGAACCTATGTGGTTTAGCCCTATTTCATATTTGGAAGTAAATGTTTAGCAGTGATCGTAATTTAAGGATTAAAATGTCTTTAACAGAAAACAGTACTTGAAAATCAAATGTTTTTCTAGTGGAGTAAAGATAATTTGCTGACCAGTAGGCTATTTGACCAATTAAAGATGTAGTACTTTCTTTTTAGTTAAGTAATCCAGCACTTTTTTTCCGATTTAAAAAAAAAAAAAAAACACAACAAAAAACTTGCAAAAGCCTTTAGAAAAAGGCTTTTTAAAAATGTGCTACAGAATGGGAATTGGTGATATTTCACATTTTTGTCTGATTATCTAGTAATGGTTTTCATGCAGTGTTAATGACAATTCCCTCTTTTTTTTTCTGTTTAATAATGAGGTAATCTAGTAGCATTTCAGCAGTTTAGCCTACTAATAAAAATGATCAAAATGAAGGAATTAGTTAACAGAGAATATTCCATTTTCTTTCAGTCATAAATAACTTGTACTATTAAAACAATCTTTGAATGTTTACCCCTTTCATATGAATTTGCTGAATATCCAAGAATTTTTCAAAAGATTCAGAAAAGAACAATGTTGGTTTACTCCAAGATGGATTATATGCATATAATATATAGATACACACACGCATATTGCATACATAGTACAGTAGTTTGTGTTGATTTGTTTTTTAATATGTGCTTCCCAAATACTTACTTGAACCAATTGTACAGCTCTTGACAGTAGTCTTTTGTAACTATGTGTTGTGAATTATTTTTAGATGTAGCTATTTATTTTGTTTGTACATTGGAATTTCAGAGGTCTCAGATATTTCTGTAATACTGATTTTTCAGAAATTTGGTAGATAATTTCTTGATATGAAAGACTGAGGACCCTGTGAACCACTGAAATAAGAGATGTTTTAGAAATCCTGAAGACCCATGCATGCTCGTAATTTTCCCACTCATATTTTGTTTTTTAGAACAAAATTATTTTAGACCCAATGACTTTCAGTGAGGCCCGCTTCAGGCCGTCTCTTGAAGAAAGGCTGGAGAGTATCATCAGCGGGGCAGCGCTGATGGCAGACTCTTCGTGCACGCGAGACGACCGCCGGGAACGAATCGTAGCCGAGTGCAATGCTGTGCGCCAGGCCCTGCAGGATCTACTCAGCGAGTATATGAATAACGTAAGTTATACGCTCTTATTACTGGCTTCTTTTTCAGCAGATTATTAAACCTTTCTGAGGCTAATGTTATGACTTTAATATTTAACAAAAACTATAGTGCGTCTTTATGCCAGGAGTAAGGGTAATGCTATCTGAATTATTTAACGTCTTAATACATTGCAGATGTTTGACAGAAGTTTGGTACAATCAGAAGCTCACGGGAATGTTTTTTTACCTGTGAAGGAACTCCGTGCTCCCCATAGCTTTTGCGTTAAAGTTTCTTCTTATGTAATAAATAGCCAACAAGTATTCCCTTTGAGGTAAAATACTTTTTAATGAAAACTACTGGCAAGCAACGTAAGTGGCAAATGGCCTGAGAATTATTTTTGTAATGAAAGTGAGTACAGATACTTTTCAACATGATATCCGCTGTGTAATGGTGGTCGTTGTGTTTGTTTATTAGGTTGTTACCTATAGATACTCATGTGAGGTTGTCTGTTTGGTGTGTGTGTTAAACCACTGAAGGTCTTCACTTGCTGTTGGAACTATTAAATATTGAGTTGCCATGAAAGTAGTGAATTTAGCACTAGTGCTGTTCACACAAACACATCTGCAGTATCTTAAATACAGCTATCTGTGTAGGGTTTCAAGAGGTGTTAAATCATTCAGCATGGTGTTAACCTGTAGTGCATAACCTTTAGTCTGCGTAACTTATCCCAGAAAATTCTCTCCGCCTAACACTGTGTATCCAAACTCTTAAGTACTATTGCTGTGTCCTTTGGAGGATGTGTGTAAAAGTCCTAAGGAACATCAACAACCTTTTTTAAAATGGAAATGTTTGGAAACGGGTATCAAACTGAGAATTCTATACTTTGCTGTTTCTTGTCTGTCATTGCTGCCAGAGTATCAGGTGGTGCATTTTGATCCTATTTTGCTAGGATCATCAAAATACTGTTGAATAGACTGTTCAAGAAAGAACCTTTAATATTGTTATTTTCATTGGTACTGTTATATTTAGTTGGTAGACTGATACAATGCTGTATCAATAGTGCAAACTTCAGTCCTTTAGTCATTTGATTATACAGTTCAGAATTAACTCTGATTTTTTTTTTAAGGTATTATCCCATATAATAGAGTCATCTCAAGAAACAGCTGTTTCTCATGGTGCAGAATTTAAAAGCATATATTATTTGCTTTTTAGTTTTTATGAAGTGATAGTTGACAGGTTCTTGTACTGTGAATGAAAGCAAAGTCTATGCCATTGTGTTATAAAGAGAGCAGTAAATAACAGGTGATGAGACTGTGGCAGAAGAGGACTTGCTGAATTGCTTCCTACAGAATCTTGCTTTGTAGAACTGTTACTGTTAGGTCTAATCTTTAAAGGTCCTTCAAAAAAACTTTAAGAACTGATGGGTTGTGGCTTCTTGTTTTATTGTGGTGCCTCTTTTTAAGTACACAGGTTTTTGGTAACGATGCAATTTGCCCTTGGACCAGAAACATTCGTATTTTATTTCTGACTGCATTTACAGAGGAAGGAGAGTTTTGAATGACTGTAGGCATTTATGACCACACTGAAAGTGGTTAATATAGTTTCATCGGTTTTACTTAAACACATAATAGTGTGAACATCTGTTTTTATGGTTACCACGGTATGTTTTTTGAATTTGCCTTCCTCCTTTTTGCTCTTTTTTTTTTTCCCCCTGTTCTAATTAGTCTAGGCTGCACAATTCCTGTAGTGTTTTTTTTTTTTATTTTCCTGCTTTATATTGGAATGTAATCAATTTAAGCTATTTTTTACAGCTATTGAGTAAACATTGTAAGAACTGATTGTATATTTTAGTTACGTAAAGTGAAGTACTAATTTAAACACATCTGGGACAGTAGAATTTGAGAACGATACTGCATTAAATGTTGTCTTCCAAGCTGATCTTAGCAGATAAAAGGGATGGGATTCAGTTCACAGATTAAGACACCTAAATTTAGGTTTCTGTATGTAAGTACAGAGAGGTAAACTAGGGGCCTCAATTTGCTTCTTTAAAGACAGATGGCTAGTGCCGTTTTAAACTACGAGTTTCAATAGTCCGGTACTCATTTGAACAGAGGCTCCTCAATCTGCCACTCAGAAGCATTTGGATCTACCATGGGTCTTGTGTCATATCTGCCAGCCCAACTTCCATGTCATGTGTGCTCTAAGGAAGAACAAATGGCCAGACTCCTGTCTTTATCAAATTATTTGAGCCTCAGTTGCTTAAGCTCCTGTTATAACTGATGGGGATCAGGTCAATACTGGAGATTAGATCAATACTTCCAAGGAAACCTGAAGAGCCATTCAGATGACTAAGTGTTATGATTTAATATGGGATCAGTTAAATAACTCTAGACTCCTCTGCTTGTAGGCAGCTCCTGTTCAAGCATCTATCTAGAGACAGAATTTCACCTATTTGTCTTCCCTGGAGTATTTAACCATTTGCTTGAAACTTGGATTTTCTTGGGTTCGCAGTAATGCTAAGCATCTTCGTTGTGACAAAAGATTTCCCTTGGAAAGTTTTTTAAAAGCTTGCATGAATTTCAAAAGGGTAAAACTGAAAGGCGTACACCAAACATGACAGGGTTATAAGTCTGATCAAGAGTTGGCTAGACTGTCAGAGCACGTTAGCTTTGAGATGGTTTGGCAAAGATGGGCATCTTTATCATCTTCTGCCTTAAACTACTGGAATCCTGCTTGTGCTTTAAAACTTGTGAAATTAATCAGACAATAATGCATGGGGTTTTTTCTGTTTGTTGATATCTGGAAAATGACAAATCATTTTTTGGCTGATGATTGTTGATCAAATGTGCATGCTGCGTTTGATGCTTGCCCTGAGATACAAAGAACATAGAACAAATTAAATATTTTGTTGTCATATTTAAAGGATACAGACAATGAAGTGCAGGGTATTGGCAATGTGCTGTACAGTCAATGTTAGTTCAATCCTTCTCCAGCTTAAAATTGTTTCTGTAGATTATCTACTTCTATGATTTGGGTTCAGAGGGGTGTTTCTTTTTGTATACAAGAACATTTCTATTTTTTGGTTGTTAAGTCTGTTCTATATTCCCTTTTATCTGTTGGATAAAACTTTACACTGCAAGTCCCGTATAAAGTGGTTGTGGTTAGTGTTCGGTCTTATATTAAATTTTAATAGAAGCTAAGTAAAATATTGAGGCAAAAGAACATAGTCAGAATGGAGACGTTCTTGCAGCTTCACTCATCTTTTGCTTTTGCACCTATGGATGGTATTGCAGGCATGAACTGGAAACTGGGAGGTTTACAGGCAGCTGTATGAAATACAAGGTTGTCTCTGTGATGCTGCATACTTTCTAGCATTTCAAATGATGAATGCTGAAGGCAATGAAAGGAGAAAAAAGGGTTTTCCCAGGTTTTGTGTGCAAGAAAAGGAAATAGCTTCCATCTGAACAATGTAGGAACTTCTGCCTTTTAAGTAGTATAAGATGTATAAGAAAACCTCCTCCACCCGCAGAACCCCCTGCTGTGCCCACCTCTAGCTTAGAAAGTTCCCTGCAGAGACGCATTTGTCTTACCTTCTGTGCTCCTGCAGGGCTTTTTAAATACATCCATCATATCTGCAGGTATATTCCCTGCACCTGTGATCTGTTTTATCACTAGGTGCTTTAACAGACTTTAGTGGACCAATAGGCTCTGTTACATGGGAAGGGAAAATTTAACACACGTGACAATGTTGTTTTCCCCATTTTCCACCCAGTTTTTATGGATCCATCACAGACTAATAAGTGGATAACAATGTTCTTACAGTTAGTTCTACGCCAGGGGTAAAATCTCTCTGTGTATTATCCAGAGTTTTACCAAAGTAAGTTGAAGCTGGCTTGCACTTCAGAAGACTAGATAGACAGATGCCACAGGTTGTCTTATCATTTGGTGAGGAGGACACAAGATCGGTGAAACAAAACTTCAAGAGGGCAGGCATAGGGATATGAGTTTAAAAAAATGCAGATGCTCACTTTCAGAATGTTGGCAACCAAAGAAAAATATGAAAAGAAGTTCTGTGAAGAGAAGGATAGGGCAGATTTCAACTTAGATGAGTAAAAATAATGCTGGTTTTGCACTTGTATTATTTTCTGTTATAAAGTTTTTAAGAAAAGTGACACAAATGTATTGAGAGGACTGTGAAAAGACATGGTTGGAGAGGTGTGTTTTAGTTCCCCCTTCCTTCTCCTCAGATAAATGTTGGTTTGTTCCATTTCCTACATGTCAAATAAGATTTTTAAAAATTTTTTTCAAGCTATCTTCACAAATATTCAGATGTTCCGGTCTCAATTCAGAGGTTATTTAAGCAGTTATTATTGTAGGAGGTTTTTGAATGATTATTGCTACAGGAAGAGTAATCCCTAGGATCTTTACCCAGTTCTATGAATGATTACATATTTGTATAATATATTGGATTGACTGGAGTCTCAAAGTACTCTGCAAGAACTTCTGCGGACATGCGATGTAAACTGTTTCATTGTTGTTTGTATATCTAGTAATATGTATTAGTTTCACTTGCCTTATCAGTAACTCCGTCATGATATTTTCCCAGCATGGTATCTGTTATTTCTATAATGAACTCAGATGAATTTTAAAATCTTTTATTTCTGGGAAGTAGGGACAGGAGGACTCTCAGTCTGCTGGCTCATATGACTTTTTTTCCTACTCTCTCACAGAAAATTGATAGTGGTTTTTTTCAGATTCTTATGCATGTGTGCTAAATCCCATCATTTATTTCAAAATAAAATTACATTTCTAGACTTCTGTCCTACAGAGAAGAGCTAAGTACAGCTCCAGAGAAGCTCTTAATGCAATTGTTTTCCATTTGTCTAAATGAAAAAATTATTTAATGGATGGTTAGCTCTGATTGTGGTCTAGTTTCCTGCTGGTTTACTTTCCTGGATCCTTCACGATTTGTATTGCAGTCTGTTAGGGAGCAAATATCCTAGAAACCTGGGAGTTCCAGCTCTTAAACTCAGACTCTGGGATGGGAAGCACACTGCCAAACTCATATAACCCAATGCTGGGCACCCTTTCTAGGAGGCATCAGGGTTGCTGCTATGTTGATGTCTGATTAAGATAAAAAAGGAAGAAAACAATATCATTAAAAAAATATGCTTAAAAAAGGGTGCTTTGAATTCCCTCTGACATCATCAGTTTCAGTGCCAAGCAGAGACAGACTGAATCTTGGGTTGCTGGGGTGTATCAAGAGAAATTTGGGAAGCAGTTGACAAGTGACTAAGCCATGACTGTTAGAGACCTCTGTAATCACTTGAATACTGGCTTGGCATTAATTCAAGTCTGCATTTGAAAAGGCATTTCCTGTCTGGTTCAAATGCAAGGTTGTCTTCTTAAACCTTTGGGCTTGTTATTAAGCCAACCTTCATTCTCATGCCTTCCTTTTCCTCTCGCCCAGGGCTTCTGATCCCAGCTACTGTCAACATTTCAGAAGAGCTTGGAGTTTGTTTTTATTTTAATTGGGTTTTGGGACAGAGAATATTTCTGGGTATCCGAGTGGAATGAACAGTCCTTTATGAAGCCCTTGTATTACTACTGATGATTTAATGTTTAGGCATGAGGACCAGAGCACTGTAGGCAAGGCTAGGCTTTTTTTGTTATATTTTACTAATATTACCATCGGAATAACGTTGCTTAGTGTTTGCTCTTTGTAATCTTGTTCTGTAAAGTTACTACCCATTCCTGATGTCTGTTCACTGTAACCGAGATGCTATAGGCTCTCATTCCTGTTTCCTACAGAGAAGAAAATATCATATCTTGAAAATGCAAAATATGAGAAGAACGAATAAAAAAGCACAAGTCTACAGGCAGTTTTTCCTCACAAATATATCAGTAAAAATTTTGAATCGCTCAAAGTAAAATTATACTGCTGCACTACATGAAAATGAAATGTCCTTAACAGACAGCTGAAGTTATTGTGCTTGATTGGAGAATGAAAAACATGATAGCGAATGAAAATCTATAAACTCTTGATACTGTCAGCTTCCATATTTAACATCTCCATCTGAATTCGTATTTAAGAGAAAAGTAATAATTCATGTGTACGTTTCAGTTCTGGTGCTGACTTGCGTAAGGTTAATCTGGGTGATAGTGAGCAGTAAATTACAGTTACGAGACAAAGAAATGTCCGTAGATGTCCTGAGATGAGTAATCAGGGATGAGTGACAAGAGATTGACTGCTAGGTTATCAGCATTGACTGATGTAGGCATGACTGGCTCAGCAGGACAATTTTTCTGTTACTACTGTTGTTGAATTCCTAGCTTTCTGAATAATTTTTAGAGGACAATGGCTTCTTTAAAGCTTCCTACTGTAAATAGATAAGCTATTTTACTATTCACTTTAGTCTTTTAGAGGCTATATGAGCAGTTTTGTCTTTCCTAACTTGGAATAAACAAGTAGAAACACAGTAGTTATTACTGGAGGAATAGGATGTGTTCCCAAATGGGCAAATGTTTTATGATGTGTCACAGCACTGCTTCTCAGTCAGTTTAGGTTTCTTTGTATTTATGCATCCCTCCTGAGTGCCTCGACTTCTCACGACTGTACATAAATCACTGTCTTAAGTATGCTACCTTCAGTGTAACTTGAGCCACCTTTTAAGGAACCTTCTGTCTCTTCTTTTTGATGATATCATCAGGGCCTTGTAGGGGATGCCCAGTATTTTTTGGTAGTTTTACAGAAATGCTGCACTGCTTAAAATTGCACAAGTGAGTTTTGATATTTGTTCATTCCTGTATTTTCTGGGTTTGCAAGTCCATGTTCAGAGTTTGTTTTGTTTTTCCTAGCAGATCCAGAGAACCACGCTGATGTTTTCCATCAGAAACAAATAGAAAAGCTCTGTGACAAAGTGGGACTTTATGGCTTGGAAATGACAAATATGCTAACAATTTGTCTTGACTTCAGATTCCGGTGATTGCAAATTTACACATCCCTGTGGTGTTTCGTCTGTTTGGATGAGCAGATTTTTAAATTTACTAAATTAATATTTGTGGGAGGAAATGCTGTTTCTGAACCACAGTGCTGATAGCTTTTCCCTGGTAGGGTCCACTGGAGAACGTATTATAGGTACCTCCTTTTTGCTCTTTGTCTTTAAAGGCAGGCCATGATATGTCAGAAGAAAAGTTTTGTATGTCTTGTTAAAATGTAATAAATCACATGAGGTTTTTGGAATCTAAGGCTGAATTTTTATATTAGGTTGAGTGATGTTTTGGGCAAGATATTTCCCTCCAAATCAGCATGGAAATTTTCTAGACTACCGGTAAATCCAACCAAGCGCCTGCATGTGACGACTTTCTTTCTTCCTTTTATGTCTGTATATAATTAAGGAAGCCCAGTGATTGACCTGAAGGGTTGGGGAAAAAAAGGTCTAAATCATGTTCCATTCCAGTACCTCAATTAATTCTCTTTCTTATTATCCCTTTATTGTTATTTCATTATTAAGTAAACTGCACTTTTAAGGATCTGTTTAAATCTAGACAAACCCATTACTGGCAATCATGCATTTAGCATTTCTGTAACTGAGTGAAGACTGCAGGTAGACTTGTCTGATACTTTTTCCTGTCCAGACTTTTTGGTAGATAGTGGGTCATAAAGCTAACAGGCTTTCCGCTTCAAGTTTCCAAATCATATTAGATGAAGGGTGCAGGGGCAGCAGATATGTTATTCTATTTATGTGGGTAAAACTCTATAGACCTTAATGTCTCAGAATAGTTTCCAAGTAATATTTTTGCAGAGCAAACCATCTCATGTAGATCTGTAAGATATGATGGAGCTCCTTCTTACTACTTCCATGTTTATCCTTTCTATTCCACTTAATATTCCTGCTGGTGTTACTTTGGGTAGTATGATTGGGGCTGTTGTTTGAACCATTTGGTTCTCAGCTGCTGATGATTTTTTTTTCAGATTTTTCTGTATTTTATATCTCAGGACCTCTTTTCTTATTGGAAATTAGTAGCGAAGCCAAACAGAAAACAAGCCAGGGATCAGTATGATTTTTCATCAGGAGTATGCTCTGTCCACAGGAATCGAGCTTTAAAAAGTAGTATGTTGTGTGGCATTCTAAAATCCCTCTTTTAATTCTGGTAATAGTACGTGAATGTATTACCCCCCCAAATCATGTAATCTCTGTCACTAGATGTTCTTAAAGAGTAGGTAAGAGGAACAATGGAAGTACATCTGATCCAGTTTTGGAGAAGAGGGTCAAACTAAGTGACAAAAGCCCTGTATATATATATGTATATCTTTTTAATGATTTGAAACTTAAGGTGCTCATACGCAGAGCTGGTTCAAGAGGCAGAATGGTTTACTTCTTCAAAGACATTCTCACTCTTTTGTTTTTTCTCTGAAACACTTTTCCAAAAGCAATATTTTTTTTGTGTGTGTGTGTGTTTTTTTGTTGTATTGGTCACTAACATAGAAATGGGAAGGCAAGTCCTTCTTCCGTTCTCAAAATTCTGTGAATTGAAAAGAAAAATAATTATTCCAAATCCCATCTGAAACAGATAAATATAAAAGGCTTGTATTTTTTTAAAGTGTATGTAGCTATATGCCAATAAGGGTAGTCTCAAAAAACGTTTAGAAGACCTGCGAGAAATTAAGTACAGAGAAAATGGAGATGGAATAAGATTAATGAAAGATGTCAATAGAACGGACACACAGTTTTGTTCACATGTATGCAGTATCAAAGTTCTTTCTGTTATCTTGTCTAGGTTCTACTACAATGTATTCAAACTGCTGTTCTACATTTTATATAATTTCTTGCTTTCAAGAAGTATTAAAGATAAATATTCTGCATTTGTTTTCAGCTGCTATGAAGCAGTTTGTAAAAAAGATTGAAAACAATATATTACCAGAAAATAATGATACCTGTATATAGTAGTAAATGTAACTTTGTTTATAGTTATAGTAAATTGTCATGTGACCTAAGTTTTAGGCAATTTTAAAATATAGAATGGCCAGATTTACAATTAAAACAGAAACAATTGTCTTAACAACTGTGGCTTTCTTGGTGGTGGTGGTTTTTAATGTTCTTCATCCTTTTTTGCTTCTCAGGCCCAAGTATGTCCTATACATGTTTAAAATTAGGAGTCTGTTAAGTTGCGGTGGAATTTAGTCACAAGTTTAAATGTTTTACCCGAAATTATTATATCAACAGTCCCATTTTCTTGAGGTCATGAGGGCTGACAACTTCCAAACCACCAGTTCAGCCCAATGTATTGTATCCTCCACATCCCTCTTGACATCCTTGTTTGTTCACATAAGAAAATGAAAGTTAATCCAGCATTAGCTAACTCAACTTCTAAGAATTGTATTAAATAATAATTCTTTTCTTGGTGTCTCATATCATCTTTTTAAATCATTAATATTTCTAATATATTCTAAATTTCTATCAGATCTTTTTTCCTGTCTTTGCTTTTAATCGTACTGGATGTCTAATCAGGAAACACTGTTTTTTCCACAGGTAAATTCCAATGTTTCAGTCTCATAAAGAATTTATATATACAGGAGAATTCTATAAATAATATTTGCTCCTTTCTTTGCTATTTATCTTAGTAAGAAGGAATGGCTAGTGGTTAAGGCACAGGCCTGGAAGTGAAGTTATTTGCCTTTTATCACTAATTTTCTAGGTTCATACAGTGCTTAGTCTTCCTGGGCCTCTGTTACTCCAGCATTAAACTTGAGGTCATGTCAGTTTTAATTCATTAAAGTTCAAGTGCCTTGCCATTTCCACATTAAAAAATTCTGAAATAATATTGCAGTATTTGTATAATTGTAGTGTTTGACTGTTGGAGGGTGTGCATAATGTCTATCTGCTCAAAGACATAGCATTTCTCTCAATTTAATTTCTTCCTCTCTGAAGACTACCTGAATCTCCTCAGCACTTGTACTGAATTTTTGCTATAGCTGGGCAAATAATGAATTGCTTTGGTTTGCCTGTTGAACTGAAAACTGGGAGAATAATGACATGGGGCAGAATGAAGTGGGGACAACAGTCATGAGGAAGATTATGTGGTGTTTCATTTTGATGATTTATTTTGTTTGTTTCTGACCAACAACCCAAACTGCTTTCCTGTAAAATGTGATATTAATCTCCTACATGCCATAGTTTGGAACAAATGATTTATTAAGTGGACCCCAAGTTCATCAATACTTTGCCTCCAGAAAACTTGCCTTTTTTGACAAATGTATTTATTATTCATCTTTGTTCTAACTCATATGCGTATATATGCATACAAAATGTCTGGCTATATTTCTGATACCTTATCAGAGTATGTCCTTATTTTAAACTCAGTGTATTCAGATAAAAAATGGGGGTTTGTAGGGAAAAAAACCAAAACCAAGCAACAAAAACAACAACAACAACAACAAAAAAAAACAAACGAGAAAAAAAAAACCAAAAACCTCAACAAAGCATTGCATTTTCTTCCAGTAATTTTCATGTTTTAGCTCATTTTATTTTGTGTTAATTAGTTTTGTTTTTTCTAAAGTGTGCTCTTAGGGAAGTAATGACTTCTGCATCAGTGCTTTTAATATGCTGGAAATCATTGCCTTAATGTTTGCAAGACTTAGGCTGTCTGAAAATAATGTTATTAAAGATATTTGTTCACCTGTAGAAAAGTCCTTTATCAATCTTGTGTATATAGTGTGATTCATAACTTCTGTGATTTTTCTTTGTACTGAAGTTAGCATTTATGGGTCATTAATTTGCTGGTTTTCCATGTCTGCAAGTCAATATCAGTATGAGAGAAGTTCTTAATTCATTTTATACTATACCAACAGCAATATGATTATTAGCTCTACGTATACCTGCTTTTAGTGTATGGATCTTGCTTTCAATATTTGCACAGTCTAGATTAACATTGTTATGCATGGTATTCATTTGGATGCAAAGAAGAATATTTCCCAATGTATACAGAGCTACTGGGAATACATCAAAATAAAAGCAGCATGGACCTACTGAAATTAGTGAGCTTTCAGAAAACCACATCAAAAATCTGTGTCTCCTGGAGGCTACATAACATTTTCTGTTTACTTAAGGTTGGGGATTTTTTTTGGTGTGCATAATGTGTCCAGATTCTGGTAATCGTGGAAAACCTGAAGGCAGCGATAGAAACATAAAGAGTAAATAGGCTATGCACACTTAATTGCCTGAGATACTGTTATTCTGCAGGTGAGCAAGAGGAGGGAGTAGCTGTACACAGGCTTGGGCTCTATAAGGGTGCAAGTGCCTATCAGCATTGTATTGTTAAATGCATGTTTGCCCTTGTTTAGGAAATATGTCTATATAACTCCTCTTGAGCATTGTCAAAATCTGACATAGCCAACTGTATTAACGTCGCGGTATAAATTAAATCAGCTCTGAGCACTTTGTAGGCATCTTTCCTCATTCTCATTAAGATCAGATGGCTGGAACACCCTGGCTGTGAGGACAGGCTGAGAGAGTTGGAGCTGTTCAGCCTGGAGAAGAGAAGGCTCCGGGGAGACCTTATAGCAGCCTTTCAATACTTAAAGGGGCCTATAAGAAAG
>JAVKLA010000053.1:43761232-43772240 GCA_034782735.1 Sagittarius serpentarius | reverse complement strand
CAGGCTGGACGGGGCTCTGAGCGACCTGATCGAGTTGAAGATCTCCCTGGCCATGGCAGCGGGGTTGGACTAGATGACCTTTAAAGGTCCCTTCCAACCCAAACTATTCTCTGATTCTGTGATTCATTAAAAGCTGGTAGAAAGTCACTTTGAAATAGGGGAAGGATAGAGGATGTGAAGTGAAATGTGTCCCATTTAGTATATTAGATCATCATTTTGATAGTGAAGGATACGCTTTACCAGAGGGAAAGGTCAAAACTCTTTCCATATTAGTAATATCATTACAGTATTTATACTTCGATCAGCAATCAAAACTACAAAACCAGAAAATTACAGTAGTGTGTGTAACCCTGCAGTTTATGTATCCTGCATTGGTTTACATTATTTGGTTTTTGTTTACGCAAGGAGAGTGCACGTTTTTCCAAATGAGAACAAGGCACTGGAAGTTAGTGATGGAAAACTGCAATGTAATTTAGAGAATTGTGAAGTGATGGTATTAGATGTCCAGAAGAGGGCACACTTGCACACCAGAAATGTTTTGTGCCTCACTAAGGCTCTGCACGCTCATGTGGGATAGCTGTAATCAAACAAAATATAATAATATAGAAAATGCAGAGGTTACCGTGCTAGCACTTACGAGACCTTTAGAAAAAATGGATTCAAAAGGTTATTTGGGGAAAAAATATGTATTTTAATCAAATTAATATTAAGTGCATGAAATAACAAATAGAAATGAAGTGTTAAGTTCCTCTTGCATTTCTAAAAGGCATTGATATTTTGATTTCAGTAAGGAATTTGGCAGGCAAGGGGTAAGGTCCTCTCCTGCCCTTCTGAAATTATTTCAGATATAGATGCGTGATGCAGAGCTCAAGAACATACGCGTTGTAGTACAAGATAATTTCCAAGTTGCTTTCTACAGCAGTCAAATGTATGATAATGTGAAAAGAGATATATCAGTGTTTAATGGGATTTGATATTTGACCTGGGAAATTATCTTATGACTTTCACTATATAGTAGAAATGCAAGGATATCATGTCTTGTGACATAGTAACTTGTCACTTTTTCCAGAATTGTGTGTTAACCAGATATTGGGAGCACATGTAGTTTATTTTTGTATTTTTACTTGAGAAATGAAAAACAGAAAAAGCATCTCTACCATAGTCAGTTGCCTGAAACTTCCTTAGTGAAACAGTAGGAGTGAAAGAGGACTGTTTCATTTCTTTTAAGATGACTGACCTGAAGGAATAAGTAATTTTCCTTTTGGTTTGGATTCTTTTTGGTATTTTAAGTATTGATCCAGTTTTTGTAACATTTTGTAGCATTTGAAAGCTTTGTCAGAACTCTTCCTTTTAACAGATATTGCAACTATTTAAAATATTTTAGCATGCATTTGACTTCAACAGAAAGAAATGAAACATTTTGTGAAATGAATTTGTCTATAATAAAGCTTTAAGCTTATCTGGTTTATAAAGGAAGCTACGATTAAGTCTAGGGTAACATATAGACCACATATTTTCACAAAACATATGTTATGTAGGGTTTTTATAAGTTTCTCAGATTCATTTACTGCTACCTTGACCAGTTCTTTCATTTGTCAAACAATTATTTAAAAAGAAAAAACAACAGTGCTAGGAGAGTGACAACCCAGATGGCTGCATTATATTTGTAATTACGCATTAACACTGCAATGAAATTTATCCATTTCAATGTAAAATCAGAGATTATCCAAAATATAATCCTGTAGCTTTAAGTAGACAATGACTGAGCTCTTTCTGACATGATCTAAAATACCTTGCGGCATGATGTGTAGTAATGTAGTTACTATAAGGCTGTCAAATGCATTGCCAGATAGTATTTGAATCCTGGGATCAGATAAATTAGATTTTAATTGGGTTTTAAGGGTAAGCTGAATAAGTAGATAAGGTAAAATTAACCAGAGACATATTAACATAATGAAACCTTTGATTCTCTGAAAGCTATTGTATTAAACACCATACACTCTTGTTGAAAAGAGACATCATGGTAGAGCAGAAAGAGATTGACAGTGATGGGTAAGACGAACGGTGGTATCTAACATAATCACATAAACACATAACAACATAACCACCTTATCTGGAGCACCGTAAACTCAAGAAACTGGAGAAAATTGCATTAGTTGTATTTTATTGTAGCATTTTGAAGGGAAAGAAAACAAACAAAGTCCAAGACTGAGTTTTTGCAAGCTGATGGGACGATTCACCCAGGGAATTTACTGAGGCTATTGAACAGTGGGTTTTTTTGTTTCTCATAGAGCAGAACAGAAGCTGCTGCGATACGAAATGGCCAGAACACTTGCTTGTGTATTTCTTTTCTCTATGAACTACCATATGATGCATTTTTATTTTTATTAGATGCATGACGTTTTTTCTGATAACTTCCTTTTGTCTTTTATATAGACATATTCAGATGATTACAATTTTTAAAAAGTTGCAAAATCCAAGCACTTGAACTGATTTGTTATTTTACTTTTAAACACATTTTTTTATCATTTAAAGCTGAACAGTATGTTTAATGACTGGAGGCCTTGCAATGCAAACTTTAATGTGAATAATTTATTACCTAAGTAAAAACAGGGGTCTGTGTCATGAGTAAGATTCCATAATAGCAGTAAGTATCCAAAAAGAGTAAGTATCCTTTTTTTTTTAATTTCCTACATAAATAAAAAAAAAGCAAAAAAAAAAAAAAAAAGAGCAAGAAAGTGGGAGGAGGAATTTTTTGTTGTTGATGTCAGTCATAAATCCTTTAGTTTATTACAAAATTGTGTCTTATTCTTCTGACTGGGTAGGCGAGCACTGAGTATGGGATAAGGACCATAGAGCCAAATCCCATGGATGTCAGTGAAGAGTCATTCATAGTTACACAAATGCGTAAGGGATTCAGTCAGGAATATAAAATGCCTGACTTTCAGTATATAGATATCCCCAAGAAAGGCAATAAGGGTAACACTCAAGATTTAAAACTTAATTATATAGATTGTTAGATTTGGGTCTTGGGTTTTATGGGAGCTGGTTCGCCCTGATGTGTTCTGCGTGGATAGCCATCACATGATTAACCCAAGCATTCAATTGTAAGCGTTTCATCGGTGTGAATTTAAATTAAAGTTATGAAATCAGATGTTTAAAAAACCAAAGCATAAAGAAGTTAATGTTTTGCAATTTCATATCATAGTTTAACTAGTGAAATATGTTTTGAAGCAGAAATAGAGGGGTTTTTCTTTTTTCTTTCTTTTTTCTTTCTTTTTTCTTTTTTCTTTTTTTCCTGTCTTTTTTCTTTCTTTTTTCTTTCTTTATTTTCTTTTTTCTTTCTTTTTTTTCTTTTTTCTTTCTTTTTTCTTTCTTACCTTTTTCTTTCCTTTTTCTTTCCTTTTTCTTTCCTTTTTCTTTCCTTTTTCTTTCCTTTTCCTTTCCTTTTCCTTTCCTTTTTCTTTTTTTTTTTTTGTCAGAAGCTATTAAGGAACTTTGTTTAAAGAAATCTGCCCATACCTTTGATGAACATAAATTTTATTTCTCAACTCAAGCAATTTTTTTCTCTCCATTCAATGTAAATAAATAAGTGAATGAATAATTAAAAGGTATGCCTGACTGCCAGTGTGTAAGCTTAGACTTACAAAGTAGATCTACATCCAACCATTTGTATGTACCAAACAATAAAACTTGAAGGCTCATTAGCTTTGAATGACCCAACTGTGTTTTATGCATAGGGGTCATTTCTTTACTAATGAGCCACTAAGCCAGATGGCTAACCCCACAGTAGTCTAACTGCATTAGCGTGATTTAGATTTTTAGGCAAATTGCTTTTCTTTTCTTTTCTTTTTTTTTTTTTATCAACAGGAGCTAGAGGGACAGCTTTTTCTAGAACTGTGCAAAACAAAGTATTTTGCCTTTAAAAGATAAATGGCTAAGGTGACTCTGTACTTCTTAGGGGTTTATATCAATTTCTAATATTTTTTCTGGTTTATAGTGATCAGAGTCTGTTAGATACTATCCTTCCTGGAAACTGTTTTTGGTAGAAAGTTATTTGGACTGTCTTTATATATTGGATTTTGTTTCAATAGATAATTAATCAAACCCATTCTTATTGCCTCATATCTGAGTGCATATGAAAATACTTATGTG
The DNA here is from genome assembly GCA_034782735.1 of Sagittarius serpentarius. NCBI lineage: Eukaryota > Metazoa > Chordata > Aves > Accipitriformes > Sagittariidae > Sagittarius > Sagittarius serpentarius. The sequence continues at coordinate 43,768,085 of JAVKLA010000053.1, read as the reverse complement.
TAAAATGCGAAAGAAGAATGATTCTGCACAGGTGATAGTGCAAGAATAATATTTGCTTTTTAATATGCATTTTCTTATAGATTTTTTTGCTGCTTTTTATGAACTTAAGATGTTTCAGGTGATTAGGATGAGGAATGGTTGCTCATTTGGGCCTGGATATATATCACTCAAGAAACGTTTTTCAGGCATGTAGGTGAGGAACCAGGTCGTTGTGAATTCCCCCAAGTCAACTGAAAGTGATTGATACCCTCAAAGCATACTGTATTTTAAGTGATCTGGATTATTTTCTGGGAATGCTTTTCTCTTGCCATTGACTAAATCGTACAGAAAGCAAGTTTGGAAATTACGTAAAAATCTATGTAGAGAACAGCCCTAAAGAGAAGAGTACTTAAAGGAGGGCAGTTTATGAAGGACAACATCAGCAAGATGTTTTTGAATGTGCGTTTCGAACATATTGTGCAAATGAGCACTCATGGTCCTTTCAGCAATCCCACATTTGAATGAAATTTTGATGTAGCAAATTGTCTCTTACTGTGAATAACTTCATATGGTGAATTCCTCATATCTTATGGGAGTTTGTTGCAACGATGTTAGATAATTGTATGTAGGTTCTCAGCAATGAAAATCGGTCTTCAAAGAAAGTGTCTACATTTGGGGGAATAAGAACATACAATGGTTCAGAATAAAGCTTTATCTGGCCTAGTATCTTCTCTCTGATAATAGCCATGGGGGATGACTAAAGAAGAGTATAAGAACCTGACAAACGTACTGTGAATTGTGATTCTTCTTTGCAAAATTTATTATCTTAGCCTCCAGCAATTTATGGTTCAGGGAGTTCCTGAACCAAAGGTGATATTTACTGTTTAAAAATGAATAATCTAGGATCCTTACTTAAACAGCCTGTAGAGCATTAAGTTTTTAAGGGATTTACACAGGCCTCTAGAATAGCTATTTTGCATTGTTTTGACACCCCCCACCCCCTTTTTTTTTAACCCTTTTTCCCCCCCTCTTGAGTTTTGCAAGATGTTTAGTCCAGGATGAATTAGGAACAGGAGAAATGGAATCAGTAAGTAAAGGAGAGATGGGAAAACTATTACACATAGGTAAAACATTTTTGAACCACGTTTTGTAGACATGATCAACTTTAACCAGCAGTCATTTACATTTCGAATACTGAAAACTGAACATGCTCCATCATGTCTTTTAAATGTATCAAGCCTAACACATGGAGATTTGCTCACCTGATTTCCACCCGCTGCTGTTTTCCTGCTCTACCTGCCTCTCACTAGCTCTAGTAACTTCCAAACAGTGTGATTTCCTACTGTGGGAAATGTACCCAAAATTTGCTGTGAAGATAGGGAATGGGAGATGATCTGGAACCCTGTAATCTCACTATGCGCTTCTTGAACAAGCCATGTTAAAAGAAAACCTGGTACAAAAAGATAGAAGACCTGTGTACAACATCTTAGGGTAGCTGCATTGGGTGATCAAAATGAAGACGTGGCCAATGCACTTTTCTTTGTCAGAAAATATTATAAAACGTTCAGTAAAGCTTTACTTTTGTAAAAGGGTTTTCCTCTAAGCAGTCAAAGTCAGAATCAGGGCCAAAAATGCACAAGATAACTTTCTCCAGAGAGGAGGAACAAAAACAGTGTCCAAACATGAGGAAAAAAAAAAAATTAAATGTGAAAGTGCAAGAAAATCTTAACACCGTTATGATTTGCCAATGCTCATAAATCTCCTGTCTACAAGAACTAGGACACGGGTCATTTTCTGATGGAGGTACTAATCACAGTGAAACAGAAGAGGTGGTTTTCTATTTTGTCCTGATTTGAGCTCATATTTCTATGAGTTCACATTTTGCAATGTATTGGGGGTGGGGTGGGGTGGGGTGTGTCCGTGTATCTCATATTTTTAGCTTCTATCTCTTAACCAAAGACAAACGAAGCCTCTCACTGAATATCGTTAGGAAGAAAGTTTTATTCAAGTCTGTCGTTGTTTTTAAGATTTATTTGTGAAGACGAAACTTCTACTTTCTAATTGAGAATGTGAATCTGGTCTCCAAATCATACCTTAATTTGTAGTCTGGGAAATGTAAGTGGTATTTTTTGCTCTTTACTTAGTGTTGCCAGACTAACAGAATGACAATAATATAACTGGGTTTTGTCAAACCATATAATTAAATGACTATGAAAACTAAAGATCATTCCATTCACTGAAGAGTTGTTACACTTTTACTGCCATGTAAGCAAAATTATAACAGAATGGTAGAGCATCATATGCTGTGTACATTTTTATTTGTTAATAACAAATTTAAAATGATAAATACTTTTCCTTCTGTAAAATTCTTACTGAATCTCTTGAGAATTGAGTAGCGCTGTAAATGTAATCTGCAGTTCTTTACAATTATAGTTTAAATAGACCAAGTCCAAAGGGAATCTCCCTATTTGATTTCCAAATTCACATCACTTAAAATCCAATCAGACCAACTGTTCAGATTTTTATTAGATATGAAATACGCGAATGGGTTCAAGGCCATGCTATGTATAGCAAATACATACCTTGTTTTACAGCATGGATTATCTAACTTGTTACTTAGCATGTGGTTTGACCTTCAGCCCACAAAGACCGCTTAGTGGCTTCACGAGTTGTTACTATATTAAATCCTTCGATTTTCAGTAACTGGTGTTTTATAGGCCAGCAGATTGCATTTGATTTTGTGAATTTGCTGTAACATATTGTGTTTAACGGATTTATGCAGGAATGTAAACCAAAAATAATACAGCAGGCGCTCAGAATGTTAGACCGCAAGGGCATTAGGCTTGCAGATGGCCGATATGGATAATGACATTGAATAATTTAGTGTGGAAGGTAATCTGGTTTTGACAGAATACATTAACATTTAGCCAATGCATACAGGTGTTTGGGTAGTGATCTGCCTGCTCTGATCTAAGGCAGACCAGAGTGACTGTTTGAAGTGCAGCATTGTAATCTCACTGACTGTGCTTAAAGAAGGAGAATCTGTTCAAAACCTGCTAAAATAGATTTAGAAGACCCCGCAGTTGTTACAATAATTTCTCACTGTGTGGTGTCATTTCTTAATTTTGATCATGGGAGAAAAGGAGGAATGTTTAATGCTTTGATTGTAATTGTCAGTTCATTACAGGATGGATCTAAGAAAACAAGGAAGAAGTAAACACAGCAATTAAAATAAGAGATTTCTTTCCTGTTCATGTCTATTATGTCAAAACACGGCCTCTACATTTTCCACCCAAATTCATGATGAGACACTACACTCTTTTTGCCATGGCAATATCTTTAAAATATAGTAGGCACAATGGTAATCTTGGTAGTTGAGAATTACAGTGAAACAATCAGACTAATAACCTGCAGCTAGTGTTCAGATCAGCTGGCAGGAGCCCTTTGGGTTGCATTTGCTTGGCTGCGTATGCATTCCAGTAACGAGTTGTGTCACGTCTTTGCAGTTGTCTCTCCCTGCCACACATGCAAACACACACAGAGTCACAGACCACATTAGTTTGTTTTATTTCAGCCTGAAGTCAGTTTGCCATCACTAATATTTTTGTTAACTGGTATGTCTGGAAGAGAGTAGCCAGTTCTTCCCAACTCTTGAATGAAATACATTTCTCTCAAATCCATTTTAATAAAGCTAGCAAATATATATACTTTAAGGAGTATTCATGATGATGTTGGATAATGAGTATGTGACTTGAATTACATACATCATCTTTATCAAATTTAAGCCTGATACGTTTTTAGGCAAATCCTGAATAATTTTTGCCTTGTCAGGAAAGAACCTGCCAGTTTGAATATTTGGGAAAGTAAGGAGTAAAACAGTTCCAGTGTCCCAGTGTAAATGGTAACCTTTTTGGTGCCCAGCTGCAGTGCTTGAGCCAGGCATCATCTCTTCCCTGGCTGTACAGCATGATCAGCAACAGAGCTGAGCTAATCCAAATTTCCAGCTTTCGGCAGAAGCAAGGCACGGGGAGCTTGCTGAAGGAAACATTAAGGTTTGATTTCAGATGGAGCCTTGTGTAGGCTGGATCGTTCTCCTGACCACTCAAGCACTGCTTGAGTCCCTGGGTGATTGACATTATTGAACCCAAATAAGAATCTGATGAAAGAAAGGGAGGGAGCTTTCAGCAATGCATAGTATAGGGGTTAAATTGAGTTAAACTTGCTGTTTTCTGCATCTTTTGTCTTGCCTGTTCAAAAAGGCAATAGCTATCAGGTTTTCTGAAAGAAATTAACACTAGTTAGAGCCAAATGTGGAGAATTTCTGTTGAATAGTTGAAGTTTTTCAATCTCATAGGAAACTGAAAACTAGAGGATGTAAGGGGAAAAAACCTTAATACCGTTAGCACTCACTATTTTTATAAAATAAACCATAAGTATTATGAATGCCAAGAATAGCCTAACCATCATATTGATTTTGTAATGTTGTTCCTGACTCTAGTATTGCAGTGCAGTGACATTTCATTACACCCATTGGAACTATAATAACTGAAGTGCAACACCAGCTGATGGAAATGAAATTATATCTATCTTCAGTAATAAAGAAGTGACGTCCACAAAGAAGAGAATACAAACCAGTTTTCTAGTTTTATAATGTTCAATTACAACAAGCTATAAATAAAAAGTAGGTATTTGTTGCAGCAGTGCTTCTTGTATATCAGCTAACAATCAGATAACCTAATTTCTCTTCAATTCTCAACAAAAAAGTTCCTAAAATAAATGCACCTCCAAGCACACTATTGTGAAATTTGTATTTTACAAAAGATTTAATGACGTTTCTTAAATATCTTCACATTGTGGTGACAGATGCACAAAAAACCCTCAACCCTTTGTTGGGAAAATACAAATCTGGCCCTGCTTTGATGCATACACAAATGCAGTATATCTGGAATTTTTAGGACCTTGAAGTACTAAACATTTAACCAACATCAGGAATTACTTTGGCTAGGAAATTCATCTTGTTTATTTCAGTTACTGGTTGATAGTAAGTGTGTTTAAAATTAATAAATTAAACAAACCGCTGACCTAAAAACAAATATACAGCTCTATATTTGCAGTCACAGGGTTGAAATGTTCCTGCCTGCACAAATATCAACATACTGAGAGCAATTTGGCTCTTAAAGCATTCGTAATTCATATATTGTCCTCTCATATATTATCTTGACTTTTTCCAGGTTCTATTTTAGTATTTGGAAGTATCTTTAATACCCTGTTACTATATAAGCAGATAGTAGGATGTTGTTTTCAGATCCCCATGCACATTTTGGCTTGCATAAAAGGCCCAATAATAAGAATGGGAGAAGGATAACTTGAAAAGGGGTTTGAAGCTAGAAAGATGGGGAAATAGAAAGAAAAAGAACAGATACATTTTAATTGGAGAGATTTAACATTAATTAACAGTAGTGAGGGCTGGAAATTTGGCACAAGAAAATTTTTGTAAACAACATGAAGGATTTACATTACTTGTGGGGTTGGTTAGCAGTGAGGCCTTCTAAGAAGAATGTCATTTTTTCATAGTCTTGCGGACATTATTTTTTTAGATAATGAACTTAAAAATAAACAAAAAAAAATCAAAACCCCCAAACAACCCAACAAACAAAAAAATAAAAGGACTTCATCTGCATTTTGGTTTACAGCCCTCCTCCTAAACCAAAGGACTTGTGCTCTTGTCAGGGAGTGTGATTTCCCCACTGTAACTGTCATGACTGTGGAAAATACAGATAATTGGGGGTTGTGGAAGAAGCACGATAACTTTTTAAAGCTCAAAAGTAAGGCAGCAGCTTGACATTAACATACATCCTGATATATATATATGTGTGTGTGTGTGTGTGTTTTAACTTATTCAGAGCCTGGACAGACAAGGAGTGGGAAGAGACAGAGGTACTAGATGAAGCCTCTGAAAACATTAGGCTAAAGTACCTGTTTTTTAGTATTTGCACAGGCTTTTATGACAGGCTGTATGGTAGAAGACTGAAGTGAGCTCCTGTGTTAATGTGAATTATACAATGCCCAAACATTGCCAGTCCAAAGTAAATCTCCCAGTAATGGCAACAAGATCCTTGACCTAGAGATATTTCTTGTTTTGTTAATTGTTTTCTTAAAGAAAATAAAAATTACTGTCTTCGCTTGGATGCTTCATCACACTTCTTTAAACACATATTTACCCTTGACTAAGAGCCTGATCTTCCAGGTCACCAACATGGGGAGGAGAACCCCTTGGCTTCCTTATTGACCTTTTATCTGAAAACCAGGTGAAAGAAGTTTATTATTTGATTCTGGACATCCAAATCATCACCTGAGATGCAAATTTTGCTTTCATTGTTTTGCTGGATACCAAAGGCCTTTGCAAAGGTATTTATTATGGCTCATCTGATTCATGGTGTTCTGCTAAGTGATGCTATAATCGGATTTTCTGAATCCAAAGAAGGTGGAAACTTGCATCCTTTGTGGGGTCATCACAGCCTGATGCCAAAAGACTACTGCTGGACTACTAAAGGACTGAACTTCACAACAAATAGATGGATGGTTATAGTGCCCAGTTCTTCAGTACATGTTCTCAGCATTTTTTTGCATCGCTTTCTGTGAACTGCAAACCTTTATTAAGACAGAGGCAAGATGGTAGATTTTTCATTTTGTGATGTTATTGCAAAAGAAATTATATACTGTATGCACGTTGTGCCATATATAGCACATGATGCAAAAGGGCATATTTTAGCTAACTTAGTAAGTTCTGGGAAAACAAATGTCGTGGTTTAACCCCAGCCAGCAACACAGCACCACGCAGCCGCTCACTCGCTCCCCCCCCACCCAGTGGGAT
>JAVKLA010000053.1:43745497-43761132 GCA_034782735.1 Sagittarius serpentarius | reverse complement strand
GAAAACACAGCGCTGTACCAGCTACTAGGAAGACAATTAACTCTATCCCAGCCGAAACCAGGACAACAAAGTACTAAAATTTGTCTTTTTTTAGCTCATTCGGTTCACCTTTGTGGAAGAAGGACCAAAACTCAGAGTTGCTAAATGACCTTTTGAAAGAGTTATTAAGAATTCAGAACAATTCTTACCATTTTCATCTCTATCTTGATGTCTGTATTACTCTTAGTGGAGTTATTTTCATTTCCCTGTCTCCTTTCCAAATTTCCTGACATAAAACTGACAAGATCTACCTGGAACAGAATGTGTGAAGACCCCAGCTGAAAGGGAGCAGAAGGAGCCTGACACTGGGATATGAAATGCAACCTTCGCCTGTCACTTTATGATATTAAAGTGTGTCTGGCACCTGTGATCACATTTTTCTGAGGGGGATGGTAAAAAGTGTAGTTGAGATAAGTTATAAACTGATCTGGTTTTGCTTTATAACGGTCTTAATTTTTTTTGTTTTCCTCATATCTGAAATTTTATGGTTTTGGGGGACCTATAAATATTTTCAATTTTCCTCTAGGTTCTAGAAATAATATTTCTTCTTATCCCGGTGTATTTATTTTCTTAAATAAGTAAAGGGGCAGAAGTAGGTCCTGGCTATTGGGAAAACCTGATTTCTTCCTGTCCTTTTTAAAATGGAGAAACATTTTCAATGAGTTGTTGTAAAATACTGTTCTGTGAATAGAGAGCATTGGGGGATGAGGGGCTGCAAATCAGTATCTGGTTTTCGTCATTATTGTTACTGTACCAGGGTGACTAAGGGATATACGTGCGAGTTTACTTGCCCATAAACACTGCATGTTTTGTTGGCCTGGTAAAAGGAACTTTTGTAGCTAAAAGTGTCTTGGACTTAACTAACAAAATTGAAGGAGAAGCAGGACAGTCCCCAAGGAAGTCTACATCTATGAGAAGGGTTGATCTTCCAGTTGGTGGTTTCCTTACTGAGTTGCTGGCTAGCACCTGTAATTTCTAGCAGGGAACTCTAAGGAAATATAGTAAATTTCCCTGAAGCGAAGGGACTTGGCATTTAACGAGATTGTCAGTTTTCCTTCAAGAGCGCAGTCAGGCATTGGAACAGGTCAGCTGGAAAAGTTGTTCAATCTCCATCCATGGAGTTGTTCAAGACCAGACTGGATAAAGCTCTGAGCAACCTGGTTTGAGCTCATAGCTGACCCTGCTTGGAGCAGGGGGTTGGACTAGGTGACCTCTGAAGTCCCTTCCAGACCAAATTATTTTATGATGCTACGATGGTTAAGAGAGTTCGGGCACGGCGACAGCCCATTTGACATTTAGGGTTCTTGTACTCAGTTTCCAGCTGACAGCAGTTTGTACTTCTGGCATTTTGCAGGGTGTGGTAGAACTCATATTCTCGTCAGCTGATGAAGCAGCACAAAAGCAGGATATTAATTAAAAATGGACACTGATTTCTTGTAGAAGGATGGTATGAAGGTACACTTAACTCCCAGTTGATTCCCTGTATGCCTCTGCCAATTTTAAGCTAAAAGCAGGCGTTGGGTACTTTTGGGACATTTGCTTCTCTTTTGCTGATTAATGTAATGGAGAAGGGTCATAGTGGCAGCATCTTGGGTTTTTCTCAAATTAGGAAAAATTAAAAAGGTCTTTACTACAGTAGCTGTAACCAATGTCTTACAGCTCTGTGAAGTAAATTCAGTATAGAAGAAATGTGCATTGGTTCTTTTGGTAAGGCCTGAATTCTACAAGCAAAGTATATTTCAGAATAAGACACATACGATTTTTTTTAAAAAAATCAATAAAAGACGTCCTCTTTTGATGTTTTTTACTTGAAAATCATGAATCACTTTACCAAATTAAATGGTGCGCTCTGTACATTTTTTCATGTTATGACTGCATACATTATATCAGAGAGACACAAGTTGCTTAATAACCAGGAATTTACAAGCAGAACTAGATATGCTAGTTCTTGTCATCATATTCGCTAGTCCTCAAAAATTTCTTTGAATTTTTTTGTAAGATACCAATAATTAAAATCTACAGTTGAGAAATTGGGAAGGGATGTTTATGATATGTCATTCAAAGTTTTAGATGAATGGTTTTGCAAAAGTAGTATATTTTTGTTGTATTTAACATAAGTAGAATTTACATTGGGGTTTAATGGTCTTACGTTCACATACACTTGCATTGTTTAGCTACCTGGGTATTTCTTTTTCTATTCTAAATCATTTAGAGAAAAAAAAAAATTGTGGAAATATGCAACAAAAAATTATTTTTAAATACTTATTAGACTTTTAGAGGGGATTTTTGTTGTTTTACCTGAGTTACATTTATTCTGTCATTGCTTTTCGGTATAATTTTGCTTTTGCGTGTTATGAGACAAAATAATATGTGTAAGTGAGGCCCAAGCACACTTGCAAACTTTTACTATGTCAATTTGTAGTTACTTTTAAAAGTTATCAGCAGATTTATGTTCCTGCCACGGATTTTGAACACTGCCCTGCCCCCCACCTCCAGATACATGATTGCAGTTTGCAAATAAATTAGCTAAATTTGAAGCTTGAAGGCTACACCCAAGAAAGTAACATGTTATTACCTTGTGTCGCCTGTGTCGTTACAACATAAGGAAACTTGCCAGATAAGTTCTTTGCTAGTTATCATTTCCAAGAGAGAGACTGATTTATGCATTTTCTAGGGAAAATGATGTTCTGCAAACCCTATTTTTCAGGAAGTAAAAGACTAATGAGAGCCATCTTTGTTTTAGGGCATAAATTGAGATGCCTTGTGAATCCGTCAGATTTCTGCGTGTGTCTGTATTTGTATAGCAAATCTGTTGAAAGAGTGATTTGCATTAGTTTGTATTTTGTCGTGCTAACTTATCAGTCAAGAACTCACCTGTAAAATAAGTTTCTGTTGCTTGTTTTTCACTAATGTTCGTTAAAGTCTGTGACAGTACCTTGTGAGTTGTGTTTTCAGTTAACCTAGTTAAAACACATTGCTGTCACATAAACTATGTTCAAACTATGAAAATATGATTTATGAGAATATAGGCTTTTCTTTACCTATTGATGTTTGTGTTGTAAGCCTTTAAAAAAGATTTAAAAATTTTTAAAAACCCCCATAACTAAATCCCCAAAGTTAACATCATATAAAGAAAAACAAGTGAAAGGAGTGTTCTGATCTAATGCAAAAAAGATTTCCAGTTCAAAATTAGTGGGCTTTGAAAGAGCTTTATCCAATAATACCCTATTTGTCTTTCCCAAGGCCTTTTCTAAAGGACTCAGGTATTTGAAATAAAAGTGGACTTAGTGTCATTGGAAAGAGTGTAATTTTGGTTAAGAAACCAATTCACATTTGATTATTTTAAAGATTTTACTGAAGCTAATTTAATCAACATTCACTATGGAAGCAGCATATTATTAGAATGTCACCAATTTTAACTTCATAGAAAAGGCACAGTAACGTAACTTTAAATCATGGTGTTAGTATTTACATAGTTAACTTTTTTACTAACAGTATATATTTAATTAGTAAAGGAGATACTATAAGTAATTAATCATTTAAATATTAATACTGTAGGGGCTCATTTAGGAATAGGAAAATCCTGAGACATTCTTTAGATGTTGATCATGGGTTGGAGATTATGAGAGCTCTGCATGTTCCATGCAAGGATGAGAAGAATTAACACATTTTAAAATACATTCAAAGATGTATAATGGAAATAATACAGTTGTGCCTGCTTTTGTCCTGTGTAACAAGCCACACTGATAAGATTTTACTAGAGCCATGATGTTGAATAGAACATTTGATTTTCAAATAATGATCAGGAATAAGATCTTTCTAATTCTGTGTTCATAAATTCTGTTTTCATTCCAAAAGGCAATTTTTTTGCCAGTCCAGAGCCTCCTATGCTTTGCTATTCCTTTCATTTTTCTTTTTTTGTGAGGGTAATGATGTGACTGATGATTAGTAATGTCATTTCATGGCTCCTCTCTGCCTCTTCACCACTTGAACATGTAGCCAGGAGGGGGAAAAGTTAGTTACAGCCTCTGTTTGGAGAGGATGTGAATCCCAGCCTCCGTACTTATAGTTCAGCGTCCTAACCAGGAACTTGGCTTTTCTGGGGGGTTTGAAAGTACCTTTCACTTTTATATCGAAACTAGTTTAATTCAGTAGAAAGTTTGTGTGTGTGTTTGGGGCAGGGGATTGTTCCCAGCACAATGAGCTTGTTTGTTTACATCTCTTGTTCTTATATTTTCTTTTTCTGTATGTATCGTGTTCTTAATTTGTATTTAAAAAAAAAAATAGAAAAAAGAAACAATAGTGGTTTTACAGACTTTTAAATGCTCAGAATAATAAAATGAATATTATGCTCTAGCTTCTGGAAGAATCTTTTAAATCCATATTCACTGTGGTAAAAGGAATCACAAATTCTCTGTTCACTTCTTTTTTCCCTGGGCTTTGTGGAAAAACAAGATTTCTTGTATGGATCTCAGCACGCTTATAATACTTTTCACTCTACTTTAAGACAATAATTGTTATCCAGTCTTCTAAGGCAGGCACATCAGGTGAGTGTTTAAGGCATAACGATTATTATTCAGTGGGTAAACTGAAATGTGGGGAAGGCAGAGGAATTGTTCCTTTGTTCTCTGCCTTCAGCAAGGTGAAGGTAAGTGACATTCAGCAGTATGCGACTGATCTCTTGCTCACAGTCTTGTCTTTATACTGTATGAGTTTGGAAAAATCTGCCTGTCCGTTATAAATGTACTGGGACATTAACATTCTGCATGTCTTTAATGAGCCACTAACTGAATTTTTTAATGTGTAACTAATTTCTCTTTTAAAAATTATAGATCGGTGCAGAGATTAAAATAAATACAAGCATTGAAGATTTTTTTCCTTCAGCATATAGCATGGAAATGTAATCACCCTGGAAGAGATCTGGGTTCTCAGAAATGAGGTCACCTTGGCAACAAAATCTTCTATTACTGTCTGAAAGAAGCTAATCAGTGATTTGGCAGAGCAAGAGTATGATAAAAGGGATCTCTGAGCTATTTCCTCTCTTTTTGGTCCTCTTCTGCTGTACAAGATGATGGTAGGGTGCTTGTATCAGAAGGTGGAGGAGGCTCCTGCCTTTCCTCAGTGCGTAGAGACTCTCAGAGCACCAAAGGGAATCAGTGGACCCCCAAGAGGGACAGGATGTGTTCAGCTTTTTCTACTGATCTGTGACAGCTTGGGTTTTATTCAACAACTAAAAGCAATGATGTGTTCAAACTGATGTAAAACCTTTCCATATATTCCCATGTGCTCGCTTGTTCTGTTGTGGTTGCCCTGGAGGGTTAGACTGAAATCCATGAGGTCCCATCTTCGGTGGGATTCTGGGAAGTGAATGGATACAGGTACTGAGTCCTGGGGCTAGGTAGCTGGGCTAACAAATTGCAGGGTGGAGTCATGTACAGTATCTTAATAGTCACAAATTTCAAATTTGCTTTTAAGTTTTACTTTTGTTTAAAGGTTACTTTTAACTTTACTGCCAGAAACCTGCATTTTTTTCCCTAAAGTCTTACAGCATTTTGATTGAGTCTTCTAATAATAATATACCTTTGGGACCTGACTCCTGTGATGTACCTCCCAAATCATTTAGAGGGGCAACTTCTAGAGATGAAAATGTACTTGAATCTTCTCCCAGCTTAGGTGGGCAGGGAAACTTTCTATTCTTGCTTTATTTATTTGCTTTTGCCTTTCTCTGACACCCTTTTGCTAGCATTGCTTTTGCATTGCTCTAGTAATTAGTTCTCTGCCACTGCAGTTGCCGATGCCTTTTTTTATTTTCTTGCTGTGGTGTGCTTTGTTTGTTTGGGAGCATAAGAGAGGGAGGATTTGAAATATTTAACCTGATTGAAGTCTTCTTTACATGGCGTATTTGGATGAAATGTAATCATGTCAGTTACACTAGGTATGACACTAGATGATCTAATGGTCCTCTTTGGCTTTGCTTTCTATTGATCTGTGGATCAATAGCAAAATAGTATGTATTTACTTGTCTGAGTATTAGCCTGTTTCCTCACCCAGAAAACAATTTCTGGTATTGTCAATGGAGCTTACAGTTCACAATGAACTCTGTAATGCCATGGTGGAAATTATATAAGAATAACATGCTCAGTCTTGCCATACACTTTGCCTTAGAAAATAAACATTTAAGTCAAATCAGGTAAAGGAGTTACTGTACAAAAATTTGCCATAGAATCTCTGGAATGAAATTCAGTGTCAAAAGAGGAATTTTAGACTACAGAACTATTGACAGTGGTAGACCTATTTTGTTGGACTCCCAGCCACTTTGGTGAAAGTGTCTGTGATCAGAAAAGGCAATTAGAGCCTCTGGAAATGATCTTATCTATTTCTGTCTAGACTGGACATCATGCTGAGGTGTTAAGACACCAAAATCATTAGTTCCTGGAGCAACTAGTTAAGAAAACAGCAAGAGAGAGAACCGTTTATCTGGTCATTCTTAGGGACCAGACCTGGTTCAAGATACTGCTACCAAATACATTTTGGTTGCCAAAATGTGTTCAAAGGGATGAAAAGCACACATACAGATAGACACACACACACACAAGTTTAACCAAATTAAAAAAAAAAAAACACAACAAAAGAACCATAATCAGTTGTTAGTTACAAGAACAGTCAGTTTGGTGACATGTTTACAAGCAGCATCGAGATGTTTTAAATATAATGATAGACATGAAGCTAGGTGCAAATCAGAAAACTTCCAAGACACAGTCTTAATGAACATGCACCTGCATGATTGCATATCAGAGGAAAGGTGTCCCATAAATAAAAGGACATTCTTTAAAAAGTTGAAGTCAGATGCCAGTGAGGAAAATGGATAACTGAAAGGTAAATTCAATGTTAAACCACGACGAGATAGACCAAAGTTATATTTGAGAAATATGTTGCTGAAGGCCAGCTGGTTTCAAATATAGCAGAAGAAAGGAACTGGCTGCAACTCAGTGGTGGTAAATTCAGTGTTGCAGAGATGCATCTCGTGATTAAAGAGATTACCAAATATCCATTCCCAGTCCCAAACTCTACTTTAGCTGTTATCACTCAGGCCAGGGTAGCAGGGAGTAAGAGGAGAAGACTTGAAGTCATTGTGCATACTTCTGTGAAAACATCAACCTAGTGGCCTCAGAAGGCAAATGGAGTACTAGGAAATATTGGTGAAGGAAGACACAACAATGTGGTAAATGCTTTGTTGCCACTGCATAAATTCATTGTACACCTGTATTTTGGATAATAAATGTAGTTCTGTTTATATATTAAGAAGAACAGAGAAGGTTCAAGGAAGATTGACGATGATTAGAAATACAGAGATCCTTTATGAAAAGGAAAGAAATTATTCTTCACCTTGTTTAGGGGATGATTGAAGGGAGACATTGTAGGAAATCTGATAAAACCAAGAGTGTTATGGCAAAAGTGAACTGGGAATGATGGTTCACTCTGTGGTACCATAAAGAAATAGAGAAAAGATTAAGAAATCAGATCTAAAGCAAACAAGAAATAAGTAATTTCTTTTGCATGTCATATTTGTATGTATTTGCCTTTAGATGTTTTGAATGCAGAAGTTTAAATGATTTCAAGGAAGGATTATATAAATCCATGGAGAGTAGAACATTTGGTGATGTCTAATCCTGATGGTCCTCTGTAATCACCTGAAGAGTTTCTAACCTTCAGATTGCATGAAGGCAGACGAAGGAGGAATTATACCACTTCCCCATAGGTCTTACATTTCTTCCACTTTTGCATCCAGTTGTTATTGATATAGATTGATACTGATGTTGTTTTTAAAGTGTGTGCATATGTGGTATAAGTTTATTATCCCATATTCTAATGAAGCTGGTAGGAGGGTTACAGCTGTCCTCCTGACATACTGTTAGATTGAAAAAATATTGAAAAAAATATAGGGAAAATGACATTTGCATGGGTCCTGTCCCAAATAAGATCTCTGGTTTCTACTACAAATATATATTGGGTTTTTTTTAATTAATATTTTTATTATACATCTTTGAAAAATGCCTTGTGTGTCACTTACCGTCTTCACCTGCAAGCTTTTTAGAATTGAGCTTGTAGGTGAAATCTTGACCTTATGCAATCATTAATAGAAAGCCTTTGGAGTTCACTGACGTTGAATCTAACCATGGAAAAGGCAAGCACACAATGTAAGCTGCGTACTGTTGTTTGCTGATAAGGATTTCCCACTGCTAGCCAAAGATAAAAGAAATAAATCATCAAACATTTTCATGTTCTTATGAAAAGCAAATTAAGTAAAAGTCCCATTTCTTTACACTTTTTTTGTGTCACTGTAACCAGGAGTACTTATTGAAAAATAAAGCTGAGATTGTAGATTGAAAGAACAACTCTAAGCATGAAGTGGGCATGTAATTCATTGCCCATTTTGCTAGTTATTCGCAGTTCCTCACTGGCTTAACCTTTTTCCATCTTCAAAAAATTGTATACACATTTTTTTAGGCTATCATCTGAACTTTTTAGATTCCTTGTGTTAGGTTTAACTCATTAGTAGATTCTGTAGCTGATATGTCTTGTTTAGGAGACAACAATAGGAAGATTCTGAGATATTTTTTTTTTTGTCAGTTACTAGTGTCAAAATAATATATTTTATTTTATGCTGGTATGTACATATTTTGCAGGGGGAGCACTTTGCAAAAAACTTTATAAACCCAGGTAAACATAGAAGCATAGCAAAACATTTTAAAGCACAAGATGTAAAATGCTGGCTTCATTTTTAAAAGTCTTGATAATTCATGTAATTTGTTTGTATTTAGTGACAATATCCACTGAATCCTGCAAATCAATAAACAACAGTGTCGTGGCTTTAAACGCCAATAACCAGACAGGCAGAGATCACTGTCATTCAGATATACACAAGTTAATGATTCTATAGTTACTAAATAATAAACAAGAAAATAAAATCACATCTGGTAAAGCACTGCTTATACAGCAAAGGAGTTGAGATTAGAGAGGATTTAGAAAAAAGAGAAAGACTGTGGCAGGTGAAAAGGAAGGGAAACTCAAAGCTTTATGGAGCATTGGAGAAGGCATAAAACTGTTACTACACAATCAGAACAGTAGTTCAGCACTTACTTCGAAGTCTTATTTTTTTTTTTTTAATAAGAGGCACAAACTAAAACATTGTTAATGAAGAACATCTGTAGTTTAATTTTATAGCTTTAATTATAGATGCCTGTTGTATTCTTTACCTTTTAAATACATCACAAGTTGCGCAAAATAGCTTCCTATTAAATCTTAAACTGTTGAATTCAAGATTAAGGAAAAGATGTTCTTACCAAGGTCAGCAAAAAAACTGACCTGGAAACCAAGCTTGAAAATCCCAACAATTGGCAAAAAGGGAAGTTTGGTCTAATTTGCAAATGCTTGGGGGTTTGTCTTTAATAAAATATGTTTTCTTGTGCTGTGAGAATTTGATTTGTTTGCTCAGAGAGTTTAATGAATTGAGCTCAACTTTCCCAAATATTCTTTTACTCTTTTCTCATATTGCCTTATTCTAAAAAAAACCCAGCCCCCCACCCCCCAAAAACCCCAACAACTGCAGGACTGCATCTGTCAGCTGACTAATGTCATTCCTTACAACTGATCTACATTGTACTTCACGGTGAGATAAAGTGCTATGACTATGCAAAATAAGCCTTCATATTGTAACTCTTTTGACATAATAAATAGGAAGTGGTGCATAGACTGCAACAGCTACACAGGTAGTCAGAGTTAACTGTGAAGGTAAATCAAGACTGCTTTTATCAATGGGAATCCATCTCAGTATTTCCAAAGGGTAGAGATATATCTTTTTGTGGGAATTTGTGGGTGAGAATCCTTAGATATGCACATGTGTTTAGATTTTTTTTTTATTTATTCTATTCAGCCAAGTATGGTTTTGAGTATTTTGATGTATATTTGACAGATTTATTTTCATTAATGATGTAGTTAATGGTCTTCAAATTATGAGTGTATTCAAAGCATATTCACTTGTGTGGATTTGAAAATTAGTTTGTAATATACTGGTTTTTCCCATTTCATCTTAATATTTATTTCTCATTTTCCTTCTCTTGCATTGTATTTAAAATCTTTTTTGTAGCTTTCTCTGGGTATTGTAAAATAGAATAACCTGTCGTGATACTGAGAGTGAAGTCCCTGACGCTGCGCAATGGGACTACTTTTATCCATTGCTTCAGTCCTCTTGTTCTAACAAGAATTTTTTTCCTTAGATGAATTCACAAGTCTGAAACCTGAATCTAACCTCTTAAGTGTCTTGCCTTCAGCTGTACGCTAGCACTATTGATATTTAAGTTTGCCTCCTGTCCTCTGCTTCTTTCTGTGGGTACTTAAGATGTGGCACAAGAACTACCCTAAACAAAAGACTATTAAATACTCGAATTAATGTGGCCAGGCAGGAGATTGGCAAGCAGTGACTTAGGCCTTTGCTATATCTGAGCCTAATAGTTCTCTCCATTTAATAAATGAGTTATAACATGTTACATTAAATGTTGGAGTCCATAACAAAGCACAGGCATGGTATGAGATGTTATCTGTTCAGAGCAGGAAATTAATTATTTTCTCCACACAGATAACAAGTCTTCTTATTTTAACCCATCTTTTGGTTACAGTGCTATAAATACTTATCTCTTGACCCTTTTCTTTCAACAGAAACAAAACCGTTAACTCATTAAGGCACTAATTTTTGGCTATCCTGTTTCCTTAGGGCTATTCTAACCATAACAGATCCTCACTCTTGAAAACTCTTATCTGTTAAAGACACACACAATAGTGGGAGATTGAGAGGCTAAGGGTCAGAGAAAAGGCTGAAAATTGCAATTTAGCAATTCAAATGTTTGAGGTCTTAGAATTTTCAGTCTGTCTTGCAAAAGGTGGATTTTTATTCCAGCTTTTAAAAATTTCTTATAACAATAGCAAAAGGACATTTAAAGGGTGCTTTTAGGGTTAAATGTTAGGGCATTTTTAACAACATACCAAACATCTTGACTTGAAAGAATGTGTTACTCAAGCATAGAAAATATTCTTTTTAAAATATGATTGGGCCTTACTTTGTAGTAAAATAGCCAGGTGAACAGATTGCAAGTCACTCTTAAGGAATTTGTATTTTAGTAAGTCACAGCCATGTGGTAGAACTTTATTATTAATATCCTATGTGATTTATCATTTTCTCAATAATTTATAAGTAACTTAATACTAAGCATGCTGGAAAAATGTCTGTGAAAATTGGTCTGCTTTCAAGTTCTGATTTCATTATAAATAATACATGTAAACCTTTCTACAAGTTTAAGCCATAATGCTCCTAACTGGTCTGTTCAATACTGGCCTTCACCAGCAGTGCAGAGTTTCTGCAGCTTTTTACCCAATATAGACTTCGCCTAGCAATAACACAAGTCATAGCTATAGTACGGAAAAGTCACACTAATTTGACCAGATTTCTCTTGTGGTAGCTAAGATACATGAAATCAGAAAATGTAACATAGGGAAGAGGAGTGGTGAGGAAGATGACTGCACTGGATGAAAAGTGTCACCTAATCTGAATAGCAGGAGCTAGTTTGTTGAAAGAAAATGTGCATTTGTTAAGCATTTTGTAATACAGGTATTCTATTTGTGATGTAAATTTACAATGTTATTTGTTTTTTAAATGATGTATTGTATTTGGGAACGCGATAGATGATCCAAGGTGGGACAGTTTTTCGTTTAGTAAAGATGGGATCTATTTATTCCTAATTTTACTACAGGACATCAGTGTCTGTTAGTGCTTGGATGTGTAGATTAGCAACAGTTCAGTTAACTTTAACTCAAAATATAGGTAATCCTACTGAAAGCAAGAAAATAATACACCCTCAGTAGGGATGATGTCACAAAAACCTGCCTAGGGCCCACTAATCTGTATTAGAAAACAGATTTTTGGAGAAGGCTGATTTTATATGTGGTACTTGTAAAAATCTGAATGAACAGACTTTGGTTATCTAATACCATGTCTTACCTTCAATGATTCAAGGCACTCTTTTTTTTTTTTTCCTTTTTCTTTTGTTTAGTGGGGGATTTTTAATGATCGTTTTTAATGGCTAATGCAAAATTAAGCACTTAGAACTCCCAAAAATTTTGACCACCTAATTTTTCTAGCATGTCAATGTGTGAATCTACTTTCTCTTTCTTCTATAATAAGTAAATTATACATGTAGAGGGCCCAGGAATGGGACAATCTTATTTGGTGTATCTGTTTTTTTGTTGTTGTTTTATAAATTGTAACAGTTTGACATCATTCAATTCCTTCGTAAAATTTCCACTGTCAGATTTCCACATGACTACTGCAGAAATTCTTAAGTCTCAGTCAGTATTTGGGCTTTAGTTTCTTGTTGGTGTCATAGGGGATCTATATAAATAAATATGAAGAGGATATTTCATTCACATATTCAGTATGGAGTAATGTATTTAATGAGAATATAAAGATCTTTCTTGGAGGGGAGAATGGGAACCTTCCTGATATTTGTGAAAGCCAGCAAGCAGGATAAACAAGTACCACCCTGATACAGAATACACCTCGCAAAAAAGAAAAGAGAGGGAGGTGGGGAAAGGAATTTGCCTTCAGTTGAGTCATCTGCAGGTATTGAATATAGATAATTAAGGTGATTGCCAAAAGACAGTAAAAAGACTCTCCAGGATCCTGGAGGATTTGATGTGGGGAGAGAGAGAACACTGATCTCTTTAAGTCAATATCAAACTTTCATGGTACTCAGTGAGGCAAAGATTTCACCTTTTGTAACTGGTTTTCGTATAACTACACACAGCCATTTCATCATGATGAACCTGCAGTTTATTGCACCCTATGTAGCAGTAGTGCACACGTTGCAGTGATAATACAGATGTATTATAAGTAATTAAAGTAAACGCTGCTGTGATCTTCATTGGTAGACCTTTGACATCTTTTGTTACAGTTGAATATTTTCTTGAATTTATGAATAACTTAAATTCCATCTTTATGACAGTGAGTATATGAACATAAACTGGAAGTAAAAGATTGCTTTTGCAAGTAAATCTAAAATTTCTATGATTTTTATCAGACTTTCTTAAGAATACAGAGTAATTTTCCTTCACATAGGAATGATTATCTCTTGAAGGTTAAAAGGAAAACAATCACCTCTCTACTTAATTTAAAAAAAAAAATGGAAACTACTTACAAGCATTTCCATTAAATACCAACGACTCAGATTCACTTTTCGAAGACTGCAATAATGGATTAAATTACTCATTACAGAGTGTTAGAAAAAACTGAAATTTTATGGTATTTGTATTTCTGACCTATTGACATTCTGCACTGAAAAATCAGTCCGTCTCTGAAAAAATACTGATAGCTTTGAGACTTAATTTTAAGTATTGTTATTCAGACAAAATTGCTTTAATAGCTTACATGTGTTCAGCTTGCTTTCTTTTTTCCCCCACAGCATTATCTTGCACAATCTACTTATTGAAAATTGGCCAAAACCCAGTATAAGATTACTTTATTATCTGTGTTGCCAAACTTTAGTACCTAATAATTTTCTATAAACAAAGATGCAAACTCTGGCTCACTGAATCCCTAAGTCAAAATTGCCTGAAGGATCTACTGGAGTTGGTGTTGGAAATTTTTTCTTAGTTACCATCTGATATTCAGACTAATATGATGAAAGCACGGTAAACATCTCCTGAATGCCTTACCATCCTTGTTTAATAATAGGCAATATTTGTTTTCTGGCTATGGAAAAAATAAACATTTTAGGGACCTTCTTCTTAAGAGATGGTAGTGTCAGTTAAAAACAGACAGATACATGACTTCTAACAGATATCCTGTATCCATGGTAATCACATGCTGATCTATGAACTTATGGAAGGGATATTAATGAAACGAAGGGAACAAAGCAAAAGGATCCAGAATGTTCATTGACTTCTTGGAAAATTAAACAAAAAGAAAACAAACAAACAAAACCAGGAAAAAAAAACCAAACAAACACAAAATTAAAGTTGTTATACTTTTATTTCATTCCATAGTGTAATGCATGGAGAAGAAAGGAGTGCTGTCAACCTATACATATGGGAATCAAAGTGAAATATTATTCTAAAATATATGTAGAAATAGAAAACAAAATCAGTAGATGCTAGATATTATTCTTCAATCACTGAGCTGTTTTAACAGCTGTCTGCAGAGGAAAATGTACAATTCACTAATGAATACTGTTTCCAAATTGAAATTTTTATCCATGCTTCACTCATTGGAATGTAATTTTAGTTACTGTTTTCACGTATGCAGTAATTAATGGGTAGTTATACCTATTGCTTTCTAAATGGATCCTGGATAAAACCTCCAAGAACTTATTATGGTTTTGTTAATCCTTTCCAATAAAGTCAAGGAATTCATTTTGTTCTGTGAGGCACATTTAATGAGATACTAATGCACCTAGCAGATTAAAGAGGCAACAATTAGATCCTGGCTCTTGTTTGTTAATGAGGAAAATGCTTCTCTAAGGTAGACAATATATTGGGTCTGTAATAGTTAACTAATAACTTTGGTTAACACTAAATTCTTAATTAAATATGATTGTGCCTATGGTGGCAGAAAGAGCTTTTACCATGCTTTTGTCTGATTACATCACTTGCTACATTAAGTTCATTAGAAATATTAAGCAATGCATAAAGGCCAAGGGAGATGAATCATTTTTAATGAATGATGAATGTTACTGAGACCATTTATTGGGTAAGAAGGAATAATAGTTACAAAGAATGTTTTTCTTCTTCTATGGTCTACTAAAATATATACATTCCTGGTGGTTTTTTTAATTAATTCATTCAATGTCTTAGGAAAAAAGATAATCAGAGCTCAAAATAATCTAATATTTTATTTTAGTTTCCTTCAAAATTTTGACATTGCAAGGATAAACACCTGTGTAAGCACTTCTATGACAGAAATGTCATGAGAGAACAAAAGATTGCTTCTAAATATACTTATATCAGCCTACTCTGAACAAAGTATCTTTAGGGAAACCTTAGAGAAGAGGGAGAACACAGGGCTGTGCAACAGGGTCAGTGGCTAGCTTTGGAAACTAAGGACTCTTCAGAAAATTCAGTGCTAGTAGCTTCATTTCATGTGGAGGGAAGAAATACACCATGAATGCCCAAGCAGATCTCACCAGTGTCATCTCAACAGGATAAAGATGGAGGATATCTACTGTAAACTCCGTTTTCAAAAATTTTAGACTCTGTATGTTATAATTAACATTCTTATTTCCAAAGAACTCATTTGGGACCTCAGTGTATCGCATATTAACTCAAAAAGCCCCAAACCATCAAAGCTGGCTTTATAGGACGAGTTTGATTCATTCATCATTTAACACCTACCACTAATATCACAGAGTTGTTGAGGTTGGAAGGTGCCTTTGGAGAGCCTCTAGTTGTCCTGGTTTCGGCTGGGGTAGAGTGAATTGTCTTCCTAGTAGCTGGTACAGCGCTGTGTTTTCAGTTCAGTATGAGAAGAACGTTGATAACACCCTGATGGT
>JAVKLA010000053.1:43724205-43745397 GCA_034782735.1 Sagittarius serpentarius | reverse complement strand
TTGTTATTAGTGTCATTGTTAGTTTCTTCCTTTCTGTCCTATTAAACTGTTCTTATCTCAACCCATGAGCTTTACTTGATATTTTTTTTTTTCCGATTCTCTCCCCCATTCCACTGGGTGGGGGGGGAGAGAGCGAGCGGCTGCGTGGTGCTGAGTTGCTGGCTGGGGTTAAACCACGACACTAGTCTTAACCCCTCTACTCAGAGCATGGCCAACTAGTCCTGATTTCCCAGGTCCATGGCTAGTAGAGTTTTGAGCATCTCCAATATCTCCCAAATTGTTTCTTTGTAAACACATTGTTGTACAGTCCTACTGCCACTTACATACAAATATGTTATTTCTTTGTGAGACTAGGTTAACATTGGTGGGTTATTTATACTCTTTTATTCCTGTTCTGCTTGACTCAGTCTTTCATAGAGTTGTTCTGTCCTGCCTTTTTACTTCATCATCATTTCAGTGCCCTACTTTTGCAATCATTTTCCTGCATATTGACAGTAATTTCAGTTGATACTAAAGTTTGTGAATCTTTTTCCTTAGGCAATGTCAGGTAAGAAATGAGAGCATTTTAAGTAGAAGGAGTAAATCATGTTTGCAGAAGCTACTGCTGGCTGTAAGACTGCAGGAGCTTTGACATTTACTATTCCTGAGCTTGATATTTACTATTACTGAAACAGATTTTTGTAACAGTATTATTTAATAACATTTTATGGATTAGTTTCCTTGTTGTTTCTCGGTAACACAGCTATACCTCTATCTGAGGGAGGGGATTGCAGTTTCAAAAACTTAGGAGAAAAAAACAGGAACTTAATTAATTGTTTCTGAAACTATTTCTCTTGCCTTGTGTAATATTTCGACTTCTCTCTCTAACCAGACTTTTACCCATGTAAGCAGGTTTAGAGAAACCTGTGACTTTAGTTGGGAAACATTTCAAGACAGACAATCAGGCTTTTTGTACAAAAAATTTGCCTCATACATCTTGGGCACTGTAAAACCAGATTCTAATTTTGTACAAATTTAGGTGATGTGAACATTGGAGCATTTTATTAATCTTTCAGTTGAATTTGTAAATAATCTTAGTAGCTTTCTTTTTCCCCCTCCTCCAGATTGCTGTCCTTTTTAGCCCTGGTATGTGAAGATGCTGCTAAAATGCTAGCATTGTTAAAACCATTGAAATTAAATCAATGACCGTTCCTTAAATATGCAGTTATAAGCTTTTCTGGTTATGGAAGTCTCACGTTGATTTCATAGTTAGGATTTTGTTGTGCACAAGGTTCATGTTGCTTGATAACAGAATACTTAATGTTTCCTCTCATAACTCTACTTGGGAATTTCTCCCCAGCATTAACATTTGTCTTCAGCCAAACTGATATGAAGAATTTCAAGTCTCAGCAGATGGAAAATAATTGGGGAAATTTAGTTGATGTATTTCCATTGTATTTCCATGTTCCATTTCTGCCCTTCATTGAGGAAAAGCTTGCCCATTAACAAGTTTATGCTATTTCAACATTCTAATGTTTATGTACAGCTTGCATGACTCAAGACTGGTAAATTCAGGAAGATACATCTGCATATTTAAGAAGAAAGATTTTGAGTGACTTGATACTTACATTTTCATTTCAAGGTAATGGAGTGGAGAATGCGTAAATAAATTCCATCCAGAATTATTCTGATTTTTGTAACGATTATATTGGGCTGCTTTGCTCACTTTTCTTTATATGCTTCATTACATAAATAGTTTTGACAATTGTTACAGGATTACATGCAGAATAAAATAATTCAGGAACTGAACAAAGGTGTTAGACAATGAGATATGTGTACTTCTACAGCGATTTCCACATTCCTGCGCTATCAGCTTCTGTGTTTGCAGAATGAGCCAGGCAGAAGTTCTTTCTGAGAGGACTCCTGAGGGCAAACAACTGAAAGTAATCAAGATGGTCAAGACAGGAATCTCAAGGAAGCAGTTAAAACTCACCATTTAAATTAAGGGGAAAAAGAAAAATAAGAAACAGTCTTTGAGGTTTTACTGGTGACCTAGCATTGCCCCATTAGCAATGAAACCATTTTAGTTCTTTAAGACTTTCTCCAATCTTACTTGATTTTAAAGTCAAAACACCTCCAACAGATATATACTATTGATTTGTGCATTCAGATACTCTAATTATCTTCATGTGCAGAGCATTTTGACTGTTTTATGCTCGAAGTATTACAAGTTTTGATCTTGATCAGTAGGTGTATCTAGCAATCAAATGTTCTTTGTTTTCAGGATGAGAGAAGTTTAAAAAAAATGCTTAACAAATGTATCTATCTTTTTCCCTCATAAAAAACCCAGTGCCTTTATTGGAGACTGGTTTGCAGTCACAGAACTACATTCTTTGCCTCCTTTCTTTGGCTGTCAGCTTTCTGTCCCTTTGAAGGTTGCAATGCCAAAGTTATTACAGGCAAATACATCAAATGGCTTGTCAAATCATGCTGATTCCCTTTCTAATCTCAGTGCAAGCTTTCACCTCATCAGAGGTCCAGGAAGGTTATGAAATGAAATTCAACAGTTGAAGGAAACTTCTTGCAAATACAGAAAAGAGTCTGTGGTTCAGAGCCTGGTTTTATTCTATAAATGCTGCAGGATTTACCCATTATCCCAAGGGGAAGGGGGTAGAATCTAAATATTAAGTGGTACCGAATAATAAAACGTAATTTTTTTCTACTTTCATTTTAATGCAATTGCTTCCTAAGAGTAAAATGTAAAAGCTCCATTTAAAAATATATAAATCACACTCCATTCCTTCTCTAGTCTTGGATATTTTGAAGAAAAACGAGTAAAGTCCAGAGGCATTTATTCTCAGGCCTTTACTAAATCATTTTTTTTTCTGACATAAATTCAGGCTAGGGAAGGTACTAACCTGCTAATTATAAAATCTGATAATTTATTCATTTTTCTGATCCTTTACTTTTCTCGGGTTTTGTATTCAGTTTAAATCAGTACTGCCACCTAATTACAAATAAAAGGATATTGCTTTAATTACCTTCCACTATAGGTGTGAAAATAAGCAAGCAGTTATCATAGCTATTACACCAAATGGTGCAACGTTAAATTTCTGACCCTACTACTAGCCGACAGAGCTGTTCAATTGCAATAGCATCTTAGTCTAGTTGAGTCATTCTAATTATTGCCTTCCGTAAATGCTGTATTTTGAACTTTGTGCCTTGGACTGTCTTGTTCATAACTAAGAAATAACAAGTGCCTTCATCAAAATGCAATGAATTCTCTGACATTTTGAAATAACTGCTAGAACCAGCTGGGGGATAGAAAATAATTGGCATTCAAATATATCATTTTGGGGGTTTTCCTTCTTGCTTCACCACTCTCCTGTGCAGTGAAGTTTAGTAACGTTCCTAAACCATAAGCAGTAACAAACATTTGGGAGGATATCAATTCTGTTTAATTAGGTCCTTCTTGCAGGTAATGTCTCACTAAAGTTTTCTTCGCCTTGATCCAGATGGAGAAGTTTACTTTAAAACAGTAACGGTGATTCTCTTTATTAGAGAAAGGTCAATTATCAAAATGTACCAAACTGCATGTCAGATCCCCCATGTTCCACTGAGAGTCTGGGGAAGAGGGAGAAATGCGAGGTGTCTTAGCCTCTTTAGATAATGTCAACCTAGACTTCTTCTGAGGACAGGTGCCCTGACGGTAACGAGAGCCTTCTCTATAAATTCTGCCTGTGTTTTTCAAAATGAAGAGGATGGTCACATATTGTATTTAGGTCTGTTTGATTGAAATGTGGGGGAAAGAAAAGGGCAGAAAGTGTAATATTTCATCACATCCGAAAACATGCAGTTGTTGCCTTCAAACTACATAACTTAGAAGCTAAAATGTAATGCTTTATAGCCTGGCAGTCTGGGAAAGAGGTGCTCTGGACTACAAGAGAAAAAGGAAAATGGTCCTTCAAGTGTTGAGAGTTAGGAAAATGAGATTGCTAGAAAGAAAAAGGGCATAGCCATAGCATCAAGGAAGCTGAAAAAAAGTTATGGTTTTCCATCTTCAGCAGGACAGGATGGGCAGTGTATCTGCTGTGGTTGCCTGCGTGGGAAATGAGATCCATAGGAGCTTAAAGTGTCCAGAAGGATAAAAGACTGAAGCATTTGGTTCATTGCGGACAATTCCATGTAGTAAAGATCCTGTGTGCATTTATCTTTACTAAAGAGCCCAGAAACTACACTGGATTTAGAGAAAGACCTCCATATTGGTTAATTAGAGTATGTTGAGTTGTTACATATTTCATCAGTCCACACGCTGTGGTCTTGATTCAAAAGATGCACATAAGTAGGTGTCCCATTGCTTTTGGTGAAGCATCTCACACACACATGAAGACACTGATCCAAACCTGAGCCGTAAGCGAACCTCCTGATGAACCATCGTTCCACGTTTCAGGGAAAATTACGTGATGGCAAACCTGCTTTAACTTTTCTGCGGTACAAAAAACTATTCAATTGCTTTATTTAGAGATATTTGTCATTTTTTTCTGAAGTACATTTAACTATCTGAAATAATGTATAAATAAATTGAAACACTTATACATATTTTTATTTCTCCTCATTTCCTATATCAGGGATTATAATCTTGTTTCAAAACACTGCGTGGAATTTCATACCTTTTTTTTAGGCTTGAAGGCCAAAAAATATGATCAGAATTGTACCTCCTACTGTTAACATCTTTAAACCTATGAAGAATTTCTAATATGTGCAAAACTTGTTTTTCACTTCGTTGTTCTTAATGAGGTGAGAAACTGACTTTTTTCCCTGTTCAATGATAAATAGTAGTATTTTTCTTTGTCTGCTCATTGTAAGAATAGTATAGGCGTATTGTTTCTTTAGTCTTCATTATACCTTCTCTGCTTTAACGTAGGCTTCGCCTGTATTTTAATATAATCACAGATTTGTTTAGTGCTCCTATAAATAAGAAGTATACTAGCAATCCCCAGTGATTCAGAAACTTCTTGCTCGATTGCCCATATATGTTATTTTGACTTAATCTCACTGGTATTTATTAATATGTACAATATGTATACATCCTCAAAATGGAAACATAGGCATTCTAGTAACTTTGTTCTATCACCTGTCTCTGAAATACTCTTTATAATATTGGGAAAGTTTAATGCATGGCATAAAAATTTGGAAAGGCAGTAAATAATATTGTCCTTATTCTGCAAATGTTTGGACCACACTAACTTGCAGGCTTATCTCCTGTATTAATTTCTTAGTATATATAACCTAACTTCTTATTTAAGGGGCAAAGAATGTCTTTGATGAAATTTTCATCAAAAAGAACATTATTCTAACTTTTAAGCTCAGCACGTACAGAAGGCAAATGATTATGCTTGTGCTGGATAGTAAGGAAGACGTAGTTAATTGCATTAATTTTTAATGTTACTATTCCACTCTTTGATTGGAGTGTTTCTAATTTTTTGTGTTCGCTATATAGTCAGCGAGAGACCTTATAGCAATTGAATTCGGTTTCGTGGTTCAATTTTGGTTAAATCAAAGGAGGAAATGGCAACTTTTTTCAAAATGTTTCTAAGTATTTGCCAGAGATTGCATTGCATCCTTGTATTAGTGTGCCACTGAAATGATATATTCTAGGAGGCCATCTGTTCTTGACTAGTTAATGACATAGACTTTCTCTCTGGTCTATATTTTTCTCTACATTAATAATTATGCTACAGTTTAACATAGGGGTGGGGGAGGTAATAAGGGGGAAAAGGAATGAGAGGCCCATCCATTGGTAGCAACAGTCGCTATTAGCAAAGACAGAAGTAGTGAAGACAAGTAAAGGTTGGGTCTGTTCCTGCACTGTGGATTGAGAGAGAATGGAAGAGAGACAAGACTTTCATTAGCTATATGCCAAGGTTGGCCGGGGGGTGAAGGACCTGCAGGGGGTTTTAGCCAGAGCATCGGCTGCAGTGGCCTGCAAAGACTTAGAGCTGAAAACTAAGAAACCTCTTAAAATATAATACTGCAATAAGTGATGCAAGATAGATGTTTCTCCTCTTTTGCAGTTTGTCTAGTATATCAGAAAGAAAAATATGAGTCTTTAATTGGATCCAGTCTTTGTTTCCTTATTCCGCGTGGGCTGTATGGCTTGTTAGAATCTAATGGAACTTTACCATAAAAAATACTTTAAATCATCTTTGTTTATGCAGTAAGGGCAAGCAAGAGACAGGCCAGAATGTGTATAAGCTTTTAACTGCCTATGCATTGCCCCAGGGAATATAGTTGTGGGTCATTGCTGTGATATTTTTTTTTTTTCCTTCCATATAAACTTTCTTCCTCTGGAGACACAGTAGAAAGCTGATTATGAAGTTGCTCTGAGGTTTTATGCCCTCCACTGATTCCTCTTGCAAAGAATGAAAACCTTTGAAGACAATCTGTGCTAGTCACTTTTAAGACTATAGCCTAGCTCACTACCTTTTTTTTTTTTTTTGACAAAACCAAATAAAAACTACGGCATTGTGTGGTGCGCTTCCATCTTGTTATGACTGAGTAACAAAATCAGAATCAGATGCTACATTTCATTTTGATGAAAAGCAAAACAAGTAAACTTTATTTTTAATGCCATGGTATTATACAAATAAATGCTGAGATTAATGTAGAAATGAATTGAGAATTTAATTCAAAGAATCTCAGGTAATCTTCTAGTTCATCCATGTTTTCTCCAGGCCATCAATTATAAGTAGACTATTTCTGAGAAAGGAAGCAGTGAATTTTCTAGTGTGTAAAAAGATGCATGAGGAGTTGTGAGCTTAAACTCAGAGGGGGGAAAAAGCCAACAGTTTGACTTTAATACATAGAAATACACTCTAAAAGTGTTTATTTTCATTTTCTCTTGACCCAGTTGGGTTTCAAGATACTCTTATGCAGAAATAGGGTTTAACCTCAGTGTTCAAGAAAGTACTCCTCTGGAATATCAAAAGGTGATACAGACAACGTAGGTATATTAATAGAAGGATTTATTTTATAACTTAATATGGCCTTTCCATTTCTTTTGTCTAAGATTGTTTCCATATTTATGTTTTATCTGTTTGACTTTGAAAGAGAATTAGCAAGGAAATCTATATTTAATATTTTAGAATCTCTGTACATTTTAATAAGGCTTAAATATAACATTCTGCTAAACACTGTCGGGAAAAGGCCAACTGAAATCACTAATTGCCAGCCACTTTTTTTAGAATGGCAGAATTATTTTTGCCTGTAATAATCCTCAGCAGTTTGCTTTGCTATTGTTGGAACATGTTTGACTACCAGTTGTTAAATGAGCTTGTGTCATTTAAGAGTGGGAGGGTGGTGAGGCACTGGCACAGGTTGCCCAGAGAGGCTGTGCGTGCCCCATCCCTGGAGGTGTTCAGGGCCAGGTTGGACGGGGCTTTGAGCAACCTGGTCTAGTGGAAGGTGTCCCTGCCCATGGCAGGGGGGTTGGAACTAGATGATCTTAAAGGTCCCTTCCAACCCAAACCATTCTCTGATTCTACGAAGAACACTTGAAAAAGGAATTGGAGTATATTTATTTTAAGTAGGCAAATTAAGCTGTCACAAATACCATTAAGAATAATTTCTATAGACAACCTTCACGTGGTTTTCAAAATTAGCAGTTTAAACCTCCCTGTGTGTAGTTTTGCTTTATATATTTCATTTGGAATGATACGGGCTTCTCTAAATGTTGGTTTTCCCTGCTTTTCTTTGTATTTAGTTTATTGTTATATATTCCCAGCTCTGATTTTTATTTTTTTCTTGTTAACCTCAATTAAATGTATGAGTATGAGAATGTACAGTTCCAGACAATGTACTTGCAAGTGCTCTGATATTAAACACATTTTTATTGCAAGAGGTTATTTCCCTGTTTGAAAAATTGTATGGGAAATCATTCAGACTCTTACAGTACCCTAAGAACATGATGGACCAAATTGATACTTTCCTCTTACCATTTTGTCAGCCTTACTGGTTTAAAATAATCCAACGTGATTATCTTCCCTGGTGGACACATCCATCCTCATCACTGATACCACCATGAAGGCATTATAAGGTGTCAGGTAGGAATTATATCACTTAAAGCTGCTTGTACTCAGCTGCTGGGTGTCTAGGGCTGAGCCATACTGTTCTTGCTGTTAGTAGGCTTTTGGCCTTCTCTCCCTTCTGGCTGTTTACTTCTTTTCTCATAGGAGTATGGGTTTCTTTGGCCTCCAGCTTATTTGAGAAAGTATGCTAGCAGCTACATCACGCTGCTGGAGTCCGTATTCCCAGCCGTAAAAGACGTGTGCTGTTTGTCTCTTTGGAAGTTGGTACAGTGATGTGTTGGCAGGTGAGGAATAGCATTGTGTTGTCTTGGAAAATAGTGTGTTAAAATCAATGTTTCAATAAATGAGCAGAGAAGTGATGGACCTGCATAAGCCAGAGACTGAGTGCCAAGAGAATAGACAGAAATGAGTATCAAAAACCACTGAGTAACCAGAAGGATGAGGGAAAGGACTTGAGATTGTTCTGACTCCAGAATAATTATTTGTTCCAGTTATTTACATCTATAAAGTTTCAGGTCTGTCAGTGCAAGAAGACCTATATGTTGTCTTGTCTAGAAAAGACAGATCAACCAGCAGAGACCAGCTCCATGCATGTGTGAACATATTTCTGTTGTTACTTCATTAATATTTTCTCTCTGTCCTTTATGGCTGCCTGTTTATGAGGATCTAGTCTGTGTTACATCAGATCAAAACGGATAAAAGTCAAAATAGTGATAATCTAGATCAGCAATCACTTAACCCTTAGTTGCCAGAGTAATTAGTTATGAGGAAGATGCTGATTAAGTGCACAGCAATTTAAGTGACAGCATTAGAAAGCAGCAAAGACAGCAATCAGAACCCGGTGGCCAGTTAAGAGATTCATCTTGCAAATAAGGGATGGGGTCTGGAGAAAGGACTGTCAACTGCCTGAGCAGAATGATGCACAAATCAATACAAAAAACAGGGAGTGGATCTGCGTAATACAGACTCTTGGGTACAAAAAGGAGATTTTTGAAACTAAGCTGAATTTTACTTAGACAAGTTGTTAATAAACAGCAGAGACAGTATGTGTGCATGTTAGAAGGAAAGAAATATTCATCTTCTGAAGTGGTATGCTTGCCTTGCAATTAAATTCTCCTTTATTTTTGGAAAGAACTGCTTCTGGAACAAAACAGTTTTGTTAGTGGAAATTTATTCTCTCACAGGTTTCTAGAGGAAAAGAGTTTACAGGCTTCAGTCCAAGCTTTTTAATGTGTTTTGTAACTGTGAAGATTTCCAAGTAAGAGTGATAGAACTGTGTAGTTCCATCTACAGAAAACTTGCATCAGAGGGCAAAGAGACCTGAAAGGTTTCAAAATTAAACTTGCACTGTAAATTGCGATAACCTTTGCAAACAGTTGAAGTGAAGAAATTAAAACGCCAAACCTAAAAAGAAACACAGATGTACTTTACTGATTAAGAAATATATATGATGTCATTCTAAACATAATTACATTATAAAATATAATTCAGCATATCCTTATGTCATCATTTTTTCCATATAAAAGTACCTATTGTCACTTGGCTGAGTATTGGGGAAAAATGAAATTAGTGACAAAAAAGTGTATAAAGATGGATTGCTCAAATTATAGGAACTCTATTATGAACATTAAATAGGTGGTTAGGTATGCAATAACAAGCCAGTATGCTTATTTTTCTGGAGACAAATCAAGTAATATATCATATTAGCTTTTAAACTTCTTGGCACGCATATTCCAGATTTCTTATTAAAAGGAAATCTTCATGTCAATAGGTTAATTTTGTAAGCAGTTGTAGACATGGTATAGAAATCAGTCCCTAGTAATGTCCACTTTTTTAACATTTATCATTTTCTTATAAAGGGCTGCTTTAAACATGTCATCAGAACTTTAATACTGGAAAACTTGGTTTTCTGTGGTTATTTGTATAAACTCCCTGTGCATCAAAATATGATTTAAGGGTTAATCAGTGTTCTCCATTGTATTTGAAGAGCGAAATGTATACAAGAATGATGTTAGTTTTGTGGGAATCTTGAAAACTTAAAAAATTCACACCCAAACCTTTCTAGGCAATATCATTTGCAAGAGAAAAACACTTGGAACATTTCACATTGATCAAGGTGGTGGTGGATCTTTTATGGACTAGAGGTAGAGAGGAAAAAAATGGCCCCAAAGGTACTTGAACCTTTCAGGTTGAGAAGTATTCTGCATAGGCAGGAAATAACCAGTTTTCCTTATAATTTCAAATCCATCTGAACTTTTGAAAGATGGTTTATATTCTGCTTACATACAATAACTATGTGATTAAATTAACAGTGCTTAAGGGAAGTATTTCTTCTGAATCATGGAACTGGAATTTCTAGGGTTTACAGCCCCATATATATTGTACAGCCTTGTGCATATATTTGGTACTTGAACTCCATGTGAAATATTAATATCTTTTTCCTCTGAAAATAGACCAGTTCTCTAAATATCAGTGTACTAGTATTTAGCAGGGCTTGAATACTGAAGCAAGAAATGCAAAGAGGAGCCTTGCAGCAAATTCCTCTGTCTAAAAAAGGACTAAAGGATTTTAGAGTGGATATCTAGAAGAAAAGCTTGAGGGTGAGTTGAATTAGCTTTGGTCTAAGCCATTTTTAAATAAAAAAAGGGACCAATGTGCTGATTTGGAGGTTTCTGTCCATTATAACACTGAAAGATGGATTATGTTTAGAGGTTAAGTAATCTCGTATAAAATCTCAAAAATTTTTGGAAAATCCAGTTATCACTCTGAAATCTTTTCAAGTGAAACATAACACTGCAACAAAATGTAGCAACCATTTTACCGTCAGTGTCTTAATTTGGGAATTTGTTTTCTCACTGTTCTCACAAAAAAAAAGCAAAAAACCCCTATTCATTCGCTTTTACTTAATTTGACAAATACTTTGGATGCCTTGCAGCTTCCATTTTCAGAGGAAACATATTCACCAAAATGGAGGGGCTGTGGGGCAGGAGGGAAGAAAAGCTCAGATTTACTGAAGTCCCACAGTTGTAAGTGCAAAAGTATCATATTTTGAGTTCCCCAAATGGTACGTTCTCTTCTTAAATTACATTGGCATACACAGCTATATGTATTTTTAAGAGTTGTATTGAGCATGTGTAGTGTGTCTTTGTTAACATGAGAGAGTTGGGAAAGTGTACTATTGATCCATGGGTGCTTCAGGAGAAGGTTTTTAAAAAATAGAATGAATTCTTTCTTGTTAAATTCTCAAGTATTTGTGCCATAAACAGGCTAAGTTACCTTTTTAGTGGATCTGCCAGGTTTTTGAGCTGTGGTGATTGCAGCCTGGCTGCAGAATTCCTTTTCAAACTAAGCAGCTATTAAAGGAGAACTCTGTGCTTTGAGAAGGGTTAAAAAAATGCAGGTGTTGGATAAGCTCCTCCAAGGGGATTTCTTGATTTTTTAACTTCAAATACAAAACTCGATTTAATTCTTAACTGTAGATCTGCAACTTTTTGCCATAATATAAAGACTTCAATGAAAAAAATGAAGAATGTGCTTTGGAGGTTATCCTGAATGTATACAACAAGCTCTGACACTGAAGAGCTCTAGTTAAATAGTTTAACTTTTGCTCTCCAGTGGATTATACTTTCTTACTTTCTCTCCATTTTTAACATGATATCTTTAGAACTGTTATTCTCAGTTTAAATGTTTATGAAGATGAGCTTACAAATAGCTGTTAGCTATTAAATCTTCGTGATTGCATAATGAGTTATTGTCCTAACTCTTGCATCATCCTCTGAGGATTATGTGATACTATTTTTTTTCTTCATCGTCTTTCAAAATTTTATGTAAAAAAGAAAGAAATACACAAAGGATATTTAATCTGTTATTTTGCTGTCATTGCCATGGAAACATTAAAAGTACGAGGAACCGTAGGAAGAAGTTGAAAAGGTAGAGACAAAGAAGGAGATACAGAACAGTAAAGGAAAAAGGAAGGCATGCGGCAGTGCATTAAGTTGTAAAACAATCAATATTTAGATATCATTTCAGTTCAGGAATTCTGTCACATTTGGAAAAGCTGTACTTTTTAGACCTGAAATACAGGTTAGTTTGATCAATTTGTATAAAAATAAGAGTAAGTTTTTCGTTCAGCAGAAATACTAAAAGACCCACTTCAATTCCTGTCTTTTTGATGTTTTCATAGTATGGTAACTCTGATAATGGTAGAGCTTTATGGCTGAGTTGCATTACACTTGGATGAATGCTTCTGGGCTAGGATGTGCATTTTGTTTGCTCTTCCATCTTTTTTACATGTCTTGGACCATTGCCCAAACCCTTTGGAAAAAAGACCTTCTTGATAAGTGTAGAGAGGTTGCTGAAGTCTGGATCCTTAAATGGAATTTGGTTTGAAGGACTTAGAGAATGTATCATTGTTCTTTTCTCAGATGCGTGAACCTAATCCAATTTTATCTGGATGCACTTACTATAAATATCACAATTTCCCTTATAACCAGCCACTCCCTCCTCTTTTTCTCCATCCAACAGTCACTAATTTATCAGTCCTGTCTTTATATTTGTATATTATCAAGTTCCAGTAGATGGCAGCCCTGCAGCATTGTTTGTGGATTTTGTAGGATGAATAAAACTTGCTATGCATTGCAAATGGCTTCTTTTGCAAGAGTCTTCGCAATAATTCTGAAGTTCTCATCCCTTTCATGCCTATGATTTACCACTTGGAGAGAATAATGTCCCCAAATCTCTGTGCTATATATATTTTGTCCTATGATGATGTCTGCTATTATATTCCATAGTAAAATATGTATCAGTTGTTTTTTGTTGTTGTTGCTGAATTCTGTTCTTCAGTCCCATATTGTTGGTTAACTCTAAAACACATGCAGCAATTACATTGCATTAAACTGATAAAGCCACACTGTGTGCAAAGACCCATTCTCTGTTTTATTTTTAATAAAAGGATGTTACGTGATTTGCTGCCACCATTTTGGTTTGGGGAATTGATATCTTGTTTGCATAGTCCAGGGCTATGAAGTACGATGTTGTGAGAAGTTAGGCTGGCATAAACATCTCTGTATCACCTCTCCAGTCCCTTCTTTATAATGTGATACAGTAACAGGACTCCCATTGCATCTATTTTTCTTTTTTATTTCATCTATTAAGCAAGCTTTCACTTTGTCCATTTTTAAAGATGTTCTGGGGTTTCATAAGCACAGGACAGAACCTGGTAATGTAGTAATTTCTCCTACCAAAGGAGATTTAGTGATAACCTATTTATTAGAACTGTGTTCTTAAGCATTTTAAAAGCAGAAGTACATGGTCTGTGCAGGTTATTTTAGTTTTCTACATACTCATCCTATAAACCTTATTTGGGTTCTGGAATGAGAACCTGCTCCTTTGAGAGAGCAAGGACATAAGACAGAACCCAGCTTTCTGGATAAAGCACTGGTATGAATGTCATGAAGCTGTTATTTTCTGAATCTACTCATACATATGTTATTGTCACAGCCCTTTAAATAGTGTTGGTGTTGCTAAGCAATATTCAAATCATTTAAAGATATTTTGAAAGCAGTGAATACCTGTTAACAGTCCTTTGGGCTATACTAGTTGATTTACTACTGAACTGTATTCATGCATTTTTCTCTGTTTTTCCCTTCTTTTGCTGGTTTTGTTTTGGTTTGTTTTTTTTTACTTTAAGAATTTAACCTTTAAAAGTACAAAAACTGCAAAAATTGAAATGAGTGAGTTAGAGGAGAGAACCGGTGGGGAGAATTGGGGAGGAAGGTACGCGAATGGGAATGCTCTGCTCATTAATGCACGTTTCCTACTGTTTTGCTCGTTGAATTTGAGAAATTTAGAAAGTGGAGATAAGAATTGCCAGACAGTGTGTTGTTGCCTGGCAGCCTGTAGAAATCATATGATGCTACATGAGGCTGCCTGACCCAAGTGAAATAGATATTTCTGCACCTTTCTTCTTCCTGTTAATTCTTGAAAGAGCTGTTGGGATACTGCCTGGTTATATCACTAAAATTTCTTCAGTGAAGGAACACATATAGATACCAATATATTTTTAGAGGTGATGCAATTCATATTTTAGTTAAGGTGGTATATTTTTACATTCTTCGTTGGAAGTGAAAGAAGATGTTCTCATAAAGAAAGGCTTTATTGCAATTTGTGATGATAGTGTAGGCTGCTACTAATTCTGAATAATGTAAGTAACCTATGGATATTTTAGCTGTCTGTGTGTGGCATAGGTTGTATTTCTCTTTAGAACTAAGATTTGATACGAGTATTTTTGCTTTTATTTCAACGGCATTGTAGGCTTTTCCTTTAAAAGAATTGAATCTTTGTGGTAAATCACCCTCTTTAGGTGGGTTTAGGTTTGGTTTTTTTCTTAATTTTAAAATCAAACTCACACTAATAGCAAAACAGAGAAATTCTTACTTTAATATGCAGCATATGAATCTCCTGCATGCCAATGCAGCTTGTTAAAGCAAGATTTAAAGAAACATCTTTTTGGGTATATATGAGTTCCTCTTTATATTAGCTGCTTCGTTTAAGGAGAGAAAAACAGCACTGAGTTTTAAATTTCTGGAACTCGTTATTAACTTAGTGAACCTCTATGTTTTTTTTCCTTCTAATTGGATCCTGAAGAAATCATTTTCTAAAGAGTTGACAGTTTTAAAACCTGGTGTTCTACCAGTGTGTTGTAAAACGTCTACACTGGGTTGCCCTTACAAGTAATGATGATGACAGCAGAGTTTATTACAGAAGGAAGTAGGTAACACCACCATAGTTCAGAGCTCTGTTCTGGTAGGTGCCATACATACTAATTGACATAGTGTAGTAGGAGGTGATTAATGAGTTTTCTGAGACACTCTGCAAATATTGGAACTCTTTCATGAATAGCAAGTTAACAAACATTAGGGGAAATAGCTTGTGAGGAAAATATTTGAAAGTCTAAAATATATGTTAAATATACATCTTCTCAATCAAAATATATTTGGATTGTTCCTTGTTACATTTCAATGCAGTTTGCCGCAAACAGCAGTTGCCTTATGCTTTCTCCTACCAAAAGAGAAATAATACGTTGACTGATAAGCTATTATGTTCTTCATGAGTTTTCAGATATTATCTGGCATGTTCTTCTGTGTTTTAAAGTCAGAGATGCTTTATAGTCAAAGCAGCTCAAAATAACAAGTCTGCATGGTGCCCAGTTCTTTCCACTGCTGATCTCTGGTTCACTCTCTCTTCTCAGATGGATTTTTTTCATGAGTTGCAAGCTTGTACTGCACCTGCTCGGTTGCGGATAGTCTTGTGGTTGCAGAGGCTTAATTTATGTGATCTTTTATTAAACTGCATTTCCTTTGTCATTTTTCTCATGTTATTTGTAAAAAATTGTGACACTTCTGTTTTTAACTTTGCCAAGTACATGGTCAGATAATCTGGTCATAAGCTTTTCATTAAACATATTTCAGCAGACAACATTTTGAGATCCAGAGTGTCGTCCAGGAATTAAGTAATGCGAAATGATAAATTTAGAAATGCCAAATATCTGAATTGAAAGGGTTGACCTTTTGGCACAAAATGATGATAATCCTGCCTTGAGGTAGTGTATTTAAATGCACATTCTTTCATAAGAAATTGAGCTCATAAAATTATATGTTTGGCTGTTATCTTTCATCATTGCTTTTGTAATTTTCTAACAAGCACACATCAGATAACATCTTCAGCACCAGTGGTAGGTAATGCTCCTTCTTGGAGGTAAGAATAGAAGTCCAGAATCAATATCTAATTTTTCCCAGCATTCAAATCCAAATCCAACTTTGGAGCATGGATCTATAATGGGATTTTTGGGGGGTTTTTAGGGCTTTGAGGCATGAATTTGTCTTTTTAAGGATATTTACATGGACAGTTCTAACCTCTGATCCATCTTCTAGTAAAGTCTGCCAGTGTCCAACTCATAAGTAATAAGGAGGCTATGTTTCTTCTGATGTTAGCAAAACCCAGAAACCTTCCATACCAGCAGAGTTTGATCTTACTAACTAGTCCACTACAGTATTTTTTTTTCATCTCCAAAACTTCCTGTTATGTTTACTTTTGTTTGGACAAATTTTAATTGTTCAAAAAAAAGAAGTTAGGATTTCAAATATCCTGTATTAAAATTCTTCTGGCTCTGATTTTGACAGTTCTCTACTCAATTCAGGATTTCACAAGCCTTGTAAAATCTTGCCTTTGTCTCAATTTCTCCCGTTGCTGTTACACTACATGACTTACTAATGTAGACACAGCCAGCAATGGACAGAAATCACTAGTAAATTATCTCCCTCAAGAAAAACATGAACCTCTTGTCTAATGGAGAAACTGGTTCTGGATCTGGAAGAAGTACTGTGCGTTCAGTAGCCACATTTACATACATATGCCCACACTTGGAAAAAAAAAAAAAGTCAACTGTGCATTGAGGTTAATCCATGTCATGTATCAGGGCTATTACAGAGAAGTACAGCTGTCTTTCTTACTAGGTAGCTACTTTAGAATCATAGTATCATAGAATGGTTTGGGTTGGAAGGGACATCAAAGTTCATCTAGTTCCAACCCCCCTGCCGTGGGCAGGGACACCTTCCACTAGACCAGGTTGCTCAAAGCCCCATCCAGCCTGGCCTTGAACACTTCCAAGGATGGGGCATCCACAGCTTCTCCACGCAACCTGTTCCAGTGCCTTACCACCCTCACAGTGAAGAAATTTTTCCTTACATCTAATCTAAATCTACCTTCTTTCAGTTTAAAGCCATTACTCCTTGTCCTACCACTACATGCCCCCTTTAGGTACTGGGAGGCTGCTCTAAGGTCTCCCTGGAGCCTTCTCTTCTCCAGGCTGAACAACTTCAACTCTCCCAGCCTGTCCTTATAGGAGAGGTGCTCTAGCCCCCGATCATCTTTGTGGCTGCCTCTGGACTCGCTTCAACAGGTCCATGTCCTTCTTATGTTGGGGGCCCTGGAACCGAATGCAGTACTGCAGGTGGGGTCTCGGGAGAGTGGAGCAGATGGGGAGAATCACCTCCCTTGACATGCTGGCCACGCTTCTTTTGATGCAGCCCAGGATACGGCTGGCTTTCCAGGCTGCAAACGCACTGTGCTGGGTCATGTTGAGCT
This sequence comes from Sagittarius serpentarius, assembly GCA_034782735.1. Classification (NCBI taxonomy): domain Eukaryota; kingdom Metazoa; phylum Chordata; class Aves; order Accipitriformes; family Sagittariidae; genus Sagittarius; species Sagittarius serpentarius. The sequence goes on along the minus strand of JAVKLA010000053.1, from coordinate 43,728,187 downwards.
TCTTGTCAACCAACACCCCCGAGTCCTTCTCCGCAGGGCTGCTCTCAATCTACTCATTGCCCAGCCTGTATATGTGCTTGGGGTTGCCTTGACCCATGTGCAGGACCTTGCACTTGGCCTTGTTGAACTTCATGAGGTTTGCACGGGCCCAACTCTCAAGCCTGTCAAGGTCCCTCTGGATGGCACCCCTTCCCTCCTTTTAATAACAAACAAGGTAATTTCTTAAAGACAAGAGTGTGGCTGTGCTAAGAAGGGAAATAAAAGCTGCTCCTGCCACCAGTAACCTTACAATTTCTGCATTCAGGTGCCGGTATGCCAAGATTTGTCCCAAGCTGTTTAAATTCAGTCTTCTTCTTGACCTATGGTTTTCCAAACTGTGCAACCTCAGAGCATAACGCAGTTGGGAAAAGTATTTAAAAATCCTTGTCAATGAGTGAGTCCCTGTCAGTGACTCAGTCTTTCATGTCAGTATTGTCAATGAATCCCATTCCTGTCTTTGAAATGCTAAAATTACCCAGGGCTAGGTCCTCAGAGGAGCTTGCTGATCTTATCCTATTGTGAATATTCCAGTGCTTATGTCACCCATAGATTTTGAGTTGTCCTGCTGGATGTGTCTATTATTTCATGCTATCTGAGGGGGCAGTTACCTTCACAATATTGCCAGATATTCTGAGTGTATCACAGCTGATGAGGCTTTTCCTTTTATAGCCTTGCAACAGGACAAGAATCCTGACACTATTTTGGCATAAAAGAAGAGGATGCTTTCTTCTTCTGCCGCCGAACTCCGATCTGTTTCAGTCAAGCAAAAACATATTGCAGTACTTGTAACTATCAGTGACAAAGAAACTTTCTATTTTGTGTATCTGCATCATGGATACTAATGAGCCATATAACACTGCACATTTGTTACTAACTTGGAGGTGATTGATCATTTTCATCGTGTGTGAATAATTATTTCCCTAAATAGAATTCCTAATATCATGGCAACTTGCACAGCCCCCTCAAACTGATTCACTCATGTAACTGTGGCAGCTTCTTGTTGTATTGTGCTGCAAAGATTGTCTGATTAGTAAGAAATTATGATTTATTTAAATAATCAAACTCAATGTACTCCACAAGGAAACAACACTCTCTCGGAAGTTCTCATTGTGAATTATCTTCTCAATAGCATAATAACATTAGGGGTTTTTTTCTCCTCACCATTAGCACATAGAGTTGAAGTTTATGAACAACCATTACTGGACTAATACAGAGTCAGAGAATAACTTTGGATGGAAGGAACCAGTGGATATTGGTTCAAATCTGCTCCAAGCAGAGCTATCTTCAGTGTTAAATTAGGTTGCTCAGGGCCTTGTCCTCTCAAACTATCTCCAGGGGTGGACACCACAGTCTCTTTGGGCAACCTTAGTTTAGCAGTACCTTAGGCTTTACCTGGACATGAGTCAAACTCAGTTTGAGTTGACAGGGTGGATCTATCTACTGGAGGTTTGCCCAGAGTGTGAGGACATGCCTGGCTCTCCATGGGCTTCAAAAGTTTCAGCACGGTCCTCTCCAGGGGTGCTTTCCTCCTGTCCATAATAGGAATCTGCAATAAATCACTTTTTGTGAATTTTCCATGAAATAATCTATCTTTTTTTTAATGAAAATTATATAAAGTGTACATTTCCAATCAAGTAATTTTTTTTCTGAGGTAATCAGTAATGAGAGACTGGAGGGATGAGGTCCACCTGTCTAGAAGATGCAAGGGAATGTTTGGCAGCAGGCTGACCAACTTGGTGAGATGGACTTTAAACTGAAAGACATGGAGGGGAGGGTCCAAAGTGACAATGCTCATGCCATTGCAACCAGATGGAGAATAAGCCAGGCCAACCAGAGCAGTGACAAATGTTCCTTAGCTGCCTGCCAAAATGAGAACCAGAAGACCACCACCTCAAGTGTGTGTATACCAATGCACATGCCCTGGGGAAAAAAAAAAAACCAGGAGGAACTGGAGCTCCATTCCCAGTCAGAAAGTTAGGATATCATAGGAGTAAGTGAAACATGGTGGGACAACTCACATGACTGGAGGATGGTGATGGATGGCTATAGGCTGTTCCATAAGGCCAGGCAGGGAAGAAGAGGGGGAGGAGTCATGCTCTGTATTAAGGAGAACTTTAAATGTATAGAAATCAACTACAGTGATTGTGCAAGCCCTATCGAATGCTTCTGGGTCAAGATCAGAGGGGTCATCTCCAAGGGGGATCTTACCATGGCATCTGCTACCGATCTCCAAACCAAGATGGTAAGGCCAACAAAGCAATATTTGTGTCACTTAGGCAAGCTTCGGGTCAACAGAACTTGGTTCTTAGGAGTGACTTCAACTACCCAGACATTTATTGGAAGAACAGTACGGGAGCTCACATGTCACCCGTCAGGTTCCTGGAATGCGGAGAGGACTGCTTCCTCATACAAATGTTAGTGTGCCAACCAGGAATGAGGCACTGCAAGACCTGCTACTCACAAACCAAGAAAACCTGCTTTGTAGTATCTCAGTTAGTGATAGCCTTGGCTGCAGTGATCACAATATTGTGGAGTTTGGAATACTGCTGAGCACACTGAAGGTTATTACTAAGCCAAAGGTTTTATATTTTAGAAGAGCAAACTTCAGCTCACTCAGAGCTCGGTTGAGAGGGATTCCATGGGAAGCTTCCATGGAGGATAAAGGAGCTAGTGAGTGCTGGGAGTTTTTCAAGAACACTCTCCTGGAAGCATGAAAACAGTTCATTCCCTTTAAAGGTAAGTGAAGCAGGCAGAGCAAGAGACCCCCTTGGCTTAACTGTGAGCTTCTGAGTCTGCTCAAAACCAGAAGAGAAGCATATTAGAGATGGAAAAGTGGACAAATACCCATTGAGAACTACAAGGGCATTGCCAGGCCATGCAGAGATGCAGTTAGAAAAGTAAAATGTCAGCTCAAATTGAAATTGGCCAGAGATGTCAAAAACTACAAGAAAGGGTTCTTCAGGTACATAAACAACAAGCAGAAACAGAAGGGAAATATTGGTCCGCTGTTAAACAGGAGAGGTGAATTAGTCACCAACAACGCTGAAAAGGCACAGGTTCTCAACAGTTCTTCACCTCTATCTTTACCAGCAATGTTGTGCCCCAGGCCCTGGGAACAAAATCCCAGGCTGATGCAAACACAGACCCACTGTCAGTGAAGGAAGAGTTGGTATGTGAACTATCACAGGTGCTTGACCCCTACAAATTGATGGGCCCTGACAATATCCACCCAAGGGTGTTAAGAGAGCTGGCTGACATCATTGCGAGGCCGCTCTCCATAATCCTTGAGAAGTCATGGAGATCGGGGGATGTCCCAGAAGACTGGAAAAAGGCTAATGTCACCTTCATCTACAATAAGGGCTTAAAGGAGGATCCAGGAAATTATAGGCCCATCAGTCTTATTTCAGTCCCTGGGAAGGTTATGGAATGAATCCTATCAGGGGCTATCCAATTCAAGTGAAGCACACGATTGGGAAAAGGCAGTACGGATTCACCAAAGGCAAATTGTTCTTGACAAACGTGATTGCCTTCTATGACAAAGTAACCTGTTCGGTTGATGTGGGGCAAGCGGTGGATGTTACGTACCTGGATTTCTCTGAGGCTTTTGGTACAGTATCCCACAGCCTCCTCCTAGAGAAACTGATGTGTTATGGTCTAGACAAGTTGTCTGTGTGGTGGGTGGGGAACTGGCTGACAGGCTGCACCCAGAGGGTAGTAGTAAATAGCTCCTTTTCAAACTGGCAAGCTGTCACAAGTGGGGTCCCCAGGGATCGATATTAGGCCTAATGCTGTTTAATATCTTCATAAGGGATCTGGATGATGGGATCAAGCGTACCCTGATGAAGTTTTCTGATGATGCTAAACTGAGTGGGGAAGTGGGCACTTAGGAAGGGAGAGCCACCCTTCAGGAAGACCTGGGTCGGCTGGACGAGTGGGCTAACAA
>JAVKLA010000053.1:43647154-43693272 GCA_034782735.1 Sagittarius serpentarius | reverse complement strand
CCCGTGGAGAGAGGAGCCCAGGCCGGAGCAGGTTTGCTGGCAGGAGTTGTGACGCCGCGGGGGACCCGCGCTGGAGCAGTCTGTGCCTGAGGGACTGCAGCCCGTGGGAGGGACCCACGCTGGAGAAGTTCATGGAGGACTGTCCCCTATGGGAGGGCCCCCAGGGCAGAGCAGGGGCAGAGTGAGGAGCCCTGACCCTGAGGAGGAAGGAGCAGCAGAGACAAGGTGTGAGGGACTGACCACAACCCCCATTCCCCGTCCCCCTGCACCACTGGGTGTGTGGGGTTAGGTAGAGAATTAAAGAGTAAAGCTGTGCCTGGGAAGAAGGGAGGGGTGCGGTAAAGGTGTTTTAAGATTTGGTTTTATTTCTCATTACCCCACTCTGGTTTGATTGGCAATAAATTAAGTTAATTTTCCCCGAGTCAAGTCTCTTTTGCCCGTGGCAGGAATTGGTGAGTGATTTCTCCCTGTCCTTATCTCAGCCTACGAGCCTTTCGTTATATTTTCTCTCCCCTGTCCAGCTGCGGAGGGGAGTGACAGAGCGGCTTTGGTGGGCTCCTAGTGTCCAGCCAGGTTCAACTCACCACACTGTTCAAAGCAGAGCGTATATTCTAGAAATAAATCCTTTCTTCATTTTTAAGTAGCTTATTATGAAGAATCGGGCATAACCATTTGCAGACTTTTCTAATGATTAATTATTCTCATTATTTAAAAAGTGTACATATTTCTTGTCTGAAGTTGATAGCTTCAACATTCACTAATTGTTTATTCTTATATTGTTGTCTGCTGTTTAGCCCACTTCCATGTTCTGGGGCCAGAAACAGAGCAGGAGCCTGGGGGAGCAGGTAGCTGAGGAGGTTGGTAACTCGCCGTCTGCAGATGATTTTGGAGCCTTTCTAAGGGGCTCCGTAGATCAGGAGAGAAACCAGAGGACTTCCAGGCATTCCTTTTCAACTCGCAGGTCAGAGAGCTGAGTAAACAAAATCCTTCTTTCTTGATATTTTCTTTATGTCTGTCATTTTTAGGAGCGGGAAAATGTATCATCTATGGAAGGTTCCTATGTGACTGACAGATTTTGAACACTTTGTAATAACTAACCAGTGTTTGGCCAGCTTTCATCTTTTTGGTTCAAGTAGCTTGGAGGCTGATTCCAAGCTCATTATCTGTTGTGTTTGACAAGGTGATGCTGTGCTTGCACTTTGTCAAAATTATTCTGTTTCCCAGTACTGCTGGTGGAGGTCGTTCCTGACTTTCTCTGTGTTTGCATCTCCAGCCAGTCTGGGTTTAGAGTGCTTGCAGCAGAGCAGTAAGTCACAGCGGAAGATATATTGGCAAGAAGAGAGCAACAGAGTTGTTGTGGAGTGCCTGCTGCTTTGGCAGCAGGAAGAAACAAGGCTAGTTATACCAAATGGAGAAAAAAAAAAATGTTTGCTGATAGAGCTGCTTAGTGTACAAATTCAGGTTTCTCTTTCTGGAATGATTGATACAGGCATTGCTTGTACGTTTTATCATATTGGGTCTCTGTGCAAGAAATACTGACACAGGCCAAAGAGTCACTGAGGCATCACTTACCTGGCAGAAGGCAGGGGAATCTAAAAAAAGCGACATGAAGGGCGAGGACAGGTTTGAGCACTGGGAAGATTGTAGAGTTCGGGGGGAGAAAACTAGGAGAGCTCAGTCAAATTGCAGCTTTAAGATAACACAGCAGATTCCCAAAAAGCAGAGGGCTTTTCTGTATCCTTTGAAGAGTCTGCTTGTTGCCCAGGACTGGCCAAGAGCTGAGACAAATACATCGGTGTTGTGGGGCTGTTGAGAAATCACTTGCTTTGTCTTTTCTAAAGTGGAAGTTGACAGTCTTGACCTTTTCCAAGAGCATCAGCAGAAACTAATTGTCCACTGAGGCTTGTCTCGCTTTGTTTTGTGTTCTGTTGTTTCTTTTAAAAGTGGCACTTTAACACAATCTAGTTACTATTTTTATGGAACAAACAAACCATGAAACAACATTAATGTTCTATGGATCAATAATGAGGGATTTCAAGCCTAAAAAGACAACTGTCTGGTTTTCTTTCAAGTTCTCGAATGGTATGCAAAGGTAAGTTGACATGTTCTGTGACAGCCTCTGTCACAAGGACTAGTAAGATCTCACCCATATGTAGAAGTTTTATAAGGAGCTAGTTGCAGATGATCTGAAATCGCAGTTGTTCAGTGATTTTCGAATTAAACAGAGAGTAAGAAAATGTGGTTAGAGTTCAGTAGGTCTTTACTTTTACTAATGGAATTGATTGTAGGTTGTTATATGGCTCCTTTTCATTAGGAATATAGGAACTGCCACTTTGGATTAGTCTGATGGTCTTTCAGTTCCTCTGTACGCTCGCAACTTGCATTAGCTATAGCGCTTTTTTAAAAAAAAAACGTTTTTCTCCATATTTGAATCTGTGGTTGTTAGAAATGGCCTGTGGAAATGATGGTCACCTCAAGGTCATGTTTCAGTACTGTCATTAGTGTTTATTTGTGATCTAAAAGTAGAAACATTCCCTAAAATCTCATTGTTTTTTACCAAGTCCTGTATAGATGAAGGTTAAAAAATAACCAGATGATGCCTCAATACCTGTATGTGCTCCTGTCTAAATTCATCAGACAGCTAGATGGAAGAAACTGTAATTTATCTAATGTATTTGTCAATCTGCAAAAACATTCCAATTAATTAGAGCAGTGGCTGCAGAAAGGCACCATTCCCGCACCTTTCAGAGTTGACGTGAATGGACTATGTGTTGCTGAAAGTCATCTGAAAGCAAATACACAAAATTAAGAGTATGAGAGGAAGTTCAGAAAGATGTTGGGTTGATTTATTTTTTTAAGGAAAATATTCGCAACTGTTGCTGTCAATATCCAGTTGTACAAGCAATTTTTCATCCAGAAAAGGATACATTCAAAACTAAAAGCAGACAAATTTGTTTTATGCCCATGCAGAGAGACTTCAAAGTTTAAATAGTCATTTTGTTGGGAATCAGGGCCCTTGGACTGTGTTCCCACCATAATTTAGAGATTCATTTACTGAGATAAGGCACTTAATCTCACTGGGTCTGTTTCCCAATAGTAAAACAGAAATAATAAACCTTAGCAGTCTAATTATGGGTGTCTTGTTAGGCTTAATTAATTTGTAAGGAATGTTAATATCCCCGTATGAAAACTGGCGTGTGGTGTGAAGTGCCTTTGTGTGTAATTACATTTAATACACACACCCCCACACCCCGTTGTTAGAAGAGCACTGTTAGGGTTGCAAGGCCAAGCAGTCAGAAGGAAACACGAGTTTTGCGTATGGACACTCCCTTGTGACTACTCATTATGGTAAATATTTAATTACACTATCATATGCTGTCATCCCAGCAGGAAGCCTGTCTCATTCACTTCACATCAGCTGCAAATTTCCACCTCTTTTAGCCAGCCCTCTCTGGTTCCACTCACTTTAGCCATCCGATTGTCCTTTCTGCTTTCTGATCCTATTTCCAGGTTCCTTCCCCTTCTTCATCTCCCTAATGTGCTTGGGAAGTTCCTGAAGAAATAGTTATGCCAAGGTATTTTTCCTTGACGCCTCAAGAACAGACCGATGCTTGTGTGAAAACAGTGGCTGTCTTCCTGATTACAGATACATTTCAGGAACCAATTTCTAACTTGACTTGCAGAAATCTAGGACTGACCTTGACAAAAACTTTTGCTCAACTGGGATGTGGGTGGTGCAGTACAGCTTCAGATACCTAAACTTGAATGTTGTAGTACGGGTGTTGAGCACACTGACTGGAAAAGATCGTAAATTGACCCACTTTGTGTAGGTCAAAGAATAAGAAGGCTCCCATTTCCTACAACAATTCCTATTAGCTTTCAGATCTATGAACGAGGAATTTTGTGCCAGTGCTCATTGCTTTCTTATGGTTACTTCTAAGAGAGAATAACTCTGTCCAGTACATGGGTGGTTTCGCATACATATTTCATGTTCCTAGGAATTACTCTTTCGTATTACAGAAACTGATGAGTGAGACAATTGTTTTCGAAAATTAGGGATGAGGAAATCTTTGGAAAAATCACTGAAAGGAATAAAATGGAATTACAGGTTATATTATTGCAGACTTTGCATAGCATTTTCCCAAGCTATATGGGTTCACTGGCTCTTTTTACATTTTCTTTCTAAAGGCTAATTTTGTTTTAAAGAGCATTTTCTACTGAGGAGTGCAAATATAGCTAATCTATTATCTACTGCAGCTAGCTAAAATATATGTATTTGCACTGTTTAGATATGCTGTACGATGCTGTTGCAGTGGCGCTGCCATATGGTGTTCAAATACTTGAATTCAGTGAGGTTCATTGAATAAAGCCTATTTCACTCAGCCGGGAGAAAAGGTTACAAAATTAGCAGAAGTGCCATCATTAATAGCTATTATTCTTGTACTTCTATAGAAGATAAACATGCTCAGTGCTTTTCAGAAAATAGAGGGGTTTTTTCCAGGGCAGAAATTACAACTTTCTTTTCTCTCTTGTTTAAAACTATTCATTATTTTGAAAGTAACAAGAAAAATACAGTAGGACAAAACCGGTATTTCCCATAGAGTCAAACTTCTCTGAGAGCCAGAATTTTTAGAGAAGAAGAGAGTTGTTACATTAATTTGAAAATACTGCTAGTTTTACATCGTGGTGGAGACCAACTCCTGTAGGCTTTTTTTAAATCTTTAATTCTTATTTAAATAGCAGCTTGTTCTTAAGATACAGACTGCGTTTTAACTCCCCATTCAAGGTGCACCTAGGACTCTAGTGAAGCAGTAATAAATGATAGAAAAGACCCAGAAGACTTATAGATTTATCTAAATAGAAGGACGCAGGAGTGCTTTCAACCCTCAGATCCACATGCAGGTATAGCTGTGCCTGAGCTGTGCATCAGGACTAGCTTCGAGCACTTTCTGCCCTGGCTTCACGTGACCACTTGAACGAATTTGGTCCTGTGTGCAGACCAGCGTGTAAAACCATTCTCCCAGCCCAAAGCATCTGGGATGTGGCGCATGCCATGAACTGAGGGGATCTGCTGATGCTGTGGAGTTAAAAGGATGCTGTCATATTCAGTTACAGTGGCTCTGTGCTGGTAATCTAAATTTATGTCACTCCCTTGGTTTGGAGCAGTATCACCGTTACTTCTTGTGCTCTTCAGATGAATTATACCTGTTCAATGAGAAGAACAAACACACTGATTTGGTAACCTTAGGTTTCTCTCTCTTAAATTGCTACAAACAAAAGTAGCTACGTAATTGGACTGTCATGTAGATCACATGGGCAATAATGCTGGACTGCATCCTTCAGGCTTTAATTCTCACATGAAAAAGGGCTATAGAATCTGTTCCTTAGAAAAATAATAAAAAAAAGAACACCAAAAAACAACAAAGGAGACAGCATTTAATGAGCTAGCCAATATGTCAGCTTATTTGATTTTGCAGCCAGAGATAATAATGACTTCAAAGGCATTGTAGCCAAGAATATTGCTGCTAACATTGCCATATTAATGAAAGCTGTAGAAGTGTCTTTGAATGATGTGAAAGGTGAATTATACGGTGCCTGCTGTCTTAAGTATTTAGAGTTGTCTAAATGCATTGTGTGTTTTCCTGTGCAAATAGCTCTAGGACTAAGATTTCAAATAATGACAAAAAATCTAAAATGCCCAAACCATAATGATCATTTTAGAACTGACCTTTAAAAGCTATTTCTATACACTTTGCACCCAGGTTGTTTTGAATAATCAAACTTCTGTTTTAAATTCTAAATCTAGTATAATAAGAAGGCAGGCCCTGTGTTAATATGGTGATAAACAGACACTAAACTTTAGTTATAAAATTTTAAAATACCTGAAAACCTGTAACAACTATATGCTAACAATTTAAGAGTAATTTAAAAGTGTAATTCTCCCAGGTACTGAATAATTGCAAAGTAATATTAATATATTTCTCTGACTCATCTGAGTCTCTTTCTCTCTCTAATGCTATGAAGCAATTGTAGGTACATGGGATGTGGTTTGACTGATGAGAGAAATTTGTCAGAACCACTGAGCTGGAGGCTCGTACGCTGCAAGGTCTGCTAGGGATCACGTCTAATCTGGAATGTGCAGATGGTTAGGATTAGGTGTGAAAGGATGTAAAAACCAAGTGCACCTGGGGACAATGAAGTTCATTATGAATCTGTTGAATATTTTGAACTGCTAGGTGACAGCTGTGTAAAATACGCAGCAAGAGATGACATTTCATTGATTCAGTATATGTATTATTTTAAAAAAATCTTGCTTATAAGCAGCAACTATTTGATGAGCATCTGCAGCACCATAAAGCTTGAATGTATTTGTTAAACTGATTGGGTTCACCATGTAACCACAGCTTGAGTGTCCTGGATCTTGGAGACTGAGTATACACCTTAAAGGCTCAGTGAGAAAGACTGCAACTCAACATGCTACCAAACTTATTTAACTCCCTCCTACTCCACCAACAAACTTAGAATGAAGAACGGAACCAAAAAAACCTAGAAAATCTGAGGGGTCAATGATGAAAAAGAAAAAAAAAAAAAAGAATAGCATCACTTTTCAGCTGTTGAGTTCAAATTACTTTATAACAGATTGAGTATTAATAATTTTAGATGGAACACTGAAGGACAGAAACGTGGTATGACTTGTACAGCATCATTCAGAGACAAATGGCAGAACTGGGAATAGGGTCCCTGTACCTTGAGTTGCACTCCCACAAACATTGCATGGGGTAATCTGGTGTAACTGATTCACTGCAGCAGTGATTTACCAGTGGAGAATGCCCCTTTTACTGGTTAACTCAATGGTAACTGATTTGGCGAAGGGAGAAGGTAGAGAGGTGGATGGAGGAGAGAGAAGAAACCAGGGCTAGTATACAGGGTAGTTACTTGGAAACTAGAGAGAAGAGACAATGCAGCACACAGTTCCTTTGCTAAATTGCCTTTTCTCCAGCAAAAAGTATTTGTATTGCGCTAAGGCTTTGGTTTTATGGCGTCTGACATTTTCAGCATTTCAGTGATACTGCCTGACAAACAGTGAAGAGCCATTATGAATGCAGTTACTAGTCACCAAGAGAAAGACCTTAAAAATAAATGTATAAAAGAGATGTCCAAGTATTAGGTCAGATCATGCATATGGAGCAAAACAGGGAAGAGACATGTTATGTTAAAACATGTTTTGTGTAGCTCTTGTCTTCTTAAGGAGACAGAAAATTAGAATGTAGAGATTAAAAAACTTTTGGTACCTAAAAAAAAAAAAATTCCATTTAAAAAAATTGGTTTTGTTTTTTTAAACACATTTTATTATGATATTTATTCCTTGTAGTATCTGGCAATTCTGTCGTGGTGGTAAAAAATCTGTTAATCTTCTCCGTAATGTCTGAAACTCTTCACTACTACTGGCGAAGAATATGCTGCTCATGAGGCTGACCTAGCACTGAAATCCAAGTGCCTTGTGGAAGAGCACTGGAGATGATCACTGGCAATACGAATGTTGTCCCTTTCTTGGAGAAAGTACCTTGTTAGCAGACCATGAACAAACTCATCCAGGAATCACATACAGTCATACTTACGGTAGAGCAATTTTCATCAATGCTATCCACTGTCTTTGGCAAGAAAAATGGCACAGAAAGGACACTCTCCGTATTTCCCTGAAGGTGCACTTCTACAAGCCATTCTGGGTGAGGTCCATCTCCCCTGAAATGATTCTCACCTTAGGCTCACTCACTAGGCAAAGAAGAAAATAAGTTTTCTTAAGGAGACAAATAGTCTCATTCCTTATCTTAGAGATACTTTAGAGAGCCAAGTATTGCAACCTGAAAGTTTAGATTTCCCCTAATTGGCCATAAAGAGATCTTAGCCAGCTAGCGCTAATACAGACGTCTCGTGTCTGTGTTGGAGACATGTCCGTTTGGTTAGAGAAGTCCCACTCTGTCAAGATAAGCGTATAAAATTGAGAAGATGCTGAGCTGGCAAGAGCTATATGATAACTACTTCTTTTTGGGTGGAAGCATGCTGAGATGTACCAGGAGCTTTCTAATGTACCAAGCTTTGTTTTTTTCTTTTTTTTTCCTTAAGAACACAAAATACTAAGCTAGAACATTGTAACTCTTTAAACAGACAAGTAGAGAAGACTGGAAAGGCGTAGTGCAGCATTTAATAAAGAAGTTTGGAAATCAGTCTCCCTGTTTGCTGTGTCCTCGTAGATTTCTTCCTCCAGCCCAACTTTCCTGTTCAGCAGTTTACAGTCATTTTCTGTTGAATAAACTCCATGCAGCCTCTCATGTACTCCTAGGAAAGTGGAACGATGTGTCAAAATACATTTTAGAAGTGTCATTGATGTCTCTTTTGTCAGCACACTTGCAGTTCAGAACAGCACTGCTATTGCTAATCCTGATTGTTTGCAAGTTTATATTATTTCTGTAAACCATCTCTTTAAAATAAAACTTGTTATGAAGTCTTGACAAAAGAAAACTTCTTTTTTTTCCTTCTTCTAACTAAATTGAATTGGTCCAGGGGTGAAAAGCAGAGATGCTTGCAACTTTGTTAAACCATGAAAAAATACCGCTTTTTAAAGTTTTTGAAAATAATGCAAATACTTTGGCTAAAACCACCTGTTTTTTTAAAGCAATGCATTGGTCACTGACGATGCCAATTTGACAGTCCCGCTAAATGACAACCTCCATTCACAAATGAAAGCGGTAGATGCAATGGATTGTGATGCTAATTTCCATACTTTGAGCTTTAAAATTTTTCAGGGCATACTATTTAAGCACAAAAGAGTTCTTCTGACAATGCTGATGCTATGAAATATTTATTCTTTCCCCCTTTAGCTTGAAATGGCAAGTTAAAAATTGGTTCTCCTGACTAACTTCTCTTTGTAGATGTACCTCTGCTAAGGGTTCACACTGTGGTTCTCATACATTATCTAAAGACATTTGTTATTCTTCTTTCCCCATTTTTATGTATTTTTATGTATAGCTATTGACTTTAATGGAGCTGCTCCCAGTCTTCCCTGCATGTCTAACATTTATTTTATTTTTGCTTTTGCTTAGGCAGTATTGTGAATTGAGAATAAAGCCACCAGTTTGTCCTTTGGAAATATCCACCATTATTGCTATTTATTAGAGGCATTATGAAAACCATGAGCTAAATGGAGACTATGTGAGAAGAATTACAATTTTACTGATACATAGAATATAGGCATTTGGGAAATGGTGCCTCTCACCCTGGGAATCAGTTTGATTGTTCTTACAGATATATATGGAAGGTGATTCAATTATTCTTCTTTTTAGTATAAATATATATTGTTGTGGATAAAACTGATTTCTTTTTGTTCTTTTGAGAACTCCAGGCTAAATTATGAACTTTGTATTTCTTCTTCTCTAATTTGTGAAATAAAACCAACAGAGAAAAAATGAAAGAACATGAAGTAAGACCTATTCCAGATCTTTCATTTTCAAAGCAGAGTGGTGTTATCTATGTAAATCCTATGCTTAAAGAAGAGCTCTATAAAACCTCAGACTGTACATTGAAAATAACAGGAAGATGTCTGACTCATTTCTCACATGTAGGCACTGCACATCCTTTGTGTCAAGGATATAGGTAAGCAGTTTCTATTTTGTTAGTTGATCTGTATTATAAACCATGTGGATGCCCTGAAAAACTTTGAAGTCCCAGAGTCCGTTTTCGGTGAGGTCAACAGAGAAACACCAGAAATTAACTTCTTGGCAGCACGACAGTGTGGCATCACTCAGACGTATCCCAGCTGCTATTTTAATTGAATGAGAACTTTAATGAGCAAAGTGAGGTTAATGTACAGTCCCAGCTTTCTAGCCGTTTAGATTGACAGTGTTTCATTTTACTTCCAGAGTTATCAAAATGTGTCTTTTCTTCCCCGTGATATTCCCTTATTATAAGTTTTGCAGTAGTAGGGGAATGCAATTGATATGCAGTCAAATTGTTCCTGACAGAGAGATTTTAAAAGCTTTTAGATTGGATGTAAAGGAGGAAATTTTGTCTTTGCAGAGTCTGCTTAGCCCATCTATCTGCATTAAGTGTCTAACAGTTACACTGAACAAAAATGACATCTTAAAGAAGACTACGTGCTGCTTAACTTTTTAATGTCATTCTTGGGAGATCTGAAGTTGACTATGTTTTTCCTGGTTGCTGTATCACTCCATCATAGCATTTTATGGAAAATAAAACAGTACCTGTGTTCTTAATAGCATACTTTCTATTCTTCCTTCCAGCCTGGAGATAGGAGTTTGTGTCTCAGCATATGGTGTGAAAGCAGCACACTGATAAACGATAGATGCATGCCTATATATGGATTTGTGAGAGAAGAAATACAAGACAAAAAGAAGTCTTTTACATTTCTTGTGACCAGACCCCCACTATTGCAGGCATGTCTTTTAATCCTGCTTGTGAATCCATGAAGATTTTCATTAAAATTAAGGGTTATTTTTGCTCCAACACTTGCTGAAGGGCTCTTTCAGAACCCTAGCCTTGTTGTTGTCAGAAAATTAGTATTTTTTTGATTGTATTTATTCCTAGACAATTCATACCTGATAATTTTCTGCCAAGTGTCCTTCATCTTAAATGAATCTTACTCTGTACAGTTTCATTTCATGAGATCTTTCAACAGAGCAGTCCTACAATGTCCCCTCGCAGCCTTCCTTTTGCTAAAATGACACGATCCCAGCTTTTTTAGCTTTTTTCAGCAGCTCTCCTAGCTCCTTTTTTTCTGCTTTGCTCATTTAAATTCCTCTTCCTTGAACATACATGATCAGAAGTGCACAGTGTTCCAGATGAAAATTCACCAATGCCTTACGCAATACTATTAATATTCCCTATCTCTGCTCGCCTGACACTCCTAGTATTGTATTTGCCTTATTCACAGGCACATTATACTGGTAGATTATAATTATTTAGAGTAACAGGTCTTCCCTCCATTACCATTTGCACCTCATGATTACCTGACTTACAACAAATTCTTATCAATAGTCCCTAGTGTAAGAAGTTGAGCTTCATACTCTTAATTTCTAACCTATGTCTTATATTTAAACCTCATGGTTATCCAGTTCTTCACAGTGACAGTCATTCAAATTGATATTGAAGATTCTGTCCAGTTTTTCTGCATAATCAAATTTCACGACTACCAGCATGTGTATCTGACGGTACTAACTGCTTAGTATCATCTACATTAAATTGAGGTGTATTATGCTTCAAAAAAAAAAAAAGGAAGAAAAAAAGGGTTTTATCCATAGTTATTTAGTTAAATGGAAATTAAAAATATCGCACGTCAACCACCATTTATTAAAATAGTCAAGCCAGCAGCCTGGGTCAGGTGATAGCACATACTCTCTATACGTCCATCTCCTGCTCATAGCATCTGGCAACGCGTTCACTTCTCCCGTGCGCTGGTTTTTCTATTTCTCCCTCGTCCTGCCCTGCCATTTCTTCCTTGGTCACGTTGCAGCACCCTGCAGCTAGGATCCAGCGATCGCCTTCTTCCTAACCCTGCCGTTACAGGTTTGTGCTCAGACTTCCCTTTTTTGCCTTACTCCTGACCCTGTTGCCTTTGGACGAGCAAAGTGAAGACATGCTCCCTCACAAGCTCGGTTGCACAGAACCACGCTCCGAGTGCAATATGCATTTCTACTTCTGTAATACCTGTCCTCAGTGTTTAGCCCATCAGGGTACAAATACATGGGATGAACTGGAAGAAGCCCTGAGAAGACTGATCTGATCTCTCATAGCTGACCCTTCTGTGAGCAGGAGGTTGGACTAGTGACCTCCTGAGGGCTCCTCCAACCTGAATGTTTCTATGATCCAACTGCTGCTTATTTTGAAGAATCAAACCTGCATCCTTTTTTCTTCCCTCCTCCCTTTTCCTTTCCTTTTTTGTAAAGTGTTCTGATTCAAAAACCATTTTAAATCACATTTCTACTTGGACTACAGGATATTTGAACATGGGGATGACCTTCCTGAACACCTTTCTTTAATGAAATAACCCTAAAATGGAACATTTTTTAAAAGTGTTTCTTTTTATTCAATATTACCTGCAAAGGCTTAATCTAAATTGACATCTCTGCCTCTGAGTTACACTTACAAGATGTACAGAAAAAATCTATGGTCACTTAAATGTGCAATAGATACTATAGCTAGAAATAGTCCAAGGAAGTTTTACTTTGGAGACAGATTTATTTGAGGGAAAAAGTACTTAGCTATTCACATGAGCTAGGTCATATAAGTATAAAAGTTATTTTCAACATTGTATCAAATTCAAGGTTAAAAGCTCATTCAACTCTTTTGTATTAAAGGTAATATTTATAGTAATGGTTACATTGGGTTGTGCTGCTCGAGACATTTTAATATTAACAATGTAAATGGTACAACAATGGTACCTCTGAGAAATATGTAATATATGTATGTGCTGCTAATACTATTCTTATTACCATTATCTACTTTATCTCGTTTCCATTAAAGTGATGGATATTAAGCAATATGAAATAGAAATGGCCATTTTCTCTATTTTCTGCTTTGCTAGCTGGCAGTATGTGACTGATGAAAACCCTTATCTTATCAAGCATGTTTTATATTCCGAAACTGGACTGTAATGAGTCAATAGCAGAAATAATACTAACAATGAGTTTGGTCATTATTATAGAGACACAGTTACGAGGTGAGCTAAGGGTATCCAGTAACTTGCTTGGGAAACATGGCAATTCTTATAGCCATGCATAATTTAAATAATTTTTGCCATTTGTAGTCGTGTAACAAATATATAGGAAATTGTGGCTTACGTAACCTAGAAACAAAAGCCAGTTAGCTTTTGTAGAACTTAAAAAGTCAAATGAAACAGTTTAAGGCTTCTTTCAGTTTCAGTTTTGCCATTTCATCTTGTTTTTAAAGAATCATAGAATTGCCTACAGGACACCCAAACAAATCACCCTGTTCCCTTTTCTCATTTAATGGCAGGACAAAATGGAGTTTGTTTCCAAAAGATGTTCATTTAGCCTGCTAAGGTCCTCTCGAGACTGGCAGTACTCATGCTGTACTTGACTATGTGTAACTAGCCATCCTTTTTTTTTTTCTCTTAAGAGTAAACAAAGAACATTCTCTCGTAGGATGTTTCCTGTATCTGTTCAACATGCTTGCAGTTTCCCTTTGTACGTTCTCCGAGAAGTTTGCAGTTATCTTAAAATATGATGCCCTAAACGGGCTCAGTCCTTTATCTGAGGATCTCTTCCCCAGCCACTGTCGCCTTTCCTTTGTCATAGTCTATCTTTATTGTTGACTCTTCTAATTCCGGAAAATATTTGAATTGACTTATTCCAGTCATGAAAATGGTGGATATTTCCTGAAAGTGCTCTCTTCGAACATGTGATGCAAGGGTGCGCAGATGTGAGACTCTCTTAAAAGCAAACAAACAATGATTCTTTTAAAATTCATAACTACTTTTTTCCAATAGCCACTAAAAAAGAATGCTGCAATTTATGTAATGACCATGTTGCACTGAAAACTTCTAGGGAAAAAAAAATTAATATGAGCCATTAGTATGCAAAGCCGTAACTCAATACAATAAAAAGAATTTATGGGCTTGTGATTACATTCAGTACAGTTAATTGACTCCCACTTCTTTATTACTTATAAACTGTGAATAAAATCTGAGAGAGGCACACACACACACACATTCATTTTATTGATCAGTAACTTTATTTTGTATTGCAATTAAACCCTAAAATACACAGATCCAGGAATGAAAAAATATATCTGGGTCCACAACTTTCTGTTGCGATCACCAGCATAGCAAAAACTTTGGGTGGCCAAGAGCCCCAAGATTACCCCACATACTTTCTGAAACTGAGACACGCAACTGTTTTTTCACTCTTGCTTACCCACCAAATTCTTAATGCTTCTTTTTTGAGTCACTTGGTTGTGGTGTTTCTTTGTTGACAGATGATGCAAAGGACTGAGAGTAGTTACAGGCCCAGAATGCCTGACATTGCTTAATATAAAGCCTTAGGAAATATGTAATCAAAAATTGTAATTGACTTCACGTAATTATATCCCTAATTTTGAGAACATTTGTATGTTAATCCCCAGCCAAAATTTGAATTCCACTCTTCCGGGTTGTTTGCTTGTTGTAAAGGCAGAATATTAAAAAACTGTGTTATTCCCTTGCCTGATGGTGTACTACAGAGATGAAATTGTACAAATATAATGTGCTGGGGCAATTCAACCCTGAGCACAGCAGCCACCCTGCTATTTAAATGCTGGATAGCTGCCAAACAAACAAAAAAAATTCATTTCATATCACATTATTTTGAATACTTTTACAAAATAGGGAAAAGCAACAAGACATTAATTATATAGCTCTGCCAAACTCTGCAACTTTTAGCAAAGTATTTTAACTCCTTTGCAAGACTTTGCTTAGTATTGATATGGTGCCAAAATCTATACGTACCTTGTAGGTGCAGGTCGGTGCCATCAATCTGGAAACTGCTTCAAGATCAGCAGTGGCACAAGAAAAACCAAAATATTTTAATTATTTATTAGTCCCACTGTGTTTCAGTCCCATCACGTTCCAAGCTGTGGTAAAGACTTACGTGGACAAATGCACTGAAGGCTAAACTGAAGGATATGGACAGAAAATAATTTGCCTAGATGAATTCTTCCTCAGCTTCTCCCTCTCCTCTGTTCTAATTCAGGTTTTCTTCTGGAAACAGGTTTGAAACAAGATCCTTTACAGTATTTGCTTTATGCCTCCTTTGTTATTTGTCTTGAATACTTAGAATTAAAAGCTGCTTTTTCTCCCCCCTCCCCTTTTTTTCCCCCCTCTTCTTTTTTTTACCTTAACCTCTTCTTAAGTGCAAGATTTAGTTGTTGGTCGGATGTGAATGAAGAATTTCCTTTCACCATGTTTTAGTAAAGTAGCACAGTCTGGGCTAAAATTGAGAGAGTCTAGTTCTTAGAAAAAATAATTCTGTATCTCCCTGACTAGTGAAGAGGTTATTCTGGGAAAGCTGTCAAATTCCATGAAAGGTTTTAAATACTACTTCCCTAGGTCGCTATGCAGGCTTATGGCTAAGCTGTGCTTAAGAGTTCCTGCAGTGAGATAGGTGGTACAGGTGTGTTTCTAAACCCAGAGTCTAATTTAGTGAGAGGAGAGCCCTTCACCTATTGAATACTCCCCCACAAGGGTCTAAAAGGGATATTAGGAACTCTTAAATGATGTTTATACAACAGAGTTCCCAGGAGGACAGATTGCAGAGCACGTCCCAGTGTCCAAATTTACCTGCTTCCCTTTCCTCTTGCTCGACGGCCCTCCTCTGCCAGGCTGGCTGCCAGGTAGACAAAAGCGAGGCAAAACCAAGACCCGAGCTAATCAAGGACAGGAAAGATGTGCCTCTCGGTTGGCCTCAAATCTTGCTTTTGTTGCATCGTTTCAAGTGCTCTCTGCAATTTTGCCAGCATCAACTGGCTTCAGGGTGTCTAAGACTTTGGGTCATGGTCTCCTTAGGGTTACGGTAGACTCTGAGGAAAGGGGAAGCCCTTACTCCACCCCGGTTCGGTGTCAGTTCAGCTCTTTAAAGCAGGAAGTTGAGAACAGGCTGTACTCGGTGCATTTACAGGAAATCTGAGTAGCTGAGGGATGGGAAATGTTTGTGCTCAGCAATTACTCGCACTATACATGCTGAGCCAGAAAGGATAGAAATTTCTAAAGACTGGCATTGGTCTAGAGTGTGTGTAACCACATAGGAACCTCTTTTTTTCATGTTGGTCTTGGAGGGGGTTAAGTAGAGAGAGTGAAACAGCCTTGCACTTGGGAGACAACCTCCATTCTGTCCAGTTTGAGTAGTGCTTGACAATACCTTGCTGAGGGACTGAAGTGGTGGGTGAACAAATGTGGGTGTCGTTAGAGCATCCGTTGAAGAACTGCTAGAAAGGCTGATGGATTTGAGCGGACTTTTTTGTGTGTCTACTTACAATTTTTTAGTCTAAAAGAGCTCTTGCATCTCTTTGTCCCTAGGTGTGCTGTATTTTCAAAACGTGTTTTTTGAACATGCACTGAGGGACTCTCAAATCCAAACCACATTTTTTTCACCAGAAGGGAGAAAGTGAGAAAACTGCATTCAAATGTAAAGGAAACAAAAAAAAATATTTAGAGAAAATGAGTGGGAAGAATCCATGGGTGTGTTAGAAACTGCAAAATAAAGTGATACCCTCCTCAGGTGAACCTCAGGGAGTATTATGCTGCTGATTGCAGCAGGTTATACCTACTATGATATAGAAAGCTATGCAAAGAGTTACAGCACTGCCAAATAATTGTGAAAGCCCATCTAGAATCCTGCTGATGATAGTTATAGGGCTCTGGTTATTTGGATCAACATATTTCAGCAAATTCATAGAACAATAGAAAAAGGATGGTAGGACTTGAGCAAAAAATTGAGAGAAGTGATTAAAAGGATGGAAAGTATACCATGCTATTAAGTAAGAATGAAAAGATGAGATGGGTAAAATGAAAGGAATTTCTTTGGTTTTAAACATATCCAAAAGATACAGACAGAGGCACAATAATGAGCGTTTTCTTGTAGTCTCTCTTGCGTTACGCAACAAAAAAGAGAGGCAAAACACTTTAGCTTTGTGTGAAGAGCTCAGGAAATTCTTTTCATAGAGTTCAATCTTCTCCATTCAGAGACCCGTACCTCTACTTACAAACAAGACCCTAAGAAAAACCTGCAGAGAAAAGTCTACTTTTACATAGTGGCAGATCACTTACACAGTATATCTTAAGACTGACTTCACTACCAAACCTCTACCTACTTTTTTTCTTTCTTTTTTTTTTTTTTTAAAGACAGAAAAAAAATCAATCTAGAGTCAATTAATTTTGTTTGGATTTCCAAAGGAACAGGTAGACAGCAGTGTTGAATTTAATTAGCAGTAGTGAAGTTGCACATGTCGGTACATCCCACTGTCTCAAAACTAAGAGCTTAAAGACTGTCATAGTCTTTCAGACTGTGAAACTATCTTGATGGTCGTAAATGGACCACTCATCCTTCAATTAACAAAAGGGGGACGTTAAAAAAAGTTATTCGTGTAGTTTCTTAGTGTGGTGTGCGGGAGTCTTTAAGACTGACATGCCTTTGTCTGCTTTCTCTGCTAGTGATTTGCAAAAACTTCTCCAGATTCAGCGCCCGCAGGGGAGCCCGATGGCTGTGATGAGCACCGAGCTCTCCCTGCTGCGTAGAGCTTCTTCCAACCGGCTCATATCCATCGGCCATGGGAAAGAAAAGAGTATTTAATGAAGTAAGGGAATCCCATTCAAAATGCTGAATAAGTGCTGTGATTTTGCTTATTCAGATCAGCAAAAAGTCATTATTATGCAGTTCCATAATGGCTGGGGAAAAGTAATAGATACCATGGTTGGGTCACTGAAAAGGAAGGGAGAGGGTTAAAAAGTGAACCTTTAAAAATAACCCCAAGCCCCCAGGTCTAGAAAGGTGGGGTTTTTTTTCTTCTTTCAGTGGCTTAGAGACATTGTTAGATATTTGGGGCCAAGCCTTGTAAGAAATTCACTTAGACAAGGTATGAGCTGAATCTTCTCTCTGTGTATATCAGCTCATCCTACAGCCATTTAAGAACACTGAGATCCAGTTTACTACCCAAGTATGCATTAGAAGGATTGTGGTAAGTCATGAGCAAAAATGTATGGAGATAATCAAGTATTTAACCTGAAAATCTGTCACTGTAGTCTAGATGTAGGGGACTTTCTTTTTCGCTTCCCTTTAAGTACCGTACTGCTCTAGCTTATTAATGAGAGACGGGGGGGTACCAGCTGGTCTCATTCTGGGCTAAGGAACGTATTTGCTGGGGTTTAGAAAGTACTATAGTTACCATTCAGTGTTTTATTCCCCACCCATATTTTTTTCTGAATTCTGCATCATGAAAATTTTGTCTCGCTAAGAATGGGAGAGGAGGAAGAGATGCAGAGGGGGCAAATTTGGGAACCTGCTAAGGACACTGCCTAATCAACCACGGTTGTGATGTTGGCAAGAAAACAAGACAGTGCCTCAGAGTTTCATACCTGGGTGTGCAGAGCATTTACGAAAAGCCTCTTGGGTATTAAGGCATAATTTGAAATGGGAAACAAAATCTGACATTTAAGAAAAAGAAAACTTTGACATAGTTAATAGAAATGATTAGAATTGTAATCTCCCTGAGACACGTTAATTAAAATAACACAACAAATGGTGCCTCAGTGCAGAGTTTGACATGCACTGTGGCTTTAAGTTGTTTTTAATAAACATAGTAGACAGTAATATCAATTTAGGAAAAAAGATAAGCAAGAATAAAATTCAAATTTAAATGCAAAGTTTAGAGTAGAACAGATGACTCATGCTTTATCTATACTGAAGTAATTATACAGTGAGAACTCAGAACACTGGCTTTGGACTTATAAAGAGCAAATCACCATAGTGAGATTTATCTTCTAGCTAATTTTATGGGCAATACATAAGTTTCTAAAAACTGCTACTTGAAGGATGGGTGCAAAGGTCATTGCTTCTTCATTTCCCCCTTTTTTTCCATCGAAGGACATAACAATCATTCATGTTTTCCAAATCATTTTACTTTTCCCTGAAATTTCCTATTGAGGCTGTTGATTGCTTTTTCTGTGCGTCTCTAAACTTTTCAAATTACATTCATGTCTTTGTATATGATCTGCTAGAAATGGTTGCCAATACATTTGTAGTGTAAGAGTCTGCAGGCATGGTGATAAACAACACATTCTCCAAGGAGATTTGCTAGATTACTGTGCTTTTTATTGTGCCTTAACTCACCTGTGAGCATCTTGAACGCTTGCTTGGATTGGTGGCTGTGTTTTCAGAAATGTTTGATCATAAAACAGAACAAAGACATTTTAATTATGAGGGTTATAGAGATCTTGATTGAAGCATTTTTAAAGTCTGATGCCAATAGATGGAAACCTGCAGTGTGTTAGAAAGTCAGATTAGTGGGAAGCTATAAGGTGGTTTGCAGATGGCTGAAATGCTGCACCAAAACATTAGAAGAGATGATTTGTAGTGTTTATTTTCCCCGCAATCACAATTTCTCATTTTAAATGCATTTGTCTTTTTTTCTCCTCAAAATCAAGGTTAAAAAATTATTGCTGTCTAATCTGTTTTCTCTCTGCATTCAGGAAAACCAAATTATTAAATGCCATAATTAAATGCTTTGCAGATCAGATTCTGCCTCCTTTGACAAAGGGAAGAAAAGATTCATTAACTCTGTGGTATGGAATAAGTTTTCAGCCTTCTAGGGAAACAGTTCAGGAGTGTAGGTGGGAAGATGAGTTGTGGGGAGATGCTAAAGAGAACAACCTCCTTCCTTGTTGTTTCTTTCCCCTTCTTCTCTACATCCAGTTGCAGACCTGGGTGAAGTGCAATGAAACTCAGTGATGGCTGGTAAGGACATAAGGACTTATTAAGTCCTGTTCTGGGGAATTGGGATGAGGTTTGGTCTTCAGTATCTGAGTGCCTGTGTGCTGTAGAAGAAGTTATTATGGAAATACTCAAAGTAGTTATAAGGCAAATACATGTATCTAACCTAATACCTTATGTCGTATTTACTGGTTTGGAAATAAATGACTCCTTGGAACAGTGTTAAGCATTTATCTAGTGCTGTCCATCTTCAGATTCCTAAGAAACATTTGTCAGTCTTTTAATCCACTAACTTGACTGTTTCCGCCCTCTAGCCACTCATGAAATGGTATCAGATTTCTTGGTAAATTGCCTTTCACGTTAAATATTCGGTTCACTCTTCTGTTTTATATAAAGCTTAACAGAGCTTGCTTTTCTCAGAGGTATGCTGTGGTGTTGTTCATAAACAGTTTCCGTTTTCATTTTACCTAAGAGTCCATTTAGCACGTCGCGGTAGAAAGATGTGGGCGGCCTCCCTCTTTGTGAGTGTTGGCAATCCGTCTTCCGTTCTGTTTGCAACAAGTGGAGTAAAGCACCAGAAACTGGAGTGCATGGGCTAGAGGAAGGGTGGAACGATGTTCTTGCAGGGTGAATCCCTAGGCATGGATGTGTCGAAGATATCAGTTGATTTCTTCACCTTTTTGTGACACTAAATTCTAATTGTTCCTAGCCTTTCTATAGGCGTTTTTGACATTACAGGAGGAATGGGTGGAATAATTTTGAAACATTGTTTGGAAACCTGAGTTTTCAGCATGAATTCATGCTTTTCTACATATATATATCTGTATTCAGACACATGCACTGTATAATATCCTTAACATTTTACCATTTTTATCAGTATAGTTAAATAATTTCCACATTATAATACAAAGAGTGCCCTTGTGATTTAATGCAAGAATAACACTGGTTCCTCTTACATTCCAAAAGGTTTGTTTGGCTTTTTTCTCATCAAACCTCCGATCTATGTAATTTGGGATTATGCAGATCACCTTACCAGAAGGTTCTTTGTTGAGTAGGAGTCGGTCAGTTTAAGGAACAGGACTTAGCCAGCCAAGCAAAAACAACTGCACCTTTGTATCATACTGTATTTCACTGTCTAAATGTTCCAGCTTTGTTCCACACTAGCTCAGATATTGTTGTACTGCGCTTTTATTCAATGCAGATATGCAGTATGTGATATTTTACCTTCTGCTGGGGTGCCGTAACCAACGGAGTGAAGAACTTTCTGTTACATAATTTGGCTAGTACCTTAGGCAAAGTCTTTCTTGTCAAGATGGTGGATAAAAGCAAGAAAACAAAGTCTGCTGTGACTCTGAGTCTAGTGTGGTCAGCAGAAAAGTACTGGGTAGAGGTAGTTCTTGATTTATTTTCTCTCAGTTAATAAACCATGCAATGAGAGAAAGGCTGGAAGAAGTCCTTGGGATAGCACTATTTATTCCTGGAGTGGGGAGACATAAGATAAACCTTCCTCCCTCTTAGCCTCACAAGAGGCTGCTGTCTTAAATAACTTTCTTTAAAAAAAGAAATTAGATATTTATTTTTTTTTAATTAGTTTTAAAAAAAGGACTCCTGCATCTAATACAAGCAAATCTTCAGGGCCAGAAGATAAAATGTTAGAGATGCTGAGATTCTTTTAAAGGATTTCTGGTTAACCTTTTGGACTTCTAAGGGAAGAATTACAGTAATAAACACCTTTAATAAAGTTTAATAACTTTTGTTTTAAAAGCAAATAGGTGAAAGCAGCAGGATTTTTTTTTCTGCACAATATAGTTTTGTCAGCTAATCAGTTAAGAAAATAAACTCCAGGCAATAAACAATTCTGTAAAACTAGAGAACAATAGCCCTCAGAGAGCAAGTGTTTTCAAGACTAGTGTGAAGTGATGCTGGAGCCCCAATGCAGTTAGATGCCTATAATTACTTGAAGGGGCTTTGTAGTACATGAAGTAACTTTTGAGTTCCAAGGGAAAAAGATAAATACATGGAAAAAGAAAGAAACAAAACCTGAAGTCTACTGTAGTATCAGGAGATTTTGGTAGGCAGTGGTTAACAGCGTGTATAACCATGACAATTAGTTGCATTTCACAAGGGTCACCTATTGCTAGAATCAATATAAAAATCTTTAGGCATTTTAGATCTTCTGTTCCACCTTCCCTACAACTTTGACCAAACAGTCAATGTAGCTGTTAAAAAAAATGAAATTGTTAAATGATACAGCCTCTCACATTCAGTCTTGTTGTCCCTGAAGAGCTGCCAGTATAATTTTAGATGGGGTTGTGACAGATGGGCTGTAAGGCTGTGTGGAAGTTTAGGTAGTTGCTATGACATCATGAGCCCTGAAATGTTGGCGGGAGGATAATTTTGGAGAAAATACTTGGCATGCATAAGCTATCACCTGTACTATGCCATGAATAGTCTTTTGGGAGATCTGACAGCAAAATGATAACTCGGGAAAGATACACATTCGTTTTATAAAAATACTCTACCAAACATGACAGTGTTGTGGAGGGCAGGAAGACTATTCTAAAGATACCCCTCTGCCAATGTGTTTGTGGGCTCCTGTCTTGAACAAGGAAACAAGGAAGGATACAGATACACAAAACTTCCCAAAACAAACTAGTCCTGGACTTGGAAGCAGTAAGTAGATAGGAACCTTCTTCCTTTCTCCTGTTTTAAAGGTCAGTTTTGAAAGGTACCTGCTCAGGGATGGAGTGCTGCTCCATCCCCTTGCCGTCCCCTCTCACGGAATTTTTCACAAAGAAATCCTGTTGGGCATCTTGAAAGGGAGATTGTTTCATGATACTGTGTTAAATGTTTACCTTCCGTAACTTTGTTTCCCATTTTTTGAATCAAGAATTTAATCTCTCACAGTTGTTTTAATCAATTAACATTTTTGGTATTGAAAAGAGCTGAAATGAACCTGGCAGGTGTAAGACATATAGTTTCCATGAGAGCAAGGAATTCAAGCAGACAGGTGCATGCAGATAAATCTATTAATTATGCAAAATAGTTGAAAACTTTTGGAGACTTAGCAATGTGGGGTACTTTTCTCATGTCAGTGTAAGGACAGTTTCAATAATGTCCCCCGTGCGGGGTGTTAGTGCTGTTTAGCAAGAGGTAAGTGGCAGAAAGCCATCATCAAATGTGACAGTACCTGTGCTCTGTTTGTCCCTTCTCTGAAGGTTATTGTTCGTTTAGTAGATTCAACAGAAAAAACGTGTGGAGATGCATTGACATCAATATGTATGAATGTCAGCTACGGTGGCTGGGGCTTGAGCAATTGAGAAATTTGGGCTCACTTTTGCCAGATTTCTAGGGACAGTAATATCTGGCAGAGGGACAGAGCGAGCAGCTGGAGAACAGGAACATCTTAAATCGCTACAGCTGTTTGCTTCTGTGCAGCTGAGCCAGAACTTCAGTCAATTCCCCGTCAACTTAAATGGTAACAAGATGAATTGAAATAAAGCAAGGCTGCATTCAACTAAATCAAATTGTGAACAGTTAAATTGAAACAGTGTTCTCACGTAGATTAATCCTATGACACATTAGAAAGATAATTTAAAATAAAGTTAACTGCAGGAGGACTTCATTTAGGAGTCTGGATTAAGAAAAACAACAAAAATAATCTTTTTGAATGAGATTTTACTACGCTGAATGATGAAAGTGTATGGTTTGGAAGAAAGCTTCATCATAATTTAAACAACTTCTAGGGAAAACTGAAACGTGAGTCTAGTCCTTTACTCCCAGTCACCAATGTCTAAACTGCCAGCCTAAAGTAAATGCTTGAAAGCCAGGTAGAATAAGCTATTTCCTTCAGTAAAGTCAGTTGGGATTCTGGTTTGAGGTTTGGTATGAAAGGTAGGCTTGTGTGCCAAAGAGAAGTGGAAGAGCAGCAGTCTTGTCTGACGCACAGCTATGGCATTGAGGTTCTGGATGCAGACAGAAAGGTCCGTACAGAAAACCAGCCCAAAGGACAGTGAGAAGTGCAGGTCCAGCAGGTTCACAGCTGAGCTTACACCTAAAGTCAGCTGGAGTCATCCACAGATTTGGTTTCTTTTTCAGTAAGGTGTTTAAAAAAAAAAAAAAAGAACAAAACAAAGTGGTGGTAGGGAAGGTGAAGTGACTGTTGGGAGATGTCAGTGCTTCATTCCGATTGCTGTGATTTGCTCTCTCCGGATTCAGGTTCTTGTTTTCTCATGTTTGTAAATTGGATTTTCTTTATCGTGTAATGCATGACATGAGCATATTTTTTCCAACCAGTTTATTTTACTTTTGGCATTTGTAATACCTTATTGAAAATCAGCTGGGTTTATTGGTTTTGGGTTTTTTTTAAAAGATAATTCTTCGTAGCTCTGTTACAGTTGAGAATTTTGCAACCAGTCTCCGAATGAATACATTTTTTTAGTGTAAATTATACTCATGCAGTCAAATTTGAAATATCAATTATTTTTAAAAGGTCCCGCTGTTGAAATCCCTAAATTTTCTGGCTTTCATGTTTATCAGTGCTGCTTCTTCCACCTCACTGCCATTGTCGTGAAGTATTTTCCAGTAATGTATATTTAGGGATATGTCAAACAGCTGCTATGAACTCTTCATCCTTCCTCTAATCCTTATCAGAGTAAAGATACTTTTGTCTGTAAGATAAGCATTGCATATTACTGTTTAATTTTCATGACATTCTTCTCCGGATCTGCTTCCTCATCTTCCTATATCTATGGCTTTATTTTTGTCTCTATGTATCTACATCTTTATATATTCTTTAGCCTTCTCTATATTTTTATTGAACGTAGATTTGTGTTATTTTCTGTGGTTATTTTTTTTTTCCCCTGTAGTTTCAAGCTGAGCAATAAAAAGCTGTTTCCTGCAGTGAACAGTTTTACCTTTGTCAAAGGAGTGAAGGACAGGTTTGCTGTTCTCTCTGCAGCCTGGGTGGCTGAGAAATCGGTGCTGTTGGCTACACCGCTCTCGGCTAGCTAGAGCTTCCAGTTGGGTGATGGTTTCTTGCCCAGCAGGAAGGGAGAAAGTTGCTTACAGGTTTTACAAAGGAAAAATAACTTCTACGTTGCTGAACTAACATCTGTCCATGAGTTTTAAGCTGTATAACTCACTGGCAAATTAATTCTATTTAAGTTTAATTAGATAGACTTTTTTGTTACTGCTTTAAGACACTTGTCTTGATTCAGTTACAATTGTAGGTAATAACTGAAAGTCAAACCTTGCTGGATGGTGGGGAACAGCTGGTAACAGTTTGAGGTGTTTCACTTGGTTAGCATGGGCACAGGGCTGAATTACACATTACTTTGTTTTATTTTGACCTAGAAAAGTGTTATTCTGGTAAAGGATCAGTGCTCGCACCTGGCAAAAGGCCAGTCCATAGTCACTGTGGGCTATTTGCCATTGTTAGATGAGTCTCAGTGGGAAGTTGTAAACATTATTAATCGTAAAGTAAAGCATGTGTGTTAAGGATCATAATCAGGTGATTGAAAGGACCTGAGGGAGGTGATTTTGCAGACCAGATGTAAGTTTCGATACAAAATACTATATTACTACTGACTTTCACTGTCACACAAACATTTATTTGAAGGCATATATATGTAGCATCTTTTGTTGGGTAAGAGAAGATTTTTTTCATGGAGCAAGAATAGCCTAAAAAGTAAAGTTAATGTGATTTTTTTTTTTTTTCCTTAACTGACTACAAACTATCTGGTTGACATTTGAGAAGATTTGAGGCAGTTAATCTCACCTTCAGGTGAATTATTATTAAAATTTCTAAGCAATCTGCAGTCATGGACGAGGTCAGGTTTTGACCCTTTTTGAATCAAGGGAAGATCAGCTTGAGGGAGAAGAGAGACTAATTAAAATGAAGTCTCCAGGCCTGATCATCTCTCTGTGGCAAGCAGCTGCAGAACTTGAAAAATGACTTTCTGCTGCCCGGCCAAATTCTGGTTATTTGCTTGGCTGGATGATAAAACCATCCATGACCTTCAGCAATGTAGATGACTACAAATCTTTTGTGGTGTAGAAAACCCAGAAGCAAAAGGAGGACATTACAATTTCTGAAGTGGAAACTCTCAAATCCTCTTTTATACTTACGTAAAAGAATTGTTAAAATGTAGTCTGTGGGGAGAAAAAAGGCCAGTGAAATGTCCAAGTCAGGTTTATGTCTAAAGCATAATTTTGCATAGTTTTATATTAATAAGCTTAACATTTTTGGGGTTTTTTTAATATTTTTATTTATGTAGATGCATAGCCTTTTACCTGCTGAAGCTCTCCAGCAGTACATTCGAAATACAAAAATAGGCAGTGTTGCAAACTAGTACATCTAATTGGCCAAATGCAGATAATGTGGAGCACCAAGCAATTAAAATATATTAGAAAAAGTATAAAAGTGCAAAGTTCTGACTTTTTAGTAGTACTGACTGGGTTTGCTAGTACTGTCAGCTTTTTTTTTTTTTTCTGTTCAAACCATCTAATGGGCAGATAATGGTTGCCAGGGCAAGTGATGTCAAAACTTCTTTCTGATATTAAAATGGAGTCGTGCCAATTACTGATTATTGTGTTAGTCCACAGAAGGATTCCGATGTGGGGACTTGCACTGTTTTCCCTTGGCAATTGTCTTTGTTACATGCTTTGGTGTAATATAGCTAAATACAATGAGTAGTGCAGCTACATCCACCTTTTCTTATGAAGAGACCTCCCAGTCCCTCACAAATGTGTAGATACCTTTCTGATGATGTTGGTGATAACGATGAAAAGCAAGAGCTCATATATTTACTCGGTTTGGGTAATACTGCCGTTAGTGGCAGCAGCAGTATCGTTTGCCTGTACATTAAGCGCAGGCAGGCCCAGGAAAAGATAGAAAATGTTTTCGGCAGTGCTGCCCTTGCAGCCAAAAATCTGAGACTGTGTCCTGGGCAGCATCAGCAGGAGAGCAGCCAGGAGGCTAAGGGACGCTTGTTGCACTGTGCTCGGCGCTTGTTAGGCCACGCCTGAAACAGGATGCAAAAATTATTTCTGCATATGCATATAATACTACATATCATTGCATTACATATACATAAAGAGAGATCTGCGATATTGGTATGTGGCGTGTAGTACCCAGGTCGTGAGATTTCATCATTTAGCCCTCCTGTGCGCGAGTGTCCCCCCCTATAATTTATGGATTGCCAGTGCATGGGGTCAGTACCTATGAGACGAGTTACCCCGCCGCTCTGAGATGCGGCTGTTTACTGTTACTGCCTTGGCAGTGGTATCATGAAAACCAGGCAAACAAAGTTTCCAGAGCTTTCCTGGCTGCTCTGCAAAGGTGGACGGGGAAGGGACGAGGAAGTCGGGACCATCACACCGTGGTAACGGTGCAGGCGCAGGTTTGCAATTCCAGCAGCAATTGCTTTAACCCCCTCGGCAGTACGGGCTCCGGGGAGCAGCGAGAGGCATGAGGAGTTGTGTCCCCCCTTGCTGAGCTTGGGGAAGGTCAGACTCCCAGCCCTGCTGCAGTTACACCTTGAGTTGTCACCTTCTTGGTCCTTGGATGAGTGTTTTGACTGCACCTAGGAAATAAAAGCGTCGATAGACTCCTTTCAGCTTAAAATAGCTTCAATTTAGCTGTTTTCATTCAAAATAATCAGTATTGTTTCCTGTAGCCCTTTATCATCAGCAGAATGCATCCTTTCAGATATATGATAGAAACTGTGATCAGAATATAAATGTTGAATTAATTTGAAATACATTAGTTGTAATAGAGAGATGTTCCTATAACAGTTCAAAATATTGTAGAGAAGAAAACAACATATGCTGTTGCTGCAGAACAAATACTGGCTTTAGCCAGATTAGCAATATTAAAATGTCTTTGTTATTTTGAGGAGCTGAACTGTATAGAGAGAACTATTTATATCAGCTTTTCAGCTCAAAAGGGAAGACAACTCTAAGCATGAAATTACGTATATTTGTAAACAAGTGGAAAAGTATGGTTTATTTATAAAGGAGTTTATATGCATTTTTTAGTATGCAAGTTTTATATCCAGATAGTTCACTTGAACACTTTTAGTTCTTTTCTTTTTCTGAAGTGAGTTGATACTAAATAGTGAGGGACTTCATATAAGTACCTAAGTACCTACGTATATGCAGGTGGGTTCTTTAAGATTTTAAAGGGTTAAAGAGAAGTCATCATGATATACATACAACGTGAAAAATGGAATATGTAGGTTTTGTGGGTTTTTTTTAAACTTAATTAAAAAACATAAAGCAATGGAAATTTTTAAGACAGTTTAAGATTCACTCAGTTATAGCAAGCTTACTTTTGTACCCCTGATAATAAAGTAACTGACACACTGATTCCACCGAAGTCCCTTGAGCAGTGGCTCAGTGATCAATAGCTCCTCTAGACAACTAAGAGAGAGGAATAATCCATATCCAAAATAAAATATTGGCAATAAACTCTTAAAATACATGTATCAAGACCCTACATCGTAATCTCTAGCATGCTTTTATCCCCCTCCAATTAAGAATATTATTTTGTGACACACCAGCAGTAAAATTCAACTCCCCATATCATCACATTAATGATACTGGAAAAGTAAAGAAGATTGACACTTCCATTTTTCAATGTGTTTAGCTTCAAAATTGCATACTGTGAACACTGTGCACTTTTGTAGTTTACAACCCAAAAGCAATGAGTTTACTCCCCAAATCCTGATTTTCTGTGTTTGTAGGGTTCTCAGCTATATGCAGCTGTATAAAAGTTATGCACCTAATGTGAGATAATAATCCTTCTGTAGTCAATGGAAAGATACACAGAGGGGGGAAAAATTATAGACTATTTAAGAAACCTATTTTTGATGGGATGAATTATCCCTTGGAACTGTCAAGTGTAATGATCTTTTATTCTTTCTTTTTCTAAAATAATATCACTTAGCATAATATAAAGTTGGATTTTGAATCTCCCTATAACTAACTACTCAGATTTAAAAAAAAAAGTCATAGAAAGTTGTGTGGATGAAGATAATTAGATTCATCACAAATAAAGAATTTAATATTACTTACCTGTCTTTATGCCTTTTATCTAGCGATGTCAAAATACATGACAAAGGATAAGAAGTATCGCTCTTGAATTTTGCAGATAGGGAAACTAAGTACTGTCGGTTATTTTACTCAAAGTCACAGAAGACTACACTAATATCCCAAGTTATTTTACCATGTCTAATGCCTTGTCCATTGAAGCGTGCTGCTTCCAGTAACTTTTCAACCCAAATTGGATTTCCCATTACCACTCATAGCTTTAGGTTGAACCACATATAAAATCTATAGCACTGTTTAAAAAAAGGAATAAACTCTAAATGGCTTTCTCAGTCACAGGTTCACATTCAAATTGATGCTTTTCAGAATTACCATTTCTTGCTTTTTTTCAAGGAAAGAAAGAAAAAATCAGCTTTTTAGCACCCCCTCCTCTTGCCAAGAATACTTGGCCTGTTGCTGATCCTAGGAGGAAGGTTTACTCGTATTTCTTTAATAGGTGAAATTGATATTGGTACTTCATCACAAATAAAGGTGCTTTGTGTAATAGCTGTAGATTTTTTCCTCTTTTTTCTTTAGGCAAATACCTCTAGTACTTAATTTTTCCTTTCTTCTGATACCTGGCAACTGAAAAGCAATTACTGCAATAAGCAGAACTTCCTAGAAAATATGTTACAAAGGCATTTTGGTATTAAAAATGAGAAGGCACTTTTAAAACAGAAAGAAAACAAAAGATAAATTTGTAGTCATCTCAATGGTTAGCATTTGCTGCAGTCCTCATAGCATTTATTCATGTTTTGATACTTAGCACAGAAATTATCATGCTTTTATCCCATTTTGTGCTTTTTTTTCCCCCAAAATCTTCCAGGTTTTACAACGTAAGAATCTTTACTGTGATCGCTAGAGGCTCTTAACCCTTCTTACAAAATTTAGTAATAAATCTTTTCTACTGCATCCCTGTGTATTCATATGTATCACCTAACCAAGCTTTACTATGAAATTATACTGTCCTTTGTCTTATGGGAAAATCCTTATCCATGAGGATTTTTCATGTTCTCAAATCACAACAGTTGTCCAGCGTTTTGTGAATTGCTAGGAATTCTGATACATCCGTGGAATCCAAACTCTTTAAACATTCAATAGTTTTAAAAGATCAATAGGTACAACTCAGGGAAAAAGAAAGGAGAAAAAAAAAATGTTCTCCATTTGCTACCAAAAATAACAGGTTTTACAGACTAATGAGGCTCATGGGTTAGATTTCACAACTCACCTGTCTTAGTTATAGTCAGAACTGGATCGGAGCTGCATCTGAAAAGCATCATCTGAAACGCATATAATTTTGTTTCATTTTGCATAATCAACTACAGACTGGGGTGGCAGTCTGTGAAAATTTGCAGCCCAGATCAAACTGGTTGAGGGACTGTAGGAAAACGTTTCCAGTCCATAGATTTGCACAAGTGGTGACATCATGCCAAAAATTAAGATCCTTCAATTTTTTTAATAAAATAATATTTTCTTAAGTGTCTGCATTTTATACCAAGAGCAAATAAACATTTAAAAGCTGGGTTGTTATCTTTCAATAGATATTTAAACATAGATGTATCTAAATGTGTGTGTATGTGAGAAATGTATAGCTTATATAAATACATATATACATAAAGTACAAATATATATACATAAAAAATAGACAACCAGAGTGGCTGGCAGCTAAGCTGAATATTTACTGCTTAAGGTTCTTCTCAGCATTATCAGAAAGCGGTGTAAATATTGCATCTGTTGTCCCTGGAAAATGCCAGAAAATATTGCTGATTTATTATGTGGGAGGAAGGAAGTCAAAAAAGATATGGTGCTGAAAAATTGTACACTGTAGGAGAAAGAATTGACTAAACAATAATTTGTAAAGTTTTACACTTGCTATATAAAAACTCCCTCCACTGATTTAAATTTCAAGTTTAGAAATCATCCATCTCTTCTCTATGTATGTGCTGTACAGAAATGGACTGCTGGGTTTTTGTTGTATTTTTAAATCTTTTCCTAACAGAAAGGATGCAACTATTACGCTGGTATACCTTCCTCCTAAGATAAATCAATGCAAAACTATAATGTCCCATTTGCACTTTTTAATACTGTATTTTACACATCAGGTCTTTGTCTTTGACCTAAAATAATAATGATGTCTCTCTATTTTGTATTTTAGGTAAGGTTAGTAGATAAATGGCAGTCATCTCAGTTCTCTCCTCTGTTTTACAGCGTCTACAACTGCATTTAATTTTCTCTTCTTGAAAGCTACCAAGTTAAGCTTAAAGAATATATACTTAGCAGAATAAACCAAAAATGTTTGATTTTCAATAATCAAGTAGTTCTGCTTTTATCATTTCAAACCAGTGCCATCTTTTTTAACATGATCGTGTTAAATAGATAACAAGAAGAAATTCAGTCATTATCAAATATAAACTGGAAAGACCTCAGGAGGCTGTTTAGTTCACCTTCTACACTACCAAAGTTCAGACTCAGGCATCTGGTTGTGGAAAATACATATGCTGTACATATGCTGAAAGGTGAAATGGGGAGAGGGAGACGGGGAGGACCCCCAAAAATTAAACCCGGAATACTCCTGAAGTGAATGGCTGAATATAAAGGGCGAGTTTCAGCTCCCAGGTTAAATGACAGAGAGTGGTCTCTGCGTAACATGTCTTTAATTAAAACTTAAATATTTAAGCCTTTGATCATAACCACTGCTCAGTGACTTATGTTTTGAGATAAATCTGTGTTATATAATGAATGAGGCTGCTTCTGTAGGCTCCTTACTTCATTAACTGTGTGAGTTGAAAGACTGTAGTTGCAAACAGGAACAGTCAGCAGGAAGACAAAAGAAAACTATAAGAAACCTTGTGGGTAAGCTTCAGGGTCCTGCCTTCAGTTTGATGCTAAATAATTTGCTTAAAAATGAAGCAAATCAAGGTGTGCAGCCTTTTCTTAGTGCCCAGACTGAGCTCTCTACTCCTGACAACTGCTGTGAAAATTATAATGTACATGAACGTGACTTACCTCTGATGTTGGTATATGATCTGAAGGAAACAAGACTTCTAGATCTCTCTCCTTTGATTTGCAGTGCGGCTGAGCCCTCTGAAAAGAGGATAACCCAAGCTAATTGGAAATTCCCCTGTAAAACATTTTTTCGGTAGGAAATATTGAAAGTCACAGTTTTGGCTAAATTCTGATTTTGCCAGCTGTCCAAGCTCCCTATTCACTTTTTCAGCGCTCCAGATAGCTCTGAGAGACTGAAAATATTTGATAATTGAATGGTAGCTTAAGTTTCCTAAAGAACTGTGGCATTTCGTCATGATGAGAAATGCGATTATTTTTTTCAGAAATACTCTTCTCTGCATCTCCAGGGAGTTTTTTTCTGAAATGGGAATTCCAGTTTCCATACAACTCTTAGAGCACCACTGGGTTGCATGAGACTCTGCCGTTGTATTAGAAATATGGTTCTGTTTCCAGTTGGTGTAGTTTTGGGGGATTGGTCTGCCAATAAGTATTTGGACAAACAAAGTCTAATCAAATCAATTTAGTAACAAATTATGGACCTTATGATAAACTTGAAAGGTTTTAGCAGCATGCTTCTGGCAAGCTCTTACAGCAAAGAGTGCAAATAATGATTTTCTGAAACTTATAATTTGGCCAAGAACAAACAGGTTAGCTTGAGGACATTTCCTTGATGGCTGCTAACTCTTGGATAAATTTCAAAGTACCGTTGCAAATTATGAAAGTATTAGGGTTATTAAGAAAACAGCTGGGGAAATGAATATCATGAGGATTGTTAAATGACCTTAATAAAGGGATTGATACTGTTTCCTCATATCAACTGACAATTCTCAAGAGGACCTGGGAAAGAAATTAAAGTATTCATCATGCAAAACTGAGGTTGGAATATTAAGTTGTGAGGACATATATTCCAAAACAAGAAAAGCTTAGGATTTTTTCCCCAAAAAAGGGAAAAAGAAACTGAGATAAGGTAGTCTAGCAAAAAGTGACTGAAGATTATTTTGCTTTTAGAAGTGATGTTTGGAGATGCACTTATTTTCCTTCCATTTTCAGTCACCTTCATGGTATTTATTTCATTTAACTTGCTTTTTCTCTTTGTTATTGTCTTCCTCTCCTTTCCCCCCTTTTTTGTGTCTTTCCCTGTCTCTTTTCTTCTTCTTAGGTTTAAAACAGCAGCAGAAGAATATCTCCATGTGCCTCCTAAGATGTACTCTCTTTTTAATAATGATGAGTTGTATACATCCCTTTTCCCTTCAAAGCATACAAAACATTTCACTTTCACTAATTTTTTAGTTACTGCCACAATGCAGGCATCCTTTAAAAATTTGTAGCATTTGGAAAATATGGAAGTATTGAGGAATATGAATTCTATTAGGGCAACAGTGCGGATAAGAAAAAATAGTTAAGTAAATTAGAATGTGGTGAAAATGGGGATGTGTCTTGGAATTATCAGAAGCGCTTTGGAGGCCCCTTGCACTAGATACCACAACATCCTAAAGAAAGAATTCTGCTCTAAAGAACATATGCTCTAAGTAAGCAATAAGTAAAGGGTGTTTTATCAGTCTAATTATGAAAAGATGGGCTACAGGAAAGAAGACTTTATGTTCATAGTCCCATTAAATAACTCCTTACTACACAAGTAGTCCCATCATGACATATCCCAAGTCATGCAAGACGTCTGTTTGTCAACGAAATGTCTTAATTACAACACCATGATTTCTGTCTTTTTTCTTGCAACACTTACCTCGCTATCTTCATTGACGTCAAGCTGTTCAGATTCCATTTGAATTTATGTCATTCGATAGTTGTACGTGTAATAGCTCACCACTGTCTCGGTTTGTGCTAAGCCTTTAATTCGCTGTTGGCATGGAGAGAGGCAGGCCATCTCGCATCAACGCCACTGCTTCCTGCAACACCCTTGATTACTCTTGGAGGCTTTCTGTGTAAGTACTGACCACTCCTAGGCTACTCCATGCATGCACGAAGTTCCACTGTTACCTTTGCTGTAGGTGCTAGTTGAAGGCATGGTAGTGAGTATGTTCCTTGCCGTGCACTCAAGCATTTACGTAACATAGAGGTGCCGTTCTGTAGCGACTGAGGAAGCATGGATGTGCTAGGGACCCTGTACTTTACATTGCTGCAATATGAGAAGTGAGCAAAGAGCTGAGCTCAGGCAAAGTTCCCAAGTGCTACAGCAATCTGGGAAATCACACAGAAGTCCGAGATAGTCTTGCAACGGTATATTCAGCTGTGTTATGTCATTTTAAGTCTTGCATTTTAAATTTTTTAATTTTTTTTTTAATCTGCGCATTGGCAGGAAGGTGGGGGCACTTTCTCTTTCTCCATAAATACAATTTTCTAAAATAAATCATATCACCTTCTGTAGAGTAGAGACTGCAGCCATTGCTAAGATGGTTACTGTCTTCAGTATGTGTTGCAGGTGGTGATGAATTTGGTCATAGCAATTCCTTAAGGTGTTTTACTTCGAGCAGAAGAGAAGACAGGTGAGTCTAGCATGCAGAACAGAGGAGGAATCGGGAGAAATTATCACGGTATGGGCAGAGAGCATTTAAACAGAAATAGGATTTGAAAATAGAAGACCCATAGGGCATTATTGGCATGTGTTTACAGAGACACAGGAATGACAACAGATAAGTGGGGGAAACAAGATGATCGCAGTACAGTCAAAGCTTAGGGCATAACAGGGGAAACATAAGGTATTTTCATGGACCATTTTACTCATATGAAGGTATGGAAGTGAGGTAACGGATGAAATAGTGTAAAGAGAGACACAGATGTGGTGGAGGAACATTTGGTCCATCTCATGTCCCTCAGTAGAATTCCTTGACTCAGGAGAACTCCAGTGGTAGGTGAGCTTCTGAAGTCAAAGAAGGAGATTTTAAAATAAAATACAAAGGAAAGACTGATACATTAGTCAGGCAGGAGACTGAGCTTGGAGAAAAGGCAGAATAGTGCTAGAAAATTGATGTAAAGGGAGAGGTAAAATAGAACTTGCCTTCTGTAGCCCCAGGGAAGCATGTGTTTTTATAGATGCTGTGAAGGCTGTGCTTGACGGGGGCTTTTTCCTCAAGTAAGGAAGGAAACAAAGTCTATGTACTATCATTTTTTACGCTCTTTCTTCAGGTTTGCCTTTACTGTCCAGAGAGCATCCCTTAATTTTTCAGGATCAGTGTATACGCAGCATATAATTTAAAGTACCCTAGACGATGTTGCAGAAGTGCAAGAACAGATAGAATCCTTTTTTCTCTTGAGCCTAGCCTACCTCTGCTTCACTTCAGTAACTCACTGACTTGGACACTATTATTTCTGTGTTATTTCTATAACATATGTCCTACTTCATGGTTGCATAAAGGATGAAATAAATGGATGAAATTCCATGAGTTAATATAATCAAAATCAACAGGTTTTGAACATTTTTTTCTGCAACACAAGAGCTTCTTAAAGATTCATCCATAATTCCTACT
This sequence comes from Sagittarius serpentarius, assembly GCA_034782735.1. Classification (NCBI taxonomy): domain Eukaryota; kingdom Metazoa; phylum Chordata; class Aves; order Accipitriformes; family Sagittariidae; genus Sagittarius; species Sagittarius serpentarius. The sequence goes on along the minus strand of JAVKLA010000053.1, from coordinate 43,658,201 downwards.
ACACATCTACTAAGACATGGTGCTTTTTTATCACATACCATGAGAATGATGTTTAGCTCTTCACATGGAATAAAGGACCTTCTTAAACAAGTTGCACCTTTTTTCTTGTAAAGCATACTTTTAAAAGTACTTTAAAAAGTACTTTATAAGGAGTATTGTAAAATACAATTTGACAATTTGGGGGTACTTTAGTCAGTGGATGTGAGAGACTTCTACCATGATATTTAGAAAGCTTTGGGGTAAAGAAAGGAAGAAGTTCTTGAAACCAGAATTTCTTTGCAGACATAGATAGGGTCAGTGAAGAAAGAACATATGTGGAGGGAATTCTAGGAAAAAGGAAAGGATAAAAACTGTCATTCCATTTTTCTGCTCTTCTTGATAAAGGATATGTAGGCATAGCCTTAAAACTGAAAAAAAAAAATCATATTGCTTTTTGTTTAAGTTCCACATTTTTTTCAAAATTTTCCAAACTCCTGAAAATTTGGCCATGCTATATAGGGAGCTGGAAATTTTCATGCACTTTTTCTACCCAGTCTCAAAAAAGCATGAAATATAGGGTGCTACCAGCTACACACAGGTCTATATGCTCAATACGCCATGGCCAGTGAATGGGTGACCTCTGGGGACTTTATTTCTCTGGGCAAATCAACCATGTTCTGTGAAATATCCATGTAGAGATCAACTGTGTTGTCCACGAGGCCAAATTATAGCTTGGAAAGGCCCTTCTCTGTAACTGAATCGCCTATCAGTTTCTCCTGTGTGATGCATCAGCTGTGTCTCTTACAGAAAACATTTGAGTCATACCGCTGCCCGGGAGAGGTTCTTGTGGTTAAGGGACTCATGAGGCCAATACTCCGGTGATTCTGCCTTAGTCATGCTATATAGTCTTAAGAAAACCACGAAGAGTAGAATTTGTCTCCAAACTCTAACTCTCTCAAATGCAACGGTCAAATCTGATCTTGTTGTTCATGATCCCTCTGCATTCAGCAGAATTATCTTCAAAAGGGGGTTCCTCCTCATCTAGAATAATTGCCCATGATGTATCTTCTGAAGAAGCCTTCATCTCTTCTGTGTTTCTAAAGACAGCCTAGATAACTAGCTTAGGCTGGATGCCTCAATTTTACATGCTTATGGTTAGATGAAATTAAACAAACCCTGTCTGTGGAGTCTCATATGCAAATTAATATATTAATGTTTCATTTTCATTTTTTTCCCATGGAAGCAATGATTAGATATGACAGAGAGCCAATCGTGTTGCAACATACGAGTGCACAGCACTTCAGGAGTCATAAAGAAAAGAAACAGGAAAGGTGATTAGTGACACAGAAGGCAAAAACTGGTACGTCTAATTGTATTTTACATTTTACTCCTCAGAAATGATAACGAACAAAAGTGTGCAATATAGCCTCTATAATTTTCTAAAAGAAAATAGTAACAGACTATCCAGTATTGTAATTTTTTTTTTCAAGGAAATGGAAAGAGTTTCAGATTTTTGTTTGTGTTTTACATCTCCTCCTCCACCCTTCCATTTGTTAGTCTTCTTTCTAGCAACTCCCAGCTGCCTCATGTTAACATTACTGTAGACGTTGCTAGTACAGACGGTCAGTTTGAAAGACTCTGTGTTTTGAATTAAGTTCTTTATTATGACACTTTATGCCTATTAATTAGATGAGTCATATACTTGATCCACCGTAGGGTTTACCTTTACAAATAGTCATGAAAGAATTACTCAGAGACCACAAGCTAAATCTCTAAATGGAAGCAGTCTTCAAATTACATAATGTTAAAATGCTAGGAATTATTAAAAAACAAAACAAAAAACCAACAAAGAAACCACCAAAACACCCCACAATTAAGAAAAGAGCAAGAAAGAATAGACTTTAAAACTCTATAATGACAATTTAAATATAAGGAGAGAAAAAATATGAAAGCCTGAGAGCTTTCCTATATCAAGTTCCATAGATGCTATGATGAATCATCTGTTATGCAGTACACGTAAACAGATAACATCAGTCTTACATCAGTTTTAAACATAATTCATAATACCTGTAAGAACTGCTTTCAAACAATTACATTTTTAAAATTAGTAGAACAACTTTCATTATAAAAAGTGGAGAAATATAAAGTCACCAGCATTAAGAAATCATGTGATAGTGTGCAGTTACACTGAATTAAGAGACTGTTTTCATTTACTTAGAACATACCATTGGCCATCATAATATTAGTAAGAGAATTAACGAACAATGATTATATTTTATTAATGTATGTTTTGGTGGGGGGAAAAAAGGGAGCAAAGAGTATTAGTAACTGAGTATTAAAATGGAATAATGTGAGTTCTTTTAGATTTTGCCAATATGTAATTGCATCTACCCAGAGGGAAGAGTTTTTTTAAAAAAAGTGAATCTAGACTGTAAGTTGATTGATCCTTTTAGATAGAACCTGCATTCTTTTGGGAAAGGTGACATAGATGGATTTATTATTACTTTTTACAGGGTGAGGGGGTGTAATTGAGGAAGAGATAAGTCTACATCAATATTTGTGTACATTTGGAGAAGAGAAGGGGATTTAATTGATTAAACCTCCAACCACTTTTACCATCAAAGGTAGAGAAAGGAACAGAATTTTTTGCTACAGACCTTGAGTCATCCATCTTGGGACATTTTATCACAACGTGAAATATAGTTGGCATTTGCTTTTTACGACTTGTGAGACCTAAGTGTTTCAGAATTGGTGTGCATGTTGTATGAGAGGTGGCAAAGTCAAGGCCAGCACTATGGGTGGGCAGAACAGTAAGGCATTCTGAGTTAGGTGGAATAAGATATTTTATTTAATGTAACTCAGATGACAAACCAGGTCCGTTTTCTTACATCTGCTCAACATCAACAGATCTTGCTAATTCAAAAAACATGTTTGTAAGGAACACGGTGTGAGAGCTGCAATTCATGAAACGTTCTGTTTTGTCCTTGACCTTTACATTTCAGCACTTCCACAGTCTGCTGGAGTCTGTTGTTAAATGCCAGCCTGGAGTTAGGAAGGCATGAAAAATTATCAATTATAAAAAGAATTGCCTTTCAAATGAAGATCAATACAAATCCTCATATTGAGGCAAATAGCTACATGCAAAAGCATTCAAAGGCAGGAAACACAGGGAAGTATTTGTATTCTGACAGCAGAAGCAACGGCAGGGTGAAGGAGGCCACTTTCTACTGTGGATAAGTCAGCACGGAGAGCCTTGCGACCTGTTGGGAGACAGCTCATAGAAAGGCAGACATTCACCAGAGTACTTGTAGTTTCTAGCTGTTCAAACAGGAAAGGGATATTGGGATATGATGATGATGTAAGCCATCTTTTGAGGATTTTGTGCAACTATACCAGTGAAGTTCACCTATCGAGGGTTAGTGGATGCATAGTAGCATGCTTGACCCTAAAGTAGATAATGGTTCGTATAGTCCTCCAAAAAAGCCACAGCCCTCGGTCCTTTGCAAGAGCAGTAGGAGTCATCTCACCATACTTTCAACTTTCACGGTGTGGAAGCCTGCATCTGAGCTAGCTATACCTCTCCAGTAGTTAATGGGAAAACCAGGAAATTTTAGCGGGTGGTTCAGCTGACGAGTTTTGCACATCTATCTGAAGAGGAGTTTATAGTGCCCTAAGAGTGCCCTGGCCCTATTATATATAAGTATAGAGACTCTAGATATCTATCAGAGTAGAGATCTATACTGTAAATATATTTCTATGCTCAGATTAAAATGCCTTTTTTTTTTTGGTTGATAACTGCTACATTCCCCCACTGTTTTATTTTCTTATGGCACTCCTAGTTTATTGCTCTTCAAGATAATCTTTACTGTGAGAAAAAGTTACCGCATTAACAGACATACAATTCAGGTGTGAATTTATTTGTGGAAAAAAGTGAGCACAAGTGATGGTAGCCTGCACAGCCCTTAAAACTTTTAATATACCATCTGTGTTCAAGGTCATGTTATGTACAACAGACTTTGGAGTTGAAAATCATATTTTCCACTCCAAATGGAGCTACATGCAGCCCTGATCCAATTTACACTGGAAAGAAAGGCACTTGAAGACTTTTGGGGTATGGAAAATAGTCCCTAACTACTGTGAAGTAACATAGCTACTAATAAATGTTACTTCAGAGTCATAAGGGTTTAGGAAATTTGGAAGAGAGCATGAAGAAGGCATGAGAGATTTTCACAAAGATGCTGACTCTCTTATCTGGTAAAAATCTGCATTTTAAAATGTTAAACCAAGATTTTAGTACATTCAGAAGTATTTCTCTCAGATGGCTTTGAGGTTTCTTTGGGTTTTATTTTTTTTAATCTTGAGGCTTTGCATTGTGCCAGTCAGGATCCTCCCTCTTGCCCAAGTATCTGCAAACAAAGTGGGATTGCAAATATGTGGCAGAGTGTAGGAGCCCTTGCTAATTGCATATATTCAATATATTGTCTAGTGTTAATTAAAAAAAAAAAAAAAAAGAAAAAAGAAAAAAAGATGTTTTCAGAGAAGTCGTATTCTGGGGACAGACGTATATGCAAATACAATAAAAGTACGATTTCTGTTTGTGAATCTTCTAATTAGGCTTGTCAGCATAATCTTTTAATAGAAAAAAACTGGCACATTAGCTGCTATTTAGGATTGGTAGGCTAAGTAATATTTCAAAATTATTTGCACAAAGCTATTCTAAGTTTGCAGTGCCTATGAGAAAATTCTGCAATCCAGGATAGACTATCTGTAAGTCATGAGTGTGTGAAATTTCACCTATTTTCACTATTTGACCTTCTTCTATTCTTCAAACACATTCCATGTTGTCCAAGAAAAATTAGAAGACAGTATGGAACGCAGGAAACGTTACAACAATTTAACAAATTACCTGATTTTTCTATTCTGACTGCAAATTACTGCTTGTTATAAAATATGGCAATAGAACAAAATATATGAGGACATGTTTAATTATCTTTAAAACCTTCAGAAATAAAGGTTTCTATTAGATGGCTGCCTGGTATTATTTTTTTTTTAATCACTTTGGAAAACTGCATCTGAGATGAGATAAATGAAGCTGCACATTTAAATTAAGATTATCTTTAGGCTAGTAATCTCGTTTACTGTTCAGCAATTTTAATTCAAGTCAAGACAGTACAATTAGTGTCATCATCCTGCTGGTATTTCTCATTGCTTTATGGCTGTATTTACTGTTGTTAAGACAAGACAACTCATATAAAATATAAGTCAAGATAATACATTATTAAAGGGAGAATATGTCAGCAAGTATTGCTCATGGAGCCTGATGAGCTGGACTTCCCTTCAGACATCGATTCTGTGTTAGCTCTAAGAAGAAGGTCTCATTAAAACACTTGACAAACTTATTAAATTTCCATTTTAACATGGAGATAAATTTATTTCAAATGACACTCTGAAAAGTGTTTGGGTTTTCTCCCCTTTTAATTGTCAGCTTGAAATTATAGCTGTTTTGAATATTTATATTATGGGTATTGAAACTGTAAGGACCATTTTCTGTATGATAAACTTTATCCCCCCTAGTAAGAAGAGATTTTGCTGTTACCTGTCTGGGCTGTGTTTAGGAAGGTATTTGGACTTACATTATGCTGCAGCTTGCGTGAATATAAAAATATCAGCCATTTCAGATATACAAAATGGACAGTAGCTCTGAACATACTTTGCCTTCCCAACTAGCATAGGTTTGAGGGTTTTTTATTAGTAGCATTCTTGATTTTCTACATCTACGTTAGCGGGTCCCAGAGGAAACCGGATTTCCATGGGTGAGTGATTTTCTTCAAGCCTGCAGCATTAATTACATTTCTGAATTTGGAATCCTGGAAGACTAATTTTATCTTTTTATTTTTTTAATAAAAATGTTGTTTGTATGAGTGATTCTGTATGTGATCTGGCAAGATACGGTGCTTCAACTTGTTTTCAGTAGCAGCGTATTCCCCAAGCCCCACTAGTAATGTTTCCTTTGCAAAGAACTGTTAAGTTGCTGCAAAAAGCCCATTCCAGGAAGAGTAAAGGAGGACTGGTTTGTCCTGGGGGTGCTTCCCTGAATATATTGCTGTTATGTTCAATAATTTCACGGCAGTGAAGATGAGATCTCCCTACTGTACAATCTGCGAAGTCAGATAGAGTGCAAGCATGAGGGAGTTTTTTACAAGGAAAAGCAGAGACACGAGGGCGTGAATCAAAAGCACAGGAAGGAAACTTTAAACAAAAGCGGGAGACGTTAGGTTACATTTGAATCGCATGCTCAATGCATAGTTCAGCGTCAAACTTTTAAATGCCCATGTCGTTTAAAAATACGTAGACAGATGCAGGAGCATGAATGTTTCTTACCATTCAGGTTTCTTACCTTAAAGCTGTTTAATGTATACCTGTCTTTAAACCTACGAGTAATAAGATTCGAGTGGACTATTCATGTCTACCTTACTGCTACTGACTACCTTGCTGCTTCAGGAAACAAAAGCATATGGTGCTTTTAAGACCTTGAAGTGTACTCAGAGCTAAGTGATTGTGTGTGATATACACACGTGTCCCTCTGTATGTATATTTATATATGTTTTCAGAATTAATGAAGATATTATAGAAAGACTTCCCTGCTCTTATATAGGTTCTCCTCTATGTGTATTTGTGAATCAACCCTGCATAAGATGACTTTTACCCTGGCTAATAAATATGCTTTTCAAGAGCTGATCCATTTCTGATTCACATTTTCTTCTTTTTGGAATATGCAGTATTGGGCTTAATAGAGGTTATTTGGGGAAAAGGGGGGAATGTTGAAGAGAAAATTCCACACAGCATGGAGAACACCACTATAGCAGAGTCATTCATGCTTCTTTTCTCTGTAAAGTATTGAATGTGTTTTGTACCATTCATAAAATCATACTCTAGTACCTCAAATCTGATAATCCTGTTCTGCAGTAGCGAATGAAAATGTTGAAAAGTGGCAGGATTTAGCAGACTGAGCAGAAAATCAAAGATAAATCAGTTCCTAATTGTTTAGCTAGGGAGGTTCTAGCAAGAATCTTAAACCAGGTTCACTTGTCATTTGTTTTTATTGTAATACAATTCATTGGTTTACTGCTTGTTACCTGGCTGAAAATCAAGCAACACCTATTTTGGACTTACTCTTTGCATAACTGAATGGCTTGACCCTTTGACAGTGAAAAGCACCAGGAGAACTTAAGAGCATTTAAGACTGATTCAAATTGTGCCCGATGAGCTTTGGACCAGCCGAAGTCATCCAAGAAAACAGATGCCACATAAATTGAGGTATTAAAAGAAGAACCTCCTCTCACTCTGAAAAAAATTCCTCAGATAAAAGCAGCAATTGCCAAAGCCATTCAGAGTTACGAGCAGGATCAAGTTCTGACTAGTCCTGCAAAACTGGAAAGAGAGAGGGGAAAAAAACACCAAAGATACTTCAGTATTAAAATTTTTATTCTTTCTGTAGTACTTCAGTATTTAACCATTTTTTATAATATCTGCAGTGCCAAAGTACAAGAGGAAAATAAGTTGCTGAAAAATACGGTGGTTAGTGTGAAGCCAATGACGTGAGATTTGATTCTCCATAAAGGAACCTAAATTGCAACATTTGAGCTGATGTTAATGGGATTTGGACTAAGCCCAGTACTAAAAGCTCAGTTTTTCAGGTAACTATTAACATCGTTGGACAGACAAGATTTCATCCCCAAACGGCAAATTCATTACCTAAGTTGAATTTAAAAGATTTTTGCCATCTCAGCTTAAGTAAACTAGAACGTAGGTTTTCTACTATATCTAGCCTAGACTGAAGGAAAAAGATGCACTTCTGTGGATAACAGAACTACTGAAGTTGTCTCTTAGGGGTGTGGGGCTTGTGGTTGGGTTCCTCGGTGAACAGTAAAGGTTGAATTTACATTACAGCCTTTTTACAAAGGCAGAAAAAATGGGACGTCTCTCCTCTACCTTCCTGAATACGTATTTTCAGAAGTTAGGTATCTTCAGAGCTGCTGTTACCCTTCTATCAGGTTGTAATGAAGCTGAGAGAAGGGTTCGTATGGTCTCTTTGGAGAAGGGTAGGTAGCGCTTAAGTTTACGTACATACGCGAAAGCCTGCAGACGGGTTCGCAACGGCACACTCGAGCGCACTAACCGCCATTCCTTGTGACTGCAGGCTACAAACAGCATAGCATTCGTGTTCGACAAATACAGAGCTACTGTGCTTAATTCCCTTAAGTTTAAAAGCCTTGTGTTTTAAGATTTTAATTAGTAAATAAATATTTAGTTGTGATAAACAAGTTGATTAAAAGTATTCAGATTTATTGGAAAAGACTGTTTTATTTGGCTAGACATGTTTATCACCAGATTTGGATCCCATGATGCTAAATGCTCTATACTGAAAGAAAATTACATTTTGTGCCCTAAAGCGATACCTTCATTTCTGTATTATCCTAATCAGAATATTGGATGCAATTTGCCGCTGTTGCATTTTTGACTTTTTAATCAAATGCTGGTATTTATTTCACAGTTATTTATGCAGTGGAATTATTGGAATTTTAGAAAGTTATTATAAGATAGCTAAGATTGTGACTTTAAGTTTCTTGCATCATGGAAGTGCTTGCCTGTGTAGGCACTGCCCAATTCTGCATTAGTAGCCAATTGCACAAATACGGTACCTGTGGCGGGCACAGTGCATGTGCAACTGCTAACCTCAGTCGGAGATCCAGGTAATCTCAGCTTTTCGCAGAACATGCTGTTTGTATCCCGTTTGTCTGCTTGGTGAAACTGGCAGATATGGTAGGAAAAAGGTGAATAAACACTAAATGAAATCAGTTTCTATTCCACTCCTGTTTGTCAGTGTTTTGTAGGGGAGTTGCAGGGAAAGATGTTTCAGCTGGCTGTAGCGTCTCCAAGGGATGGGAGTAGAGACATTAGCAGGTATTAACACCGGATCCACCCTATGGGTTACCCGTGCAGAGGTCGCTATTCGATATTTTATTAGTTTTTCAAGAGCAATATGCTCTGTCTTTAGGCAGACCCAAGCTTTGTTAGTTTGCACGTAGTTCCATATGCATGTTTACATATGTAATAGAAAATTCCACTATTTTTTTCCTGTCTGCGATTAAGAAAATGAAAGTTAATAAATGACAGCAAAAATCTTAAATTATATTTGACACCACCCCTGGCAGTCATCTGGAAAATACCTATGTGTGTTCTTAGAATATGCAAATTAATACAACTTTATACACTGACTACAAGAGTGTGGTTCACCCAGGTTTTGGTCTCCACGTACAATGTAAAAGTAAGTAATAAATCTAGAGCATATCATGCTGTGGTTATGATTTGGAAAGGAACTGATTGGTTCAGCTTGAAGGAATTGTTCTCATCTGGAATTATTTCAATTTTTGATCGCTGCTGTCCCTGTAGATTTCCTTTCAAAGGTTTTCTGAGTATGCATGGAAAGAATTGGTCATTTATATGCAGTTCCTATATGTTAAACTATTTACAAAGACTACATTATCGCCTGGAGTTTGGTTTTAAAACAGTGGTATGTAATTCTTTCACTGGTACATTGTTCTGTTTTTGACAGTCTATAGTGAAAAGCATTAAATAGGTAAAAATGTATTCCTTAATTGTATGCCATACCTGGAGTGCTGTTAATATATATTTTTTTCTTTTAGCAGACTGAACACAAATCAATGCCAAGTGATCACCTCACATACTTTTCACAATTCAGTTAACATGATGCTTAGACCAACTTTCAAAGCGTGACAGCGGAGTTCAGTTCATACCACATACAGTTAGAAAAACCTGCCACAGTTCTTTCCTGTATTTGTTTTCTGTTATGCATGATCAAAAGAATGACAACCACATATGTTTGGGGCTGACTCAGGTACTTCACTCTGAAAAAGGAGCAGCCTGTAATTGTGCTATTTCAGGAGCGAGGTTGGGATAAAATTTATCTGTCTTTATATGCTTGAGGAAAATTAATGAAAATCTCACTTAAAGACCATTCTTCTTAATTTCCACCCAGTGCTGAGTCGGCTGAGCTGGGCTGTTGCAGGGACAAAGGCAAGGCTCTGCCCTTTCTGCACTTTACCTGCTCTTTAGACAACTAAAATTACGTATCTCTATGTTTTTCATACTCTCAGCAAAAGGAGGCAAGAGGATAATTTTATCCGCTGCCTTAGGTGCCTGTCTTAGGATGGGAGGAATCAAGCTGTGAATATGCATTTCTGTTTCCTGTCTAATGTAGTTTATAGGCACAACTTTAGGGCGGCTCACATCAGGTAAGATAAATTTTGTGCTCCTTCCCTTTCTCTGCCTTCATGTCCTGCTTTTGGTGCTCGCTTTTGTGGGAATGTCCATCCCAAATCTGTATGACAACTCCTTGTTCTTATTCACCCTTACTCACTTACAGGGGAGCGTTAGCAATTTGGGCAGTAATTTTGCTCCAGCTCTTGACAATGTTTTTGCAAGGCGAATGAAATGCCATTTCAAGTCATTCATTCCGTTTTCCTACAAAATCTGGATTTTTTTTCTCCTACGGTGCTGTTTTAAAATCTGCCAATTAAAGATCTTCTGCCTCTTATCCTAGGAGTATATTCCACCTCCAAGCAGAAATCACTTGGCAGAGCTTGGAAAGTCTCAGGCTTCTTTTTGAATGGGTTTCAACCAGTATTATGGTTACAGTGACTGGTGTTATAGTATTACAGTTATCTATAAAGCATTCTGAACTGTATATCTTAAGAGGCAATATAATATTGCACATTGAACTTTACGTTTTACTATTATCTTCAATATGGTCACAGTTTTTTCCTATGTAGTGTAAGTATACCGGTGATGATAAATTTCATGTTCCGTCCTGTGCACATGATGTTATGATTTGATTTTGTTAATTATATACGTCGTGGTTTAACCCCAGCCAGCAACTCAGCACCACGCAGCCGCTCGCTCACTTCCCTCCCACCCAGTGGGATGGGGGAGAGAATCGGAAAATCAAGTAAAGCTCGTGGGTTGAGATAAGAACAGTTTAATAGAA
>JAVKLA010000053.1:43610525-43645528 GCA_034782735.1 Sagittarius serpentarius | reverse complement strand
CTTTCTTATAGGCCCCTTTAAGTATTGAAAGGCTGCTATAAGGTCTCCCCGGAGCCTTCTCTTCTCCAGGCTGAACAACTCCAACTCTTTCAGCCTTTCCTTGTAACAGAAGAGGGGTTCCATCACTCTGACCATCTTTGTGGCCTCCTCTGGACCCGCTCCAACAGGTCCGAGTCTCTCCTGGGCTGAGGACCCCAGAGCTGGACGCAGCACTGCAGGGAGGGTTGCATATCTCCCATGCAACCCAGTGGTGATTGTAGCACAAAGTCACGTTTCAGTAATGACCACTCTTTCTTCCATTCACCTATCGGGAAGTTTGGTTTTGATGTGATAAAGCACGTAAAATGTCATCCCTGCCTAAAACATACAGATGGGCTTAGTCTACGTGCACAGTAATGTGCTTTATAAGAACTGGGCCTAAAATGCATGCCTTGATAGGAACCTGATTGGCTCTGCTTCCTATAGTGATTTACAGCATTTCTTATTTGTGCTATGCCTTGTTTTCTGTGAGTTATAATAGCAGAGCTAATCAAAACCTGCAATAAATACTGATATCAGTGACATCAAATCAGCAAAGGGCATTAATATTCATTGCAAAAAAATTCTGCAAGATAAATTATTGGAGGGACGATAGGCATTTCAGATGATTTTATTGAGACACCAGAAATTAAAATACAGTGCAATATTGACATTAAAGTATGCTCCCCTTTATTTGATTTGTTCAGTAATACAATCAGAAATTTTTCAGTAAATTTTTCACACTTAGAATATAATAGCTTTGGTCAAGATAAAAACCGAAATAATAGTCCCCCCCCCAAACCAGCCCATATTCTAATGATTAAATTCTTATTTACAAATCCTGTTCCATGGAAATATTTCTACTTCTGTGTCTGGCAATTACATATGGCACAATTTGGCATGCTGACATTGATCAAGTTATGAGTTGCACTCGGAATGCTGTTACCCACCACGTCTTTCCACAGGGCTGAGGCTGCTGCATTTACCAGCAAAGGTACAGATCCTTCTGCGACCTGCAGTTGTGCATTAGCTCACCAGCTGAAAAATGTTTAACCTACATCTGAAGAAACTTAATATTAAGCCTAGGGGGGAATTAGTAGACTTAGGGTAAACTGAACATTTATTCTATTTAAATTTGAGGAAGGGGAAAGAGTAGGTGGTTGGGGACAGGCATATGCCTTGGGTTTCCTTCAGGTTGCTATCTGGAGCCTCCCAACTTTTCTCCTTCTATGAGCCCATGTTCTGGAGGGGACGCGTTGTCGAGGGGATTCCCTTGGGCTATTGTAGTTTTCTGTGTATTTTATTCTGGGAGGAGGGAGCATTCTGTCTAGGAGACAGGGAAATGAAGCAAATCTCATTTAGAGAAGCTGTTCTGGTGCCTAATTTCTGTATTGTTAAAGCACAAAATTAAATTCTTGGAAGCTATGCAGTTTTATATAATTACCACCATTTTTCACTGAGCAAGGGAAAAAAAAAAAAGGTGCTGTTTACATTAAGGACCGTACAGTGATGCTGCAGGAGTATGTGGCCAAGGTTCAGGTCCTCTAGAAGTACAAATATTGATGAGTTCACACCTTCTTGCCCTTAATCTTTTATTCCTGCAGTCTTTCATCTCTCAGACAACATTCCACTCTGAAATTCATGATGTCCAGCACTGGATTGCAAACCGACTACCGCATCCCAATTCCAGCAGCTGCATCTGACTTGCTGTAAGAAAAAATGATGCTCAGATTCACGATTTGTGATCCTAGCTGACCCAACATTTGTGAGGGAATGAGATTTCACTGCTGTTTCTTCTCTTTCTGTCACCTCTCTATGGTTTTAATCCAGTGTTGTCAATGTGCACGCCACTTCTTCCCTGGCATGTTTTGAAAGATCAAAATATGAAATCACTAATAATCCCTAGAGGAACACAAGTCATTTTGGATTAGGTTTTCAATCTGGTGATAGTTTGTGTTTGTAGGTAAAGATTTTCACCTTAAAGCACAACTACTTTTATCAAAATGTTTTTCTTACCTGCACTAAGAAAATTCCTCAAAGAATTTCAGAAATCCGTTGATTTGGATGCCTCACAGCCTGAATGAAGCAGTGGCATCTGAAAAACTGGTTTATCCTCTAAAGAAAAGAGCACGTGTTCCCAAGTATATTCTGTTGGGAAGCTGAGAGCTCCATTGATAGATTATTTCTAAGTCACTGCAAGAAATAAACAGCCTTGCAAATTTGATCAAACAGGGATCAGCAGCGGTATAAAGCTCTTTAAATGTTTAGAGCTAGAGAAAGGGGATACGGGAGTTAAATAAGGAGGAGGAGGAGAGATGAAATTGTTACTTAACTACAAGTTTCTGAAGGGAAATATGTTTAGGGAGTGCATTTTTTCTTGTATATATTGAAAAGGAGACAGCATTATGAGAAGATTTTTACACCTACTGGGACTTTTATGTTGCTGTAGACAGGAATAGAAGAACAGAATTGATGCTCTGTGTGTAGGAAGCACATCCATTTCAAAATTTCTCTGGATTTAGCAGTGTAACCTGTTCTTTCCCCTTTAACATTTTAAAACTTTATTTTTGTTGGAATTCATTCCAGTACCAGTACAAAAATACATTAAGCTATAATACAAACCTTGGGCTTGATCCACATATAACGATGTCAGTAGGAGTCTTCCTACTGACTTTGATGAGACTTATGATCATTCTCCCAGCAATTATTTATGCCTTCTGGAAAAGAAGCATTTTTAACACAAAAGTCTAACCCATCTAACAGGCTTGTTGCAGAGTTCTCAAGGGTTTTTTTAAGCCTGTCTAAGATAAGATACAACAGTACAGAAACCATTGAATCTCAGTGTACTATTTTTTTTAAAGCTGACAGAAAGGAAATAATTTTCTATTATATCCATTTTTAGACATTTGAATAAATTGCCTGATTGTTAAAGATACTAAGCATTCACACTTCAGAAGAGCATTTTGTGTTAGTAAATGACGCAGGATGTTTTTCCCTCCAAATGGAGCACTGAAAAGAGAAGCAAATGTTCTAAAAATTAGTCACCTTAACCTATTCTGCCTGGAAATGAGCTATACCTGTTTTTCTTCTTTATGTCCTCCTTTTTGGCTTCCAGACGCATGTTATTTTTTGATAACAGCTTTCTGCCTGAAAGTTTTGTTGGGTTTTGATCTTTGTGAGAGTGCAAGTGCTTTACTTCCCCAGGGGTAGTGAAAGTTGTGGGAGAACTCGGCATCAGAGAGTAGCCGACAGCGGTGGCTGTCGGTGCACAATTTGGAGCCTGGTCAAACAGAGCAGGAGGAGCTGTAACAGCCAGGAAGGGCTCTCTGGGTTAAGGGAGGTGAGGCAGGAGCGTGGGAAGAGCTCAGGGGTGTATGGAAAGGTTTGGGATGGAAGGGCTCCATCGCAGGTTGGGTGGGAAGAGATGCTGTGAAGGACGTAGGATTTGGGAACAGCATGGAGTGATGGATTCTTTGTGGAGAGGAATTTGAGATGTTGGGACCTCTTGGGGACTCAGAGTAAGGAATGTGGGAGTGGAGAGAAGTAAAGGGATTTGCCACAAATTAAGAATGTAGTTCTATCTGCAGAGGTAGAGAGACCAAAGATGTCTAGGCTTAACCTGTTTCTGAGAGTAGCTGTTAACAGCTGCTTAAGCAAACAATGAGTGATCCTCCTCTTTTGGATTCAAGGAATTTTTGAGATAAAAGTTGCATCTGGGACATCTTGTGTAATAATTCTTGAATGTGATTTACTGCTTTTTGAGTCCTTTTATATATGGCTCCAAGATTTCTATGACAAATGTTTGTATGTGAGAAAATATTTATTTTCCTCTGTCTAATCATTCAGTGCAGTTGTCCCCAAGGTCTTGTATAATGAGAACAATGAATAATTACCTTCTATTCACCTTTTCCATTGAGTTTATAAATGCATAGGTCTGCCTTTTTTTTTTCTCCTTTCTCCACAAAGCTCATCTTGAATGGAAGAATTTTTATACCTTTTCTACTCTCGTCTGTATTTTCTGGTCTGTGGTTCACTGTGGCATAGCAGGCACAGGCGCACCCCACATCTGTTTGGTTTCATGGCGATGGTCTCCGTGTTCTTCTCTAACCCTTTCAAAGTAGTTCTTTCTGTTTGTGTTCTTGATCATCCAAGAACATTATAGCTGACACAAGATTTCCTTCCTGAGTGAATTGCTAAAGAAGGAAATACTGTTGTAAATATACTGCTGGGGTGCCTCAAGCACTTTAATGCTGAATTTCAGCTGTTGTTTTTTTTTTTGTTTCTGAGCTCCTTGCAACCTTTCACACGATTGATTAGTTTTGACTAAGCTGAATACTTTGGTATCATAAGCAGATTTCACTGCCTCACCAGCTCTGGATCAATTATGGACATAAAGATGAGCCAAGAACCAAAGCAGATCCCTGTGGGATTCTGCTAATAACTTCCCCTCAGTGGGAAAATTGACCATCTTTGATCTTTTAACAGGATACAAATCTATGAGGGAATTTTCCCTTGTACTGAACAATTTCTTGTAGAGCTTCTGTTAAGGAATCAATCACACAATCCTACTGATGTGGTGGTACTGTTCAACTGCCTTCAAAAGCTTAATTGTACCTTTCACATCTGCCCTTGCCTGGTGATACGTTTGTATGCAGTAGATGGATCTTAAAATCTCTAACCTGATAAATATGGAGAGACGGACAGACTAAGAAACATTGTACAATTGAGTAAGAAAATTTTAATAGTAAATAGAAGAGAAACAAGACTTAAATCTGAGTAAATTTAATCAAAATTTGAAGACAACTATAAAGAAGTACTTTATTTACCCATTTTCCTAGCAATGATGATAAAAATAAGAAGACTTTTTAGTTCCTGAGGACGTTTATCCTGAAAGTACAACCTTCTGATATACCTGAGATTTGGAGTGTTTTTATACCATATTCGTCTCATAATCCAAGGCTTTTCATGATCGTTAAGACTTCACTCCTCTTCCTACTTCGGTTTCATCATTTCTCTGACTCTTTTTGGCTTGCTACGAGCTATTGGAGAATCTCACCTGGAGATGCGTTACAGACAGAATGCTCCTATTGGGATTAAGTTCTTCTGCTTAAGAATGTTAAGGTCACCAGATTTGGGGTCAATAAGAATTTTTTCTCTGTCACAAAAATTAACAAGGGTTTTTGAGACTGAGTTGTCTGGTCTACTGTTTGGAATCACCTTGTTCCATGTAGCCCGTATGGTTAAAGGGAACCAGGACAATGGTGATGTTTATAAGCTGCCACGTTCTCTTCCTGCTGTTGGGTTTACATGCAACTTTTGCACTCAGAATTTAGGCTTTAACTTAGCTGGGGGCAGGGTGTGTTTAAGTGTTTTACAATCCCTGGGCAACTGTTGCAGGCTGCCTAGTGGTCCAGTTCAATTCTAAGTTTTGAAGTTCTTCGGAGAGTCCAAATTGTCTTTATAGTAATTCCTTAATAGTCTTCAGATAAGTAAATTACCAAGAAATGAAATTATCTGAAGAATACTTTAGGGAAAATTGTAGCTATAAGATCTGGCTTCTACTATTCACTCTCTCTACCGCTTACAGCCATGCTAAATAATAATTTCTCTTGAGTTTTATTATTCTGTTTCTCATATGTCCATGTATTAATAAAAATGTCAGTATATGTCTCAAGTGCATCATTCTATTTGTCAACAAAGAACTCCTGCCATTTAAAATAAAAAATAGAGAGAATCTGTTTTATTATTCTGACTGGGGAAAATAATCATATTTAAATACGAATCACAAAATGCCAAAATATGAAGAGTTCATAGTACACGTTTTAAGAAAAATATGTTCTCTGATTCTATTGTGATCTATCTATTTTACCAGTAAACTCCAGTCCTGTACAGTTATATCTCGTTCCTTTTTATTTTGGTGCACACATCTGGCAAATCCCAATGAAAACATCCGAACTGAATGGGCTAAAATATTACAACGCTGTCAGACAATCTTTATTTAAAAAGGATGTAAATCTGAGGTTATTCAGCTTTCCCCACACACACTCAACTGAGTTATTATGTTTATTAAAGTGCTTGTTTGCATTATTTCCAGACACAAGGAAAAAAACAGTATTCTGTACAGATAAAATATATTGGTTTGTTGGGAAATGGAAGAATTTTATATCATCTGTCTCTTGAGACAGTATTAATATTTATTGAGTAAAAAAGCCATTTTTTCAGAGATGCCAGCAAGTGTGGGACAGCTTAGGATAAATTTCTCTGATGCAAGGTACAGACCATGTTCTCAGCTTTATGTACCTGATAAATGTTGTTCAGATTTTGTCAATGTCATAGGAGCCATTAGCAGATCGCTTCAAAAAGTTCAGTCATTTAAAAATGAACTGAGCTTTCTTTATGGACATCCATTATTAAAAAGAAATATAACAGAGTTGTTATGAATGACTTTCACCTCACATCAATTTCCCATCCATGTAACTGTGTTGCCTTCAAGGGAGCTGTTCCTAATCTATAACCATTATAGATTTTAAAGTCAAAAGGGCCATTCTGATTATGTGTAATCTGACCTTTGGCATAACATATGACATAAATTTCCACCTGCATTAGGTCTGATGATTAAGCCCGTGCTTCTTTGAAAGGTGATGAATAATGTATCTCACCTAACTTCATCTCTCAAAAAAATAGTCATATAGTCTCAGCTTTCTTAACTAAGTGGAAAAAAGAGAGGCGCCTTTTAAGAAAGATTCATCCCACATGTTCAGTTACTTAAAGTATAATAAATTGAGCTGTCTGCTGGGGGTCTTGTCTATCCCTACTGCCTGTACTCTGGCTTAGACTGGCCTTGTGCTTTAACTGGCTCAAGTTAGTTGATAAGAACCCTTCCCATGCAGCTTTGATCTTAAGATTTCACTGAGCCTTGATCAGTTTTCCTCTGGGTTTATTATTCTCGCTTAAGAGTTTATTGGTATTCTGAATTTGTTTAGCTCCAATAGCCAGGTATTGAATCTTGTAAATAGATCTCTATCAACCATGACAGGTAGAGTCAAACTCTTTTCCTCCAATAGAGGGGTAAAACTGAAGATGAAACTAGATCCGAAGGACACACTATTTGCATTTCATCTGAAGTCTGCAAGATATCTGGGATGAGTTTATCCATATGTAGGCTTTTGCTTTTGAGTCAATTCATCAAAATAAATAGCCAAAATATTCCAACCAGATATTATAAAATGTCTCAGGGAAAGCACCTGGGTTATCAGTGCCTCAATTCAATTTAGAGCTATTCAGTGGATGTATGAACCCTGTTAATCTTAACCTGCCTCCCTCCAGAGATTAATTACCCAGTGTCATTAAAACAAATCTAGGAAAATTGTTACAGAGTTGCTGTTTTCGGTCTTCTTGGGGGATTACATTTTGGCGTAGGATTGGTTTTTTTTCCAAATCATTTTGACTTGATGTTAATAGGAGCAGGAGTGCAACTTTTGGCAGCAAGCAGTCTGTAGGTGCAGTTGTCCTACATCACAGACATCCTGAAAACATGCTCAGGGCAGCTATTATGACTAGGGACAAGACTAGTAAATTTTTCTTAGTTACTGACCGCTGCTGACATAAGAATGGATCCTTCTATATCAAGGCATTTTTAATCAGTGGATCTGAAAAAGTATTTTGAAATTTGTATACTTGGGTTGGTTTTTTCTCCCAGTGTTTCTTGATGTTAAACTCTCTGTAATGCATGGCACTCACTGCTACTGGCCTCAGCCGTATAAACTCAGGCACCTTCCTATGATGATGGCTAACTCCCAGCCTGGTCAATGGAAAGGACATTCACCTTTGGGACTGTTCTTTTCCATTATCTTAAGTAGCTCTGATAAGGGATAATGAATCCACTGAAGGTGCCTATTAGAAAAACAAGGTGCGAACCACATAAACCTGGTATTTTTGAGTTCTCCCTTATCTCTAGTCTTTCTGCAGAAGCAGCCCCAGGGCTAGCTGACCCCTCATGTTCCTTTACTCAACGACATTTCAGAGCGCAGGATCTCGATGCTGAAGGGAGCTAGGTGACCTGGTGACCCAGCTCCCCACTGATTCCTGGGAAGTTTGCAGGGCACTGAAGGGGAAGAAAGTTGACAAGACGAGACAGAACAGAAATCTCCTTGATAGATAGGATTTCACT
The DNA here is from genome assembly GCA_034782735.1 of Sagittarius serpentarius. NCBI lineage: Eukaryota > Metazoa > Chordata > Aves > Accipitriformes > Sagittariidae > Sagittarius > Sagittarius serpentarius. Next base: position 43,637,340 of record JAVKLA010000053.1, on the reverse strand, counting down.
GTGTCTGTCGTCCCTCAGACGATTATTGAAACAAAAAAAACCCTTAGCAAGGAACAGTCCAGCAGTCTTATTTAGAGAGCTGTTAAAATATAGCCCTGGATGAAAAGAGATACGGAAGTGCTACAACTTGTTTATGTCATTGATTATATTATACAAGTGCTTTTATTTATTAGCTGGGAGTGAAATTTTGCTGTTAACTGAGTGAATACAATTTCTGTGACTGCAAGAGTTTTGTGTGGATGGCAAATTAAACCCTAGATTGTTTTTATTATTTGCATCATTAGCAGTCAAGAGGAAGCTTTCCTTTTCCAAAGGTTGCCAAAAATGATCTTGTTGCTTCTTTTAAATTAGAAAAATTAGTAAGATAGTCAGGAAGCAGGCTCCTGATACGCTTCTGGAAGGCATTAGAGACAGATCCTATCACCTATGGAATTAGAATTACTGAATAGTTGTTGAGCTACGATATGTTTCTATGAAAGAGCTCCATAAAGTGACTGATTAACAGATATCAGCCCCAGAAAGTCCAACAGAATCGTTACATGGTATAATTTAATCAGGTACTTGAATACATTAAAGGATTTTCCAGTTGCTGTTTTGTTCCCCAGTGTAAGTGCTAAAATTGGTAAAGCAAGTCTAAGCCAGAATGTTTAAAAATGAGCTTGGCGGTAGGCAATTTATCTTACATTTTGGCCTTTTCAGTGCTACCACCAAATACCTCTAAGTTTGCTCTTTGCCCTTGCATCCCCTTCGGCGGCACAGCTTGGCCACCGCTTTGCAGTGTACATAGAGCCGTCAGGCTCCGGCCGAAGCAATCAGGGCTTTAGCCACCTTTCAGCCCTCCCACACGTTCCTGCTGTATCCTTTGAACCGCCTCGATTCAGCCAGCATGCGTTTATCTTATTAGTAAGGCCAGGCAAGTAGCGATGACCTTATTACTGGATATTCACGCCGTATAATACCCTTGTTAAATACATAGCTAGCGATGGATCTCTCCAGGGACTGGATCACAGCTTTATTAATGTCCTTCTGTGTCATCCATCGGTTCGAGTCAGCGCTGTGTTTTGCAATCAGAGTATCTTGCTAAGAACAGTTCGTATCGTGCAGTATTGGTAAAGGAACAAAGTCTTTTGTCAAGGTAGAAAGGGAACAGGGTGTCTTCAGGTGCTCGGTGCTCTGTGAAGCTGTTCAGTGTAACAGCGGTGTAATATGCTGCTTTATGTGTGTTCATGGACCACAGCCAGGCAACGCTGCCTACAGGTCATTTGTTAATTGAAGTTTCAAAGTGTTTGGCTGATATATGTTTTCTGGCTGCGAGTATATTGGAAATAATGTGTTTTATTCAGGAGACACAGGTGAAACTTCAGAGTCACGTGAATACAGTTCTGCGGCTCTCCTTCACAGTGAGCCGGCGGCTGGCTCCGAGAGGGGAATAATGCAGGATAAAGAAAACCGTAAGAGAAACTTTATTTATTTGTTTGAACTTCAGTGTCTTTATACTCAAAAAGCCAGTCCCAGCTACTTTGTGTCTTTTAATGAAGAATTGTGTTTAATCAGCATCGCCTCCGACTTCAAATCTGAGAGGTCACACGTAAGGCTTTCAGTTCTTCTCTAGGAGACGTTAGTCCTTTCCACAGTAAATGAGAAAGGACTCCTAATGACACCAATTAAGAGATGTGAAGGCCTTGTTCCGCTCTTTATGGTCTGACAGGTCAGTTAAAATGAGACAACAAAACATATGGCGCCGACAGGAACAATTTGGGCTTTTTGTGGAAAGATGAATGTCCGTGACTTAACTAGCAGAAGGAAGAATGAGCTTGCACAGCCCACTCAGTTACAGTCTCTCTCTCCCAAGAAAATGAAATAATTTGGAAACTTTGCAAACGTTGCCGTGTATTTATGTACAAAGATAAAACGGGCGTTTTCATGTGAGAGGGAGTGTGGAGGTCTGGAATCTCTTTGTGTAACTTGTCACTTTATCTAGTTATCGTTATGCAGACTAAGCCCTGGAAGTCATGACTGTTTGAACTATTTATATGACCGAAGCTGGCAGGACCTTGGGGAGGATAGTTACATTCCTGACAGAGGGGTCTCTTCAGTGCGAGGCAGAAATTTTGCAATTTTGCCGCTGCCATTGGGTATGGAAAGTGTTCGTGAGAAATCAGAAGCTCCGTTAGATTTCCCCTGTAATCACACACCTGGGGTTTAGTCTTTTAAAGACACACACAATTTTTCATCACAAAAATAACTTATTACTCTTCTTTTTCTGTTTTAGTTAGCCTGTTACTCTAGGTCTCTGCTCCAGTCTCACCCTTATCAATGAAGGATTTGGGTTCAAAAAGGAAGGGAGTATAAATAATTCTTATACCTTGATAATTACATCGGTAGACAGTGTACAACGCGTCTGGAGAATCAACCTCAGGCAGGTCTTCACCATGCAAGATTAATGTCTCACCCTGACGAAATATTCTGATCTGGTAAAGCTCCATCTTCTGTGCTCTGTGTTAGAAAAACCCGTCACCCAGTTTGTGGCCTCAGTGTTGCTTGTTAAAATATCATAGGCTCTGGTTCACGTGAGGGTTTGTGGAAACATTTCTTCATGCAAACTATTTTTCAAGTTGCACTTTCTCTTCCATTTTACAACCAAACCATGGTATTTAGTGCTAGACATGCTTTTTCTGGATGTACAACTTCATACCAAAAATGCATGGCCCCAGTCATGGATATGACGTGACTCCTTCCATACTTGAGGGGCAAGGCATGAAAAGCCAAGCATTAGATTTATCTTGTAATTTGGATTTTCACCAGTTCGCTCGCATTCGTTACAGATTCCTGTCTGCTCTTGCAGCCTCTTTGGAGGCCATGGTCTTCATACCTCAAATTTCCAAATCTCTCTCAAAGATCAGAGGGAAGCACTTGTATTTTGTGGATTTTTCCTGGGAAATGGCAAGATATGTAGTAAGTTGGGATGTTTCTGGTTAATGGTAATAGTGAGTTGATTGCATGGGAAAAGGGGGAACAGTACAAGACTGGCTGTTAATGAGGATGTGGGTTCCCAATCCTGAGGGGTTTATGCAGGGCTATTGTCAGGAAAAAAAATAATGTGGCTTTTGGGACTGACCTAGCTGTTCGTACTGAAATCACAGGCAACAGCATTACTTTGTTGAAAGGCAACAGCTTTCAACAGCCCAACTACTGCATCTTTTGTAAAGCACTACTTATATGGAAATAATACAAATAAATGTACATGGGAGATGGCGGGGGAAAAGCTTTCTATAATACTTGGAATTTAAGCTGATTCAGATACTTAGGTATCCATGGGCTATATAAAGCTTTTCACGAAGTGACTATTGAGAGAAGCCATTTGAAAACTCATTTGCGAATTTAGCGTATGAAATTTGAAGTACTAATTTATGGAGTGACACTGCATTATTTATTCAACACACCAGTGTTTTACGGGCATTCGTAATACAAAGACTGAAATGAAGGAAGTTGTTGCTAGAAAAAGGTAAAGAGAAACTATAGGAATAGAGCTACAATAGAGACTTATATAGGAAGTGACCCAGGGAACACCATCTTTGTTAATAATAAAGGAAACATTTTCCATTGAGTTAAACATTGTCTGATTACGTGGATGAAGTTACAAAAAATAAGCAATGTAATCTGTACAGAGATAGCTTTTTTCTTTTTTTTTTCTTCACCCTTGTTACTTTGAGTTATGTTGCTAAATATGATTTCCAAAAGTCACTTTGAAGTTGGAAATTTTGGAAAAGTTACCAGTTTGGCTCTTTTATGAAACATCACAGAAAAATACAGCTGCAGATTATGTGGTCGTAATAAATTGTACTGATCCAAGAGTGTGACAGCAGATGTGCTTGCGTAACGGCAGCGGAGAGGGCTCTTGCCTTCTCCTGCCTGCACTAACATTATTGGGTGGGGAGCGTATGCGTTGAAGCACCTTGTCGTGACAGTATTTGGAGTTACGCCGTTTCCCATTGACGTGACTGGTCCACCTTATCCAGTGGCAGGGAATAGTCTGTTTAATTTTGTAGAATATTTTCCATCTTTGTTATCTCGGCTTCTTCATTCTTTACCAATACTTACATTTCAGCCTAAAGATTTCATCTTTGCATTTTACCTGTAATACTTTAGGGGGTTTTTTTTGGTTTTGGATTTTATTTCCTTTTTTTTTCTTCTCTCTTTTGAAGTGCCTACCGCCTGTGTAAAGCACAAATGGAGACACCTCCTAGTTTAATCGTACAGCGTGTGCCAAGCATTAAAGCAATATTTAAGTTAGAGGAGGAAATTAATCACAAAAGAGTTATATTGACTTTTAAATCCTGCAAATCCAGTGTCCAATGTTTAGCATGATGTCTGTGCATAAGAAGGTAACTATTAATTTTGCATTATTTAAAATCAGCATTTTAAAAACTGTAGCCTGTGGGCCTAGGAGTATAAACATGTTATAATATAGCTATGGCATGTAGTTAGTAGCATAGTATACTTAAATACAAGTTATAATTTGGTCTTATATATACAAATATAAGGAAGTGCATTAAAATGTATTAGAACCCCACTACTCACACATCAGTCTTAACAAATAATGCAATAAGAAGGAATGAAAATTATTTTTGACTAGTAATATCTTGTTCCTTTTCACAGATAAATGATAACTACGTTATAGTGTGTTGTTTTATTGAGGTAGAAAAATGCATGAAATCTTTTTAGATAGTAGAATGTTTAAGCATAATAAACTAAAAAATAAAAGCAAATTAAATCTGTGATATGCATTCATTTTCATGGCCTATGTCAACAATTTGAATAAAAAGTTAATATTGTCTCAGCCGCTTCAGAAAACCATTGATTTTTTTTTCCTAAGCTCTTCTAACAGGAATTGTATCATACAACTTTGATAAACGGAGAAATGTCCACCCTAAAAATAGTTGGCCAGCTGCTACTCCCAACTGAGAAGTCATTTCAGAAACCTTAACGTTTTAATGGTTATTTATCTTTTCTGAATTAACCTAAATTAATTGATTATCACATCTAGTTGTTCTTGGGCCAGAATTGCCCTCTAGCTTGAGTAAGTCTTCGCTGCTCCTTTCTTCTAAAGGTATTGGCTGTTCATAATATTATGTCCTTCTAGTTTTATTTGCTTTTCTAAACACAGCAAGTTCCTCAGGGCCCCATTCCTTGCCCAGACAGCCCTGTGCTTCAGAGTGCTCTGGCAGCAATTTTCTTTCAGTACTTATATTTGGGGTTTATAGGTCTTGAACAGGAATGATGGAATTTTTTATCGTGTTTCAGTATCAATGCCTCACGCAGCAGTAATACTACCTTTCTATACTGGCTTATACGTGAACTCCGTCATACATCTGAAAACCGTATTTATCTTGCTATTTGCTGGTTTTGAATCTCAGTTGAACATTTTATTTACATTAATTATGTCGAGATGTAGATTCAAATTCTACGGGGCGGGGCAGGGGGGGAGCTGTAAAGATTGTCTTAACGTAGAAAGTCAGAACGCTAAAGGTAAATAGTTTAGTGTGTCTGGACTAACGTGGGTTTTGCGCTAGCTAGCAAGCTCAAGCTACTTATCCGATGAACATCAGCCTCTCGGCAGTGCCGTTTCGGTGATGCTCTCAGTACATGCAGAAATAGACGTTAAATTAGAGACGTTCAGCACCATCCAGGGTAGTATTATTACAAGACTGAAATAATTTCTAGCTGGATCTCAGAAATGCTGTGTTGGTCCAGAAATAGCACTCTTCAGGCATAAGGAATGTCACATAAAAAGGCACGGAACAGGTTTTGTTTTCCTTTGGAGTTAGTTTGGATATGTTTTTTTCTGAGAACGTGGCAGCTTTCCATACATTCAAGAAGGTACATTTTCTTACAAAATAAGCTTAATTAAGAGCAGTGACTGTAGTTGTAAGAATAAGATACGTGCATAAGTAATATATAGAATGGGAATTTATGGATACATCCTGAGAACTTAACACAAGGAATTGCTAATATATAGAAATATTCATGGGAGACGTCTTAGGCGCCAGCGTTTGCCTGTTCCCTGTAGAAACGCAGCGGTAGGTGACACCTAGTGGAGTTTAACGTTAACTGCAGGAATGTACCGAAGCCTCCAAAACTGTTAATGATTGGCGTTCAAGGGCAACAAATATGCCTGGAGCTCTTGAACTCTACCGTTCCTCTTGGTCTAGTTACAGATATGACGATTTTGTATCGTTACCGAATTCTCCTTCCTGTTAAAAAGTGGTAGTCACGATGGGATTGTGACAAGACGGAGCACAAAGCCTTTTTTAGCCTTTACGCTTTTCCACTTGATATTTATTTTATACTTCTGGAGGCTGCAGGATTTACAATTATAAATGCACTATTTTGGGCTACTTTTAATGCTGAGAAAATAGATTTGTCTTTAGGTGATAATTTTTATACCAAACTGTGCTATGGAAAAAAAGAAAAGCATTTTTTCCTGACAAATAACGGAGTATCTGTTGTACGTGGCTGTTATCACGGTCTTTCTCAAGGCATAGTGTCATCACACAAGACAATAGCAAATGAATTTTGCTGGGCTTCACCTCACCAAACAACTCAGTCATTCTTCAGTCTGAAGAGAAGTTTTTTAGGAGTTCTTTTGAGTCATGTATTTATTGGGAATCTTAAGTGTTGTTTTACTGGTGCATCAAAACACCGGGAAAGAAAAACATGAAATACATTTTTCTTCTTTCTGTAGATAGGTCAGAGTTAAAGAAATAGGTGTCTTATAGTCAGATTTGGTTCCCTAATAAAAATGCAGTTCAGTTCTTAATCTTATTGAAGAAAATGAAAATAATAAATTACTAGATCCATCACTTGCAGCGTCAGATGCTCACCAGCATGCATGTGCTTGGCCTACAGCTTAGTCAATACATGTTGGCTTCTGTTTACAAGACGATTTGGGTTTGTGTTGAAAATCTGGATGTTATTCCAACGTTTTTTTTATTTAGTATAGGTCTAACAGCCTCTTGTACTCTCTTGTTCATGGGCCACATTGAAGAATTTGTCAAAAACTTACTTTTTGGGGCTGATCATCAAGTGAGCAGGTATGTGCCAGGAAGTTTTGTGTTGATTTAGTTATGTCTCTACTTCTTAACAGGATAGACATGGGAGCACAGTCACCTCAGTGAACATACAGAGTTAAGAGTACATCCAAGGATGTTTGTGGGGATGGGGGATCGGGAAGATTTGTCCCAGCGAGCAGCAGCTGACGCATTAGTGTGTCTTTCATACCTTTTATGTCTCTGGAGAAACCATTTAATAACCCATCTCCTCTGAAAGCACTGGTGGTTGATGTTCCTCCGTGGCAGATGTGCTAAATTGGCCAGAGTCCATTTTAATCTCTCGTTTGCTGGTTCTGATAATGAAGTCTTGACCTCACAGCAGATGGGACTTGCAGAGCAGTTCTGCTTACTGCTAACGGGATCTGCAGGCCAATCTATGCCGGAGCAAGTAGCTTTTATATCCAGTGGAGTGGCATATTGGGTCAGGGACTGCAGGGTGCTGAAATCAGAATATCTCTTGGAATTACTAAATAGACACATACACATCCACCACAGCAAAACGATGACTACAGCGGTCTCTGCTTTGCCACGGTCTCACCATGTATCCTTCTAGATACTATGTTCTGTACAAGCATGAGCTTCCAAAACTGCTTAAAACCATTTAGATCATCAGGCAACTCATGAGAGCTGTCCGAGTTGCCATGCTTTATCTTCTGATTATGGGGCGGTTTTAGGTGTGCTGCAACTTTGGGATAATGAATTTTAACAAGAATATTGGATCACTTTGCAAACGGTAAATCTGGCGGTTGGAAGGTGGTGGTGTTTGCACATCTGTATTTTACGCTCAAGTTTCTTGAAGGGGTTGATTTAAAATGCATGCTCAGAAAATAAAAAAAAGTAATTCTGATGCAGTAGAAGGGAAAGAATTTAATAGATCCATTGATTTGCATTCATTATAGTGTGCTTAATTTACTCTATAGGAACTTCTGTCATTTAATCAAAATGCAAACCGCGAATTGTTACATACTGAAGAGTAAACCCCACTGAACATATAGGCAGAGTGTTTTCCCCAGGCGGCTGTCGTGACCAGAGCCGCTCTCCCCTGCGGCACCGCTGACTGTATGGTGCTTACTCTTGTGCCCTGCGATGCACTCGTGGCCATGTGTGATGTCCATCCCTGCGGAGCGTCTGCAGCTGTGCTGATACACCACAGAACCAGGTTTGTACTCGGTCTGGATCAGTGGCACGCGGCCACATCACAGTTATAATTTGTTCGGACTCCAAATGAACACACTGCCCGGTGTGAATGCAGAGCAGGTGGGCTGCTTTGGAGTAATAATACACGTGGACGCTCGCGGACGCCGCTGATTTTACATTCGGAGGCACAGAAGTTGCATTGCACAAAAGCATTCGAGGAGAGCACCAAGGGGCAGTCATGTTACATCCAGCACCTAACTTGGGAAGACTTAAGAGCGCTTGTGGCAGACAATAATTCCATTTCTGCTCTGAATGGCCTTCTGATAGCACCTACCGTTCTCCATTAACTCTATGAGGAACCCCAGCTACATTATATGCCTGAAGTTAGTTGGCAAACAGCCATTTATATGTTCCATGTGAGGATTTGGTAGTACCAACCATATGTAGTTAGCACTGATAAAAGATGATAGCATTTTCAAAGTCTTCCTGGTGAATAATTTCTGGAAGTGTTTACTTACCCCATCTCAGCTGAAGATGCCATGCACGCAGCTGAAGCAGGAGTGAGTTTCGTGTTTAACATCAGATGGAGAAGGCAGCCTCGTTGTCCCAGGAAGTGGGTCCATAAGGCAAAATCTAAAATTAGGGGTTTGCATTCAATCCTTGCAAGTCCTACCAATTTCACTAACATCAGGGTCATATTCTTGAGGTTTTTATCTGGTCTGAATGTCACATTTGCAGACCCTCTCCTGGCTGGGCACAGAGGCAAGCGAGCTCACTCTGCTGGCCCTAAAACCCAAACAACTTAAATTCCAAATTCACCCGATGCGCTGACTCAGCTGTCACCACTGCAAGTAAATTTAAGCCCAACGGTGAGATCCGTATTTATGTAACGTGTGCTAAGGATAGGCTTTCTCGAGTCAGCGCCTCAGAGCTCAATGCATAGTAAATATACATAGAAGCAAAAGGTGTTAAGTTCTGCCTTGTCCACCAGCTCACAAAAGCCTTGATATTAAAAGAGTAACTGGAGAGCATGTTGCCTGCACTGGTACTGACTGTGATGCCTAGAGCGAAAATAAATTAAATACCTTTTTACACTGCAAAAGGCTTTCAAAAATTAATCTTACAACAGCCCACATAGCACTGAGGGCTTAAATACTTTATTGACCAAATTGGTGTTCAGAGTCTGTTGCGAAAACTAGGAAGGGCTTGCATCGGTTTATCTTTCCCATGTAATATCCTTTCAGTCATACATCCTTAGGCAGGGCTAGCTTTTCGGGTGTTAATATTAAGCTGCTGATCTGCATTTATTTTTGTTTGATACAAGTGAGATAAAACCCCATTTGCGATGTTCTGTAAAATCCATAGGTGTTCAGAAATTTAACACTTGCTATGGCATTCAGGTAATACAAGTAGCAATTTTGGCATGTGCTCCACATTTTGTAGAATAAACTGTGGACGTCAGAGTTAAATCTAGCCATGTAATAAGCTGCAGTGTTTGGAAGGTGGCTGTTATTGGTGGCCAGGCTGGTTTCTGTGCTCTTCATCTCTGTTCCAGTATATATACAGGGTTTTGGAGCACATGCTGCAGTAATCCCACTTGATGGAGCAGGGAAGAAGCAGTGCTGTATAGGTTGGGCCATAAGGGCAAAACCCACATGATTATCTGCTGGAGAAAAGAAAAGAGAGAGGATAGAATGGAATGAGAGGCAGAAGAGTGAAAAATGGTGCATGCGAAGAAGTAAACAACAGAGTTGAGAAAGACAATTTAAAAAAAGCAAAATGGAGGAAACCTGCATGGGACATGTGCAATAGTGATGCAGGAAAACCATATGAAAACAGGTGTTGGATCTTATTTTTAGGCCCCAAGTATATTGATTTTTTTCTTTAATCTATATTTTCCTATCTTTCTGCTTTCTCCATCTTTCATCGTAACTGGAAATAAAAAATGAGCATTTTCTTTAGATAAAATTGTATTTTTGTCTTGAGAGTCTTACTTAAAGCTGAAGTATCCTCAGGAATGCATTCAAGTCAGGAATGTTTTACAATCATAGTTTTCATTGTTTAGTTTCAGTAGGGAAGATTTAACTTCGCTTGACTACTCCAGAAATATTCTTCTTAAACTACCTTACCATGTGGCTGAGCTCCACTTGTATTGCTCTGATTTTTTGTTTTGTTTTCTGGTTGATGCAAGGAAAACTAAGGTGTTCAGTTGTGATTTTTCAATTACTGCTGTTAAATATTGTTGAAAAGAAATACTATTTTGCTTGCTACTTATAACATGAACCCTAAGTGTAAAGCTACAACTTGATAGTCAGATAGTGAAAGTAGCCAACTCCATTACAGAGTTTGCCTTCTTGATCATTTTGGGGTATTAGCAAAATGTCAGGGGAAAAAACAAAATGCCATGCAGTAGATCAGGTTTACTGCTGAATCATCTATGTGAAATTAAAGTGGGATAAATCGGCAAAAAGTTGTAACTGAGTATTTTTTTTTTAATGGAAGTTTTCAAGACACGCTTTTAACTTATAAATGCAGAACAATTTAGCGTATCTTCCTCCAGCAATAAAGTAACTACAATTACAATAAGAAATAAATCAAATCCTATAAAAATCAGTAAGACTGTTCTCAGACGTAGGTAGAGTTTTGATCAGACCATATGGTTCTGAGATTGTGTCCTTTATAGCATCATACTAATGACATCAATTTCAGGAGAGTTCTGGATGATTCTAATTTCTGCAACCGCAGATACGTGTTTTAATAAGAGAGCAGCTGGGGCCATGCTGGTAATCCACTCTGGTTTACGTAAGAATTTTCTTTAGGGGAGAGCTTCACATTACTCTTCCTGTGGTAAAAAATGTGATTCAGGAATTTCAGTTATCCTCGGTTGCTCATTTTCACTATCATGCCACGCAAAACTGCCCTCCAGTTATGCTTCTCAGTGAAATTATTGATGGGACTGCATTAAAAACTCAATCAATGAAGACAGCCAAATTAAAAAACGAAGAGTCCTCCCCAAAAGAGAGATTTTTATCTTAATCCAAATATTCTAAAGCTAGATGTATTTGTGAATCTCTGCTGCCCAATGTTCCCTGTGCAAACTTTTTACATCTTTTAAATTATGCATTCGCAATGGTCTATCTTAAAGCTGGAGAAATGGTCAGGTGTAGAAAATAAATGTTTGGAGGAGAGAAAGGAAAGTCAGTCTTGAAGTCAACCTTCAGCTGCAGAATCTCTGCCTGTGCCCCGTTATGAAGGGTTTCACTGTAGTGGTACAGAGTCTCTTAAATGCTGTTCCCTGAAACAAGCTAAACCAAGTGATCACTGACTGTCTGGTGAATCCCAAAACATGGAAGAAAATTCCATAGATATTGCTACCAGGGTCACTGGGCATGCCACCAGCATAAAAGCACGGAGTGTGTAGAGGCAACAAAAATTACAAGTTCAGAATTAAGAATTTTCTACCCTATTTGGGAGAGAAAATAGGATGAGAAATTACAGAGGCACTAAAGTAAGGAATGGTATGTGTTTTGATGACTCTTGCCCTCAGTGGGTTGGGATCATTGTTCCTGAGCTCTCTACATTTTCTCTTGCATGGAATAAAAAAGTGAAAGTGTAGACACTGCAGTGTTAGAAGTGTGGTATCTGGGAATAGCCTTGAAAATGTTAACGAATCCCTAATTAGAAGCAGGAGTGTTCATGGGAATTGTGAATCATTTGCTGAGAAAAGCAGATCTGAGCAAATGAAATGCCTCCAAATTGCAAGGACAGGGAGCTATGCATGGAATTTGAGTACTGGATGACCTCATCTCAGTATCCACAAAGTAACAAAAGGCGTTGGTGGCAAAGGAAAAAACGTAAGCTAGACTTCAATGCAAAAGAATGCAAGTCAAGAAAATATAGACCAAAACTGGGTAGTGCTGTACAGATTTCCGGGATAAGACAGACGGGACAACCTAGATTCTGCTTCCCCTTTAGTTGTCCATTGCATAGTGAGATGTGCAATCACAGAATAATTAGGCTGGAAGGAACACATGAAGGTTTCTTGTCTAAGCCGCTGTCATCTTAGATCAGGTTGCTCAAGGTCTTATCTGGGCAAGTTTTGAATATCCTCAAGGGTGGGAATTCCAGAGCAACAGAGAAAGAGCGATACCAGAATAACAGAAATATAGAAAATAGAAGTAATAAAAAGGAGGCAGAACCTACTAAGAGATAATGAGGTTGTGTTGGCAGCCTGATACAGCAAAGGAGACAAGAAACTGAGATGAACAATGAGTTGATGGGTCAGTCCTCAGAAAGTCACGTACGTTGGGAAAGGCAGCAGCTGAGGCTGTGGTGAGTCAGAAACCGTATGCAGCAGCTATAGACCTAGGACAGCAGAGCAGATGGAAGCATAGGAGAGGACTATAGAAGTATGGTAGTATGGTAGTAAAAGAAGGGCCAGTGTTAGAGCTAGGCAGGTATAGAAAAACTTGGTGCAAGGAAGTCAAATAAAAGTAGACATAAGCAATTCAAAGACCTTCCTGGCTGCTCTCTGGTGGAGAAAAATCATCAATGTGAAGTGAAGTCTCATCCAACCATGAAAAAATAAACCAGAATTAATTCTTATTTGAGGAACACTTGAGTGCACCTGAAAGCAAATAAATTAAAACATGATGGCAGTCAATACCACGTCTTTGTGCTGAAGTCTGTACCGATAACCCTGTGGCCCCACAGGTCAGGAAATGCATGTGTGAAAGGAATATTAACAGCGCAAACGGATAAAATAGGGTGCAGTGGCATGCATAGAGCTAAGAGGAAGGAACATGGGTTGCAAGTGGCTAGGATATGAAAAAGAGGCAAGAAAAAATATATATACACACTGGGATGCATATAATTGCAACTGAGCTGTAGATACAGCATTTCAGTATATACTGCATTATATTCTTACGGCATGTATGCCAGTATTTATGTCATTAATGAGCCAGCCTACTTATACAATCAAGAAATTACCTAGTGCAAGGTGTATAGTACTTCAGTTATCAATAATACATATTTTAGAGTAAAGCTGGAAAGTGGGAATTTGCAGTTTATTGCTGTAAAATGTAAATTTTCCTTCTGTCCAGTGAAGCTGATGCTTGCTGTGAAATGGCAAAAATGCCTACAGTATATTGAAGCAACCCAGAGTTCATGGCCAGCATTTTCAGTACGAGCGAATGTTTTCAAAACCTTTCTTTTTATTTCTTCTCTTTTTTTCTCTTTTCCTTTTTTTCTTTTTTTTTTTTTTTTGAGTTTCCAATTGCAGGCACCTTCAGTCAAGTCATTTGGGACCATTGAGGTGCAGTGCATTTCTAGAAATCAGAGTCAGCTTACCTTAAACTTCACAATCAGCGTTTGAAGCTTTTTGGTATTCACACATTCCTTTGGGCCTGTGTGAGCTTGGGCAAAGGTGCAGAGGAGTCAGCAGCAGGATGTGGAGTTTCTGCCTGTCATTTTGCTCCTCTAGGATTTTACCGAAATGAGAATTATGTCAATGAGAGGAGCCTCGCTGTATCATACAATTTCGGTACAAGGCAATTCAAGCACACTCGAGCTCCTGTGAAATTACATGAGGAGCACAGAGTAAGAAAGAAACCAGACTAGTATCACCAGTACAGATCCAATATATTTTCTATTTGGCATATATTTGGGTATATTACAAGTTTTTCTTTCTTTCTTTTTTATTTATTTTAATAGGGCTAAAACAAATAAAAAATTAAAATCTAAACAAAAGATATTCTATACCACGGAAAAATATTTTCTTTCTGACTTTCTGTTGCGGATTCGTTATCTGAGAAGATTGTTTAGGTTTCAAAAACTGTCATGCTCGATACAAAGAAAAACTTAGGCCGCCTCCTCCCTTTAACTTAGCGTGAATGTTATGTACAAGATAGCTGACGCAAAGTTATGATATTATCAGAATCATTTGACTTCTTGCACTTAATTTACCTCATTAACATTTTTATTACATTTTGTTACTGTTGCATATTGAGAAAACACAGTTGTAAGGTCATCCAGTTCAGGCTAAGCACCTATCTATTGCTCAGGGATGCCAACGTGCTCTCTTTGTCGCATTAAACTGGATTAAATAGTTAAGCTTTCCAGCTGCTCTAGTACCTATCCGGTTGGCAAAGGTGCGGAATAATCTACGACTCAGGGTTTTCCAATTTTCAAGATCACATTTCTACAGTCTGACCAAATAGTATGCTAGAAAGAAAAATGGTGTGTTGACCACGAGACCGGTATTTGATTTCAAGCCTTGATGCACCAATACTTCAGTAGGAAATGATCTTGATAGGATGACAGTTTGCAATCTATCCTCAGACAGCATGACGGTTGTAAATTACCATACCTGGTGTTTACCGTTGTTTCTTACTGATAATAGGTGGGAAATTTGTGTGTGTGTTCATGATATTTTATCGACTGAGTTACTGAAGGTCACGGATACCAAAAAGCTGGGGGTTTTTCTGCAGTTATGTTATAGATTTTCCTGAGTTTTTTAAAAGTGTGTTGGCTTAATGTATCAAAAATTTGTGTATATCAAAAATTTAGGGGATGAAATTCTTCCAGAGTTCTTGTAGATGCTTTCAGTATTTGTGCTGCAATGTTAATGTTATATGGGTATTAGGAGCATGTAATTTCACTTTAATTTCTGATCACTGGTAAAGAACTGAAGGTCATGTCATTTGTTTCAAAGTCTCTTTTCCTTTTAATTTTCAGAATGGTCTTTGTAGCTTATGGATTGAATGTCATGACTTTTTAATGATGATAGCATTATATTGGATACCAAAAAATACATATTTTTCATAGAGTTCCTAATCATCTGTAACTTTACAGTAGGAAGCTCAATTTAGCCTTTAAAACTGAGTTTATCTGAAATAAGTGGTCAAACCAGTTTCTTAGATTAGTAATCTCTGGTTATTTGATATATAAATAGTTCCCTCTAAATAAAAAAAGAAAACCACATTCACTTTGGATACCTCATCATTACTAAAAAGACATTGTAGGATATAACTTTGTTATGAGGCTTCTGAAGCGAAAAGGTATATCAAACTTCTTTTATAAAAACTGTGAATCTTTGCAGAAATTTTACTAATGAATTTTCTTTTTGATTCTTCTGACTGACCAGGAGGTATTAACTCTCTTTTTAATTCGATTATATCCTTCTCCATTCAATTAATGTTAATAGTTTAATTTATTTTCAGCTGTTATTATTACTTATTTGGTAATAAAACCCAGAGACAGTTTGAGATAAAGTATCATTTTGCAGTGAGCAATAGGCAGAGTCAGGGTGTGAGACAGCCTCTGCCATGAAGCATTTAACAGTTACACTAGGTCAGTCAGGGTGGGCAAAAAATGCTTTCCTTGCAAATAAAATGGCTAAAATCAGTGTTTAGATTGGTTAGCTTGCTTGATTCTCAATTATTCTTTTTTTTTTTTTTTGCACATTACAAGCGGCATCTGGAAAATATTTATATGGAATTAAGGGGTGAGAAAAGAGCCACTTAAAGACTCAGGGGTAGTGAGAATGGAAAAGAAAACCCGCTTGTAGGTGGAAGGAGGATGAGAGTAAGTAACTGTACATCTGGTTCAACAACACTCAGTCTTTATCAGCACATTTAGTGATGGTCTCTGTGGTATGCACCAGTAAACTATTGGGAGTGTGGTTGTCAGACCATACACTTAGTATTGAATTTTCTGTTCTACTAATTGTTTATTGTTCTGCTTAGCCTAAATATGGCTCCTAGAGTCTTGGCTTTATTAGGGCTCAGTTGCACAATTTGGAAAGCTGCCTGACTATGGGCAGAGGACTTCCTTCTGCAACCTCCGGTACAATCCTTAGATTTTTACAATTCTTTTAAAGAATGACATTGATTATCACTGACGTATCACTTCCATGTCTGGGCATCTTTCTCAGCAACCTTCAGAATCAGCATCCAGGTTTGATTTTCCCTAAACCACTGTTTACTCATACAGAGGATAGGTATTTCTCTGAGAATTGCATCCACATCTGGTTATCGCTGCTCTGCTTAGAATTAGACTTTTGCTCATCCTAAGTCAATTATTTCTAACAGGTGCAAAACCATAATCCCTTTGGTACCTGGCACCAAGCAGAGTTAAATGGAAGACGTGTAGGTTGGAGGACCGTTAAGAGTCTTTTAAATCAATTAAATAAAATTCTGTTTTGGTTACACATAATCTCAGCTCAGGTGCCATCTGAAAGCTTTTTCTTTTAATGTTTGTTTTTAACGTTAAAATATCTAGATTGGAAAATGCATACACCTTACTAAAAAAAAAAAGAAAAAAGGAAGTTTTATTCATTACTGTATGGTATTGTACTGGTACAGTTCTCTAGTCTGCTTTTCCCAGAATTTCCTCCCACTGTGCTTTTCTCCCCATCTTCCCAAAATGCATATTTTCAGCCTTGAGGAAAGAATATAGGAGAAGAAAAACCCAACTCTCTGCATGATTTGCTGTCCCAACATCTCAGTCATGAGAGATCTCAGCCTCAGTGGTCTGGAATAGTTTATTGAAAGGATACAAGAAGAGCTTGCTGCCTGATTAATCTAATAATTAAGCATTTCAGTTATTTAGGCTTAAATTAATATTAATAGAGTGTTATTTCTAATAATGAAAATAATTTTTTTTAATCAAATCATAATTTCATAACGTTGCTCTTCATGGTTCTCAGTTACACCTTTCGTTTGCATGGTGCCTTTGTTTTATCTATGTGTATATATCATTTGTGTGTGTATTTGTGTGTTTATATACTGGAACAAATTGCTAAAAATGAGGGTAAAAAGCCATTTCTTATGCTGTGAATCTTTCTTGTGGAATGCAAAAGGTATTTTGAAACACAGAGCCATGCTACTCTTTTTAACACAGAGTAACTTAGAGGACATGGGGAAGTGCAGACTTTGCTGTACCAGAATTGGTACAGGAATTTGAACCTGTCAATCAAAACAATTACCGGGACCGTAAGAGTGTGGAATTAGTGTTTCCCATTGCAGCTTTCAGTTTGCATACACAGTTAAAGATTCATTGGTCTATACAGAGAGGAATTATTTATTCTGCCCTTTGTCCATCTGAATGATTTTATGTCTGTCTTCCTCCTTCCAGAGTGTGCGTTCAGGAGAGTGAAGAAAAGTCTTGACAAAATTGTCAAATACTGATGAATCAGGATTCTCTAACTTTAAAAAAAAAAAAAATCCCAAACATCGACTTTAGGCTGTCTACAGTGTTTATTTTCTGTTTGCAAATCATTTGCAGAGACAAAGAACTTCCTTTTTCTCTTATGGAAGATCAGAGCATCTTTTAAGATAACATTAGAAAAACATGCAGGTGGAAAAGTTACTGATTTGTGTGATTTACGTAGGAGTTCTCAGCACTGTTGTTTGTGTGCCTTTTTGAGGGAGATGATTAGCATGGAAAAAATGTGGGTCTATATCAATTTATCTTCCTAGATGAGCTCTATTGTCATCTGTTAGCTTGAGAGACAGGATATCAGGGATGGGTCTGGAAAAAGTAAATAACGAGGCTAGGGAGTAAGCTGAGAATAATGTTTTTATGCCATAACTATCTTGCCCATTTTAATGAGTGAAGTACTTTAATTCATTTATTTGCATTTCAGACGGCTATTCCCCTGCACATGACTTTGTAGCGCTAACTCTGAAATTACCTGAGGAAAGCTTTGAATCTACAGAATATTTCATAGCACTGCAAAAACGTGAAGGAAACACCTCTTCTTCCTCGCAGTTGTGATTTCAATTTATCTTCAAAGCTATGGTCATTATATTCAGAGAAGTTTCGCATTGTCCCCCCTGCTGATTCTCACACACAGGCTGATTTCAGCTATAAATGCTGAGCTGCGTTATGCTTATTTTCTGGTTTTGTTGTCATTTTATTTTGTCACTATTTTTCCTGTTCTGATTGGAGCTATTCGTTCCATACAAAGAAGTGGAAATACCTTTTTGACAAAAACAAATATGAGGAGTGTGAAGGTTTGCAGAAGTTATGAGCACAGGGAAGTAGGAATGTAGCAGGTACTGTTCTGCAGTCTCACATAAAGCATTTGCTGTCGAGCATCCGCATCTACAATATTGGTAAGCATGTTATTATATGCCTGTATAAAATATTCCTCTTTAACCCATTATAAGACCCCAGGATTAGAAAGCAGGGAGCAGGAAAGGGCTCCCTCATTTAAAGAAACTTGATGCAGTCGAACATCAGCTACCAGCTGACATTGGCCATTTCCTAAAGAGACCAGGTTTCATCTTGAACATCATGTATTCCTGTCCCTCATGCTAGGATATTTTTTTCATTTGGTATGTCCGTTTGCTGATATGTACTATTAACTGAAATACTTTGACATGTGTGGAAAACTTTTCCTTAACAGCAAAGACCTCCTTGTCTTGTGGCAGGGAAGGCAGGGAGACATGCAATGTTTTTGAAAGATGTGGGGGACTTCATAACTCAGGGATGACAAGACCAAAGCTTATGTGTGTGTAACTTTGGCACTCATTAATTGATAATATTTCTGATTAACACTGTCTGTATCTATTCTGTAACTGGCCAAGGCTGTCTGGATGAATTACCTGAGAAATTCCAGTGAAATTCCATGTTGTTGCTTTTGCACTGATTTTTATGTAGGTATTTTGAAGTCAAAGATCCAGAGACACAAAAAACTTCAGGCTTTTGATTATCAACAACGGCTTCTTGATCTTAGAGTGACCCTCAGAGCTGAAAACAAATTTCTCTTTGCAAAATGTGAAAAGAGACTTCTAAGGCCTCTGAAAGGCAGGGATAATAAGTACCAGTATGTAGAAATCCCTCTTGCAGCCAAAGGGAAGATGGGAGGAGAAGAGTTAACTGTACGTGATTGTACAATAACGCTTTATGTTTGCTGTGTTTTCAGTCGGGTTTAAATAGGTTTTGTCACTTCGATATGCGTATCCAAAATAAATACTTAAAAAAAAAAAGTGGAGTATGTGACTAACATTAGAATCTCTATGAAAAACACCAAAATCAGGCTATGGCAGGTCATTTAGGAACCAAGATACTCCTTTTTTACTTCTCCTGCTGATCATATTTTTTCCTGATTTTAGTCTATTCTCAGGAAAAAAAAAAAACCACGCAACCAAAACCACTTTCCCTTGGCTGAGTTCAAAATTATACATGGGAGGAGAATTCATAGGCCAGCTACTCAAAGAAGGGCTTTTGAACACCCTCTGAGAAATTTCAGTTCGTTAGGGAAAGACCAGAAGCTACAACTACAATAGACTATTAAAAATTGGTCCTGGGTCCTTGCAATAAGGGAATGTTAGTTGAAAATGACTCCCAAGTAAGCAGGGAAAGCAGACCAGCTGATCCATCTTTAAGTGAAGGATTATAAAGCAACCTGGCAGGACTGTTTCTTCGGGGTAGTGGCCAGCTATTTGTGCCATGCTGTTTCCATTTGAATGAAAAATCGGCCACCTTACAGACTCTTATTGTTCTCCACGTCTAGTGCTGTGGTCCATGCAGGAATATTTGTTGCTCTTTTGAAGGTTTCAGCACAAAATGGAAGATAAAATAGCATTCATAAAATAAAACTGAATTGTTAGTCTGCATAAATAGAGTAGGTACTTATCAAGCTGCTGCAAAATGTTGACAATGGCTGTGATTTTTCTCTGGAATGGTGGGATTGTGGCTGGGATTGGATTATCCTTGCAGTGACATAAGATCATGGGTCACCAGCTCTATCACTGGTAAAATGATTAGGAAAATTTAGCCCTGCCAAGAGGGCTAAGAATCCTAGTTAGCTGCACATATATCCCTTCCTCTCTGCATCACTTTTATTTGGGCATATTTGCCCTGTACAGGGAGACTCTGCAAGCAGTATACATACAATTTAACAGTACAGAGCAAATATTTATTGGCTACTATACGCAGCGGATTTCTAAGCTAAATACTACTCAGCTAGACATTAACGTGGTCGCTGCCCCGATGCCCTACCCAGTGCTGGCTTGTGGGTTTTCAGCCAGGTGTGGAAGGGTTCTCCTTCATTGCTCCTTGGAACAGGCTTCCAAATCCTTGTGATTTTTCTTTTCCTTAGGATTTTAGCTAGCTTCTCACAGCAGTATTTTTCTGCCCAAATCTTTGAGCTGTATCTTTGACTCCAAGAGAAGAGATGAAATCTTGAAAGAGTGATGGGGAGAGGAGCAGGTAGGGAAGTTGAAGGGCAGAACTGATGACGGAGACTTCAGTGGGGGAAAGAATGGATGTGGGCTTCACAGCAGTAGAAAAGGAAGCTAAAAGACAAGAATAGTTAACACGGAGCCAAATATTTGGAGGTTAGATGAAAACTAATGGTACAGGCAAAAAAAAAAGCAAGGCTTTTTCAAGCGATGCCTTTTTTTCCCCAGTAAATTGGAGAGTGAGCACAACAATTACTTGTTACACATGCGATCAGGATGCAGATCAAAGCAAAACCAACATCAAAAACCCCACAATATTATTTTTATAAAATATTGGTTTATGGGGGTTTGGGCCATTAACAGTTTTCCGTTAGGCATCAGGTTTCTGTATTGCTGTGATGGAAATTAGCACAGCTCCTCAGAAGGTAATGAAACTGAGCGGCTCACGTTAAGTGTGAATTTGGCCCTCTAGAGCTGCTCGGCATATGGCTTGACACGAACATGCATCTGTGGACTTCAGTGGTGTTAGTCCTACCTCAGGCTTACAAGAACTTCACTGCTTAGTTCAAAAGAATGTATTTCTGAGGACATTAATCCAGCTTGTAACTTTGGACAGTCACTCACTCTCCTAATTTTAATAATTGCTTAAATTGCTTCCTAAAATTGTCTAATTTTAAAACTCTGGCAATTTTTTGTAAATAATGTGTACATACATCTCTTCACTTCTGTGCAGAACTAACAATATCAGTGGATCAGGGAGATGGGGAATTGGATAATTTTTGGCTCTTTAGTGTTTTTAAACTGCTGGTTCATCCTCTGCAGCTGCCTTGCATTTTATAGGTGCACTAAATTTGATGACCGTGAAGGGTTGTTAAACAATATACTGTGATAAAAATAGTTCCCTTTGCTGACATTATGTGTTTTTTTCTAAACTAGTTCCATAAATTACATCAACAAAAACTATTTACATTTTTTTATTTTTTCCGAAATCTGAGACAGGTAAACTAAATTGTCTCTCTAGGACCAAGAGCTAAAAGAAGCACATACAAATGATGGACCTGGCCCTCCGGTAGTTATTCATACTAAATAACTTTGTTCTTGCAAGTACTGTTATTTAAAGACACTGGACTTTTCCGTGCCACTTTTACTGGACCACGTACCCAAGAAACTCTTACACAATGTCCTTCTTACAAGGTGTTTGTAGAGCTTGACATCGGAATACAATTAAGAAAGTCCTGTATGTATTTCAGGCTAAATGAAGTAATGTGATGCTTGACAAGAGAATTGAAAGCATTAGTCGACCCCAGTATTTCTGAAGAAATTTCATATACTGACAGGGTTATAGAAGCTTGCATATATTATATGTAGTATAAAATAAGACTGATATTAAAATGATCCTTTAAATAGAATCATTAAATAAGAGATAAGCATTCAATTACCTTGATCTAATAGGTCAAAGAGTTAGCACTGTGGAAGATGCTGACAATTTCAACAGAAGAAAAGTAAAGGAGAAAATATATTCTCCTGAGTAAAGAAAGAAATTACAATAGAGAGAACAGTATTTAGAGGACAGGCAATGTAGAGAAGCTGATAATAAACTATATCATAACAGGAAAGGTCATTCGAAGAAACAACAGCTTGATTATTCACCTAATCAAAAGAATCAGGAAGGCACTTTACCTGCTATTGTTTCCCAAATTCATACAAGGACATACACTATCTACTAATAAAAGTATTGTAATTACATGTCTCCACTCTGTCTTCCAACTCTTATCCTTCATATTGAAGGTGTGAAGTCAAAAAGATTAAATAAATTGTAGGAGATAATGGAAGGATAGACAAGAAGAACTGGGTGATATGTTTTATTCTGAGAAGTTAAATGCTGGGATTTTGAAAAGTTTGGAAAGTTCAGACATTCAGTGAGATTTCACTGCCTAAAAAGTAAAGTTCTAAAAATTCCAGCCCCAAAATAACTATGTTACAGAATTCTTCTTTCCCTTTGTGTTTGGTTCAGCTTCTGAAGTTCATTTTATAGGGCCACTCTTCTTTGTGTATCTATTCCCCTTACGTCCCAGAGCACTGACCATCTGGCTCTTTTAAGACACTTCAATGCAAATTAGTTAAACGTGCTGATTTAAAATCTCCACCTTCCATTCAAGTTCCCATTTCATATCTTCCTTGGTACTGTGGAATGTGAAATATTTTATTATCAGCTGACATTTTATAAATACAGAAGATGATACTTATTGAACAGTGCTCTTCTTTGGATTGATATTGATAATATAATAGATGAATTATTGCTCTTTTCATTACACATATGCTCATGTATTAATTTATGATCAACCACTCATTTGCTTTTCATAAAAATCCTTTTATTTAAATAGAATAGGAATAAATTATCAGGTTCCATCTAAAAAAAAAAACAACACCAAAACCAAAAACCAAAACCACAAACCCAAACTAAAACCCAAAAACCTGCATATCATGAAAACTGGACTTTTGAATTCAGATGTACTTTTCATATCTGTCGTGATCTATTTAGTCCTAATGAACAGTCCTAGGGACGTTGCTGATGGTAAGAGGCACTGTAGTCTTTGGAGTGAGAGAAAGAAAAAGAAAGAGAAAGACATTCAAGATATTCGGACTCTCATCGTATGGTGCTCTTTAGTTTTGCTTTCTGGTTATTTCCTAGTGTTATAGTAGGTGAGCTATAGCATCCAGACAAAATCTGTTTAATTTCAAAAGCCAGTTATAGTTTTACACAATTTGATAGTGTTTCTTGAAAAGTTGCCATTTGTTCTGAGAGAAAAAAACCTGCCTCAACTTGTGTAAATAATGTGGGAAGGGGGAAAAAGTTGACAAGATGAGCTCATAAATCAATGATGATGGAGAGAAATCTGTCATCAACTCAGCTGAATTACAAATTGAAAATAGTTTCACAGTTGTCAAAAGAGTAATAATTATGCCAGATTTCCACTTCTGTGGCCTGGCTTGATTTTTTGTTATTATTTTCTTAAGATGTATATATAAAAATGGTTTGGCGATATATTACAGCAATTTTAAAAATAAATCCACATTATTTTCACAAGTTTGTTTTCCTGTAATAGCATGAATTTATGAATCATCCACCTTAATGATGGTTGTTAAAGTACATTTAATGCAAAATTTCAAGAATTTTAAACTTCATGTTTATTTTTCAAGAGCCCATGAAAAATTCCTGTGAACTGCACCATCATATCATTTCCATTATGTTTGTGAAGGAAAAGGAAAGTAGACCACGCATTATTTGTCAAGACCTTCTTTGCTGTGCCTTGGCTTCATAGCCTCTTCTGCTCCAATGATGAAAATTGAACATAATTTTCATATAAACCCTTACAGAAATAGACTATTGCACCCTTCAGAACAAAGAAGCAGAAACAAACCTCACAGAAAAAAGAGGTTAAAAAGCTATTCTCACAAATGTAGGTAAGTGCAGCTGAATCAAGCCCTCCCTACAATCAGCTCTCAACAGTTTGCTGTATAATGGTTGGGAAGATGCTTGAATGTTACATTTGGCAATCCCTGACTCTGTTTAAGGCTCAATAATACTTGACATTGACAACCTGTCATGAAGAATTAGATAAAACATTGGATCTAGAGCAACTAAGGAGGATGTGATATGTATGTAGGTGTTTGAAAAGCATGGATACAAAGAAAAAGATAAATTGTTGATGCTGATTATGTAACTGTTAGTTCCAGCGGTGCGTAGCTTGGTGAGAAGTATGAGATGAATCCAAGAAGGTTTAAGGCTGAAGATCAATAATGTCTTGGTTAAGAAGGTCAAGACAAATATGGAATTACTCCAGGCTCAGTAAGCATAATGCGTAAAAGTCCTTTTACTAGTTTACTTAAAGGTAAAAATAATTTCCTGGTAATGGAATCAATACACCTTATGCTGAAGTCAATAAGAACACATTGTTGCCTTCTCTGAGAGTTGTATAAGGACCAGCTGACTTTGCAGATATCTCCTGGTTCATCTTTTATGCATCTGTGAAAATTAATTGCTTTTGTCAAGTCTCCCTTACAGAAAGGCATCTCTTACCAAGTAAGACTTTACCAAATCATTTTCTCTGCCTTTCTTTGAATATAAACCCAGTAACTGAAGCAAACTCACTTTGATAAAAAGTCTGAGATTCATAAACAAAAAATCCTCTGGCTGGCCAAGGAGACACTACATCGCCTCCAAAGGTCTCGTCTACATCTATTCTCTTTGTCTCTGTCATTGCATCAACTTGTTAATTACACTTAAAATCTGTGGAGACATGTGGTTGTTCCAGACTACCTCTTCAAGTTAAAAACACAGATAATTTGTTTGTCCTACTGAATTAGGGAAACAGCATCTCAGAAGTTTAGGATAGTCTCACCATTGAAGATCAGATTGTTATTCCATTCTGCATATAGCTTCTTCCTTCCCCAAAAGCAATCAAACAAAAAGACAAAAACACTCAGGTGGAATGAGATTCTTTTCCAAACATTGCAGTTGCATCATCACTTTCCTTGAAAGGTAATGTGTCTTTGTCTGATCTTTCAGAGATAAAAATGAAAACCGTCCTAAAAAACAAGTCGGGATTCCTTTCTGGAGAGTTAAGTAGATCATTTGTCACTGAAGTCTTGTTAGTTTGGCTGCTGGCAAGTCAAAAAGAAAAATGTTTTAGCACAGCCATATAAAGATCCCAGTAAAAGAGTCGATGCTTGCTTTTAGCAGCAGGGTTATTATCTGATAAGACTGCAGATCTCTTTGGGGTATTTGCCAAATTTTGACTAGTTGTCAGTGGTTGGCCTTCACTAAGGTCGTGTGTTTGGAAAAGGCAAAACATAGCATCAGTTAAATAAAAATAGGTAAGTAATGAGGAACTAAAGGAAGTATTGTCTCTGTCCTCTTAATAGAGACTCTTTTTCTCCTAAAGGCTCGATCTCTTCAATGCACCTGTATTTTTAGCAGAGTGGGCAGACTTTTAGCTTCGCTGGTAAAATTAATTCTAAGAGCTTCAAAGAAGGCTGATGACTATTAACTCCCTGATATTATTAAATTGTTGTAAAAGCAATACAAGTAATTCAATAGATTCTTCAAAATTATCATGACTAACAGTGAATAGCATGGCTGGAACAGAAATATCAGTCAGTATGAATATATATATCCATCTCTCACTCTCTGCGTATATAGAGTATATATAAGCTTATATACATGCTTATATGTGGGGAGAGAGAGAGAGGTGGTGGAGAGAGATTATATATGATACTCACCCTGCCCATGCTAAACTAAATAGTAAAGTATCAAGGCCAGGCTGTGAATTCATTAATTCAGCTGGTGATTGCATTGGAGCTAAGAGATGAACTGCTCCTTTTAACCGTCTTGGAGTGTCTATGAGAAATATACGGAAGGTTTATACAAATTACTCATGTGACCTCCCAAATAAATTGATTGAATTCAAGCTCTTGGCAGTCCTTGCTCTAAAGTCTGAAAATGAGGTAGTTAAAAAATAATGTTCATAAAAAATATATTTAATCCTGAATATACAAAATAAAATTTCTAATGTGTGGTAATCAGCATTTCTGTCTGCTTCCACACCGTAATCATTTTTAGGAATAATTGTAATGAAAAAAGCAATAAAACTCAGGAAATACCAGGCTATGGTTACTCATACATGCATGTACAAAAAAAGTATACCCAATCAGATAGTTTTTAGCATTAATTTATACATATGTACGTATTCTCCTTCATAATGTGTCACTAGATTATTTCTCTGGATTCATTTACATGGTGGAACACTTCCAGTGTTCACAGATCTAAGTATTACGTCAGTTTGGATTTAGTCAGAGATTTCATTAAATCCAGTTAAATTTTGCCTGAATTAGGACTGATTGAAAGTTTCTAAAGACTGAACTTTTCCAGCTACTAGCTATGATGTAGCTTTAATGCTAGAGCCACAAGTGATAACTAAAAAAATAAATTTTAAAAATAATTTGTCAAGTGTTATGTACAGAATGCAAATGAAGACACAGAGTATGTCCCAGAGAGGTTATAACCCAAATAGAAAGCAGATCAAATGCCTGAAAACCTGGTATCACAGCTATACTTAGAAAGTTGACATAATTGGAAGTCATTCCAGCTTAATATTGTCACGACTGGAGTGATGCACTTCACTCGTAAGAGAGAAGCAGCAACATTTTTATTGATATAAAACAGCGCTTTAACAAAGCTTGATAGTAAATGTGACCGTGGTTTAACAAGATTTGATGGCAAGATACACTTGATTATTAGAGGACAGGGTCAGAGAAAACTGTCAGGGAGACCCTCCCGTTGGGTCAGGAGGTTCAGAAAGGCCCCCCTTGCGT
>JAVKLA010000053.1:43565463-43610246 GCA_034782735.1 Sagittarius serpentarius | reverse complement strand
TCCACTAGTTATGGAGTAAGATGATTGACTCATAGTCACATTTACATACCGACTACAGATGTTGGTTTCTTCCAAATTTGGCTTGAGTCGGACCTTGACCAGCACTGTGGTTAGGTGGGCGCATTGCTCAAATTAGCCCTTGGCTGTTGCATTGTTATCTGTCTCCCTTGAATCCGCTTTGAGCTGGATGCAGCCATCACAACCAGACGCATCCATTTCAGCTTCTACTGGTGATTATCACTTGAGCGGGGTTACGGGAAATACAGGTCAGGTTGCGGACGGGGGGAGCACACTGTCACACATATAGGCATTGAGTAACGGTGAGACTTGAGGATGCAATGCATTTGCAGGAAATGTATGCATCAGATTAGCAAAAAAGAGAAGAAAGAGGAAGAACTGTAGTAGAGAAAAATGAAAAAATGGGCATGTGGCTAGATACCAGAAATTAGTCTTAAAAATCAGGTCTGTGGCCAAGGGAGTTACATAGCGAGAGACTCTTTCTTGAGAGCTCATGTGAAGATTTTTTTTTCTAGTAATAAAGTGGAAGAGAAAAGAGTTGGAGGTAAGAGAGAGTCAAGGAAGAGATGCTGGTGCCAGGTGTGAAAACACACAAGGGTGAAAAAAAATTGAGACAAGAAAAATGTGGTGAAATGAAAGTTGTTTATATGGGAAGGTGCATAAGAATGGTGAACAGCCCAAAGTCATTAGCGTTGGAGACAGAGAAAAGGGAAGATCTGTGTGTGCACACAGCTATTTCAAGGCAGGGGGAAAAGAAAAACACAGAGGATTTATGACAAAAAATAGACATTTGTGTGAGGTACTTTTGTGAGTATTGACCATTGAGGCTGATCCCGGGCTGATTAATATGTGAAGTCTTCCCGTTCGTTGCAATGGGCCCTGCACCAGGGCATTAAAGCACTTTAGCATACTCACCAGTTAAACAGAGTCACATCTCCCCTCAGAATATTCATATTCTTGTGAATGAATTATTCCTGGTGTGTGGTTTATTTTGTTTAATTAAAAATGGACATACAACAAAGATCGCAGCTTAAAATAATATTTGGGGTATAATTTAACCCCAACATGTTTTACACAATACTGAATTACATTATATTGTTTGAGATATTCTGAAGACAGTATTGACTTTTCATAATAATTAATATAGTTCCTCTGAGCTCTGTAATGTCTCTCAAGTGTCAGCTTACTTGGGTCACATCCAGAAGAAGCACTGCGGTACTGTCAGGAGAGCTGCCATTCTTTGGAAGGGATAAGGAAATGAAACCCCTGTCTTCATATGGCAAAAAAAATTTCTCAATACACTTTTAAAAATAGTATTGTTTAGTACTGTCTTGTCCAATAGATCTTCATTCTGATGGCTAAATCATTTACTGAAACCAAATTGTTGTCTTAAAATAATTTTTAAAAGTGCTTTCCAAAACAATGTATTTCCAGACTGTAGTTTATGAGAGGAAGTCTTTATTATTTTATATTGAATGACTGGCTTATTCCCAGTTTTAGGTCACTGTAAAGTATAACTCCAGTTAAGGATATAGTTAAGTGCCTGGCTGAAATGGGCAGATGAATTAACAACCTGCTTGTGCAAATGTATTCATGCGTGGTCAATTTAGGCGAATGAGCTGCTTCATTAAAAGAACAGTGGTTCCTTGAAAGAATGTAGTTTGGTGTATGCTCAGTATTGAGAGAACTGAACTTTCTGAATGCAACGGAGATATGCATTTAATGAAACAAAACACAGACTATAGTGAGAAAAAAAGGATTTATTTTTAAATTATTTGTGAACACGGATATGCATAGTTTCAATGGTTATCCATAAGAAAGGAAAATCCTAAATATGTTTCCTTGCTTTTCTACTTATCATCCCTATATATCTTTACATAACAAAATATTCATCTTATAAAAAGAAACAACTAATTAAGGAAGCAGAGATTCTGTGGAAAAGGATGTAGGTGAGTTATAGTACATCATAATCTGTTCATAGGCCAGCCACGTATAAGGGGATATATTACCTAACCGCATTTGTAAGACCTTTGCTGAAGTACTGTGTCAATTTGGGGTACAGACTGCAAGAAAGATGAAGTCTGATTGAAAAGGAAAGTAAAAATAATGATCAAAGACCTAGAAAAATATGACTGATGAGAGAAGATTGAGTGAACCGGCGTTGTTACATCTGGAGAGGTGAAAATTGCTACCATTTTTCTTCTAGGCCCTAAACTATGTAAAATGCTGCTGCAAAGTGGAATAGAATAAACAGGTTTCCTTTTCCTGCTGGACAGGAGAAATAGTTCTGGAATAACATTGCAGCAGGGAAGATTCAGTTTAGAATTAAGGACAATGTATTAGGAGTAAAGAGAGTTCAGCACAGAAGAATATTGCCTGAGGATGCTGCAAGATCCTTATCGGTGGAGGATTTTGATAATAGCTGAACATTTGTCAGGAATTATACAATTCGTTTTGCCTTTTTGCAGGAAAGTGAGCTAAATAGCTTCTTAAAATTCTTTCAATTATTTTTTCTATCATTTTAGCAGCTGAATAACAATATCTAATGCACTTGTATACAATATTTTAGAAAATGAAAGTATAAAGACATCTTTGAATTAAACTGTATCCATATCCCTGTTGTCGAACCCATCTGGAATTGTTAAAGTTTTAGTCCTGTTCTGAATATGAAAAATCTGAGTTAGTGATAGCCACTCTTTCTCCTGGCAGTCTTTCTTCTTTAAGCTACTGCAAAGGAACAAAAATTCTTGGAATGAAAAGCAAATGAAAAATTGTTGTGGTTTAACCCCAGCCAGCAACTCAGCACCACGCAGCCGCTCACTCACTTCCCCCCCACCCAGTGGGATGGGGGAGAGAACCGGAAAATAAGGTAAAGCTCGTGGGTTGAGATAAGAACAGTTTAATAGAACAGAAAGGAAGAAACTAGCAGTGACACTAACAACAATAAAGTGACAACAATAATAAAAGGATTGGAATACAAAAAACAAGGGATGCACAATGCAATTGCTCACCACTTGCTGACTGCTCCTCCCCCACAGCACTCCTGCCCCGCCCAACTCCCCCGGTTTATATACTGGGCATGATGTCCCACGGTATGGAATACCCCGTTAGCCAATTTGGGTCAGCTGTTCCGGCTGTCTCCCCTCCCACCTTCCCTGTGCCCCTCCAGCCTTCTTGCTGGCTGGGCAGGAAAAGCTGAAAAGTCCTTGACTTGGTCTAAACACGACTGAGCAACAGCCGAAACCATCAGGGTGTTACCAACATTCTTCTCATACCACACTGAAAACACAGCGCTGTACCAGCTACTAGGAAGGCAATTAACTCT
The DNA here is from genome assembly GCA_034782735.1 of Sagittarius serpentarius. Lineage (NCBI taxonomy): Eukaryota > Metazoa > Chordata > Aves > Accipitriformes > Sagittariidae > Sagittarius > Sagittarius serpentarius. The sequence goes on along the minus strand of JAVKLA010000053.1, from coordinate 43,606,903 downwards.
ACCCCAGCCGAAACCAGGTCAAAAATGCAGGGATCAAAAATAGTCCTAAAATTTATAAACTAGTAGCTTAATAAAATAAAACCAGGGACTTACAACTCTGTCCTACTCTGCCTTTATGTTATTCATAAAATAAGCAAATAGAATAAAGCTAACAACATATGACCTTTCTGTCTCAAACTTGCACTTTTTTTTCCGAATCACTAAGCAGTGGTCTGCCTGTGCTGTCAAGTCAACAGGAATTTCCATTAACCTGACGATAAGTAGTGTTAGGTCTATTGTTAGTGACAATATGTAGATGCACTTACAATGGAAAGTGTGAGTTTGTGCTTGTATGAGCGATACCACCTTTTAGATCAAACCTTGCTATAAGATTCTCACTACAGCTGCCTACTTACCTGAGTGAAGGTCACTCAGGAGTTTCACAGTTCAAAATGGTGCAGATAGGTACCAATTCAAGCGTATGGATTTCTACACATTTGCTTTAATGTAAAGGTCAGTTGTTCCCTACCAATTACCTTAATCCAATTGAATGATTTCATTACATGTCAGTTTGCATGCTGTCAAAAACTTAAAATACACATGCATGCACATATATATTTCACTTAAATATTTGTATGTATAGATAAGTTTAAATTAAGAAAATTGATGAGATGACAGTAAGTGAAAAAGGTCTTAATTTTCCAAAGTAAAATACAAAGTGTTCTTGCTCCTTAAAAGCAATATAATATGGACAGTTATTTGGAAGAATTCTAATACAGTTCAGTTGCAATAAAGGATTAAAATGCCAAAATTCTTGGCACAAATAGAAGTGATTTCATCTTCTGTGCTGAACTGTATTTACAGTTAGAAAATGCTTTCTAATATGTAACCCAAATCTCTTTTGTTACAAATTGAGCTGATTACTTCTTATCTTACCCTGCGTAGACATAGAGGATGATTGAACACAGTTTCCCTTACAAAAGATTTGAAAACCTTGCGTCTTTTTTCAGAGCCACTTTTGTCTAGAATAGAGTTTCTTATCCGGTGAACATCATCTGATGCTATTCTACTGGCTGTTTAGACTAGCCTAAGTTGGAAGTATTCAATTAGCTTTAATTCAGTCATTTGATATGCTGGTGGCAGTACCTTATTACAAGGAATTCTTTTTTTCTTTTCTGACATTAAGCAAATCTATATTTTCAAACGACATTACTTACCTACTTGAGGAAATTACTCTGAAGTAGGGTGTGAATTTAGAGTGCAACAGTTCCTGAGCCCTGATGGGAAACTTGTATTACACAATCAGTCAGAGATAAAGGACCTTGCTGGAGGTGATTTCAGTTATTTTAGTGGAATTTGCTGCCGAACTGATGGCTGCTCCTGGAAGTAGCTGTTCAAAGTCACTTTCTGCAAGCTGCTGTCCTCTCTGGTGGGACATATGTGTCCTTGTGTGGCTTGGACACTGTTCCTTCTCAGCTCTGAAACAGGAGTCCATGCATTTTCTACCTGTGCGAGAAGATGTTGTGTCCATAGCCCTTGGTTCACACTCCCAAGAATCCTCCACATCTCTGAGATGAGCTAATACTCGCTTGCCAGGATAAGCCTGCAGAAACTGCACTCATCTTTGAAAAATCTGAAGCCAGCCAGCTGAATACACAAATTTAGCAGAATCTTCCAGCAAAATGAAGGCTGTAGCATCACTAAAGAAGTACAAACCTTCTGGATTAACCAGACTACCTGTGATCTGAGAATCAAGCCTTTTAGTTACCATGGCAGAAGTAAACCAGCAAAAAAAAATTATTTTTTTCGTCTTTGATGGCCCCGATATATTAATTTAAAATCTCTTTATGCTACAGCCAGTCTCTTCCACAAAGTTCTAAAAGAAAGGTCTAATCACCCGTGTTTATATTTTATTAGCTGTCAAGCACTGTCCAACAACGATAGCCACTGACAGTGAAACGAGACAACAGCAAGGTTATTTAGGAGCACTGTATTGATAGGTGCGAATTAGAGATTGGTATGAGATTTAACCAAGCCCTTGATGTGTCTAAGAAAAAAAAATCTTTCTCCGGATCCCTCCAGACGTGCTCCGGTTTAATCAGCATCATCAACACAAAGCTCCCATCTGCAGAAGTGAGGCGTACTACCACCAGGGAGGCGAAGGGCAAAAGCTTCGTAACTAAAGAGGTTCTGGTTTCTCCGTGACACTGGTGTAATTGTCAATCTTTTAAATTGCTGGGATAAAATCAGACTTTGAAATTAACTGAGCTGATCTACCAACTTCTCAGGACAGGTCTAGAAATAACTATGAATACCTACATGGAATAGGAAGATTGCAAGTGAGCTCCCTTTACGCACAATTAGCTTGGCTTCCTACAAGGCTTCTGTGGTGAGGAGTATAATCAACTCACCTACAGACATTGCGATTTCAGACGTTAATGCCACAGCATTTCTAGGCCAACCTTTATTCCCTGGGGAAACACAGGACTTGATCCATGTTTGGAGAGGGAGACATCCTACTGTTCACATCAGATGGAAAGAGCAATGCTAAGGGCAGCTTCTCATCAATGATCCTAGGTTTGTACTACACCAAAAAAAACCATGTCTGAAATAACAGTGACAGAATTAGTCCAGCAAAATGATCCTCCAGTTTTTGAAAATACATAACATACAAGGTTTGAGGTAGTGCATTAAAATTAGGTATAGACAGTTAGTGCTTTATTAACCTCTAATATTGTGTTTCAAATCTTGTGCCTAAAACTGGGACCTTTGCCGGTGAATACTCCTACTCCTTGGCAAAGCTAGAGAGTCAAGACTATGTATCTTGATATAGGTTTGTGGCAAATGCCAAATGTGTTCCTGCCTGATTTTGTTATGTCAGCTGCCATTCTGTCTGAAGAACTGTTAAGGAAACGAGTCAGATTTCGACTGCAAAATACTGGAGTATTAATTCAATTATCATACCAGCAGAGGTATCCTTGTAAGATAAGGTTAAGATAAGATTACTAGAGATATAAAGAAATTAAGAAAGCTGGTTATTATTTCAAGGAAGGCATATCCTCTTATATGCATTTGTGTTTGTTCTTTTATATTAAGATGGATTCACTAAAAGTCACTGAGCTTGTGTGTAAACATACATTACAGAATGCAGGATCTTCCCATTACCATTACCTTGCTTCTTGATTCAGTCTTGTAGTTAATTGAATGCTGGAAACCTGATGAGGTTTTTACTGTCCCAAATAGTCTGGAAGTTTTGTGTACAAATTGTTTATCTATTTGACTATTGGCATTTTTACTAGCTTTCCAGTGATCTTTCTGGCTTCTGCTGGGCCTGCTTAAAAGTGCGTGCGTATATGATGATCTTCACAGCTCTTTCCAGGGATGACAGACTTGACCGTGACATATTTTCTTGTCCCAGATTTCCTAGGAGGCATCATTTAATTGTTAGCCACGTTATTATGTCTGCAAGTACACAACTGTCAGTAGTTGTTCTGTATGGGAATTAAATATTTTAGATCTTGTAATACGTAGTTTCCTTAATTTTGTGTTTTTCTTTGACATATCACTTCACACTTAACTATAAATAATAAACTACTTAGCTCATACATATCAATAAGAAAGTCAGTTAGAAGTGCGAGATTGCTTGCTTAATACCAACAAGTACTTTGGAGAACACCAAATCCCCTGACAGGTGAATGTTGCCACAAGGATTTATTTTGTTCAGGCTTTAACTAAAATAGCTTCAGTTGCATTTTGCTATTTAAGGATACTGAAGTAGAAGGTTATAGCAAAATGATTCGTAGATAGTAATTGCATTTCCCAGCTTACCTATTTCCATAAATGAAATCACAGATTCAATTTGTACTTGATCTTGAGCACAACAATGTCAATATTTGTATATTCATCGGTTTAACTAGAAAGTATTCTTTTGTTCCTCCCCAAAATATTTAGAAGTTTTAAGACACATGCTAGTGTTGATTTTCTTTTTCTCCTCATAAGACACTCAGAAATGTGTTTCTATATTTGGAGTGTTTAGATTGTTAATTAAAAGTAGCATCTGATTCTTACAGCTGTAAGGGCAATGTAGCAAAGGTACATGTTCTTATACTGTATTTTTATATGCTGTATAATCAGCATCCTACGATGGGGGAATCAGAAAAAATTTTGAGTCCTGCCTTGTATCTGGAAGTTGAATCTTAATTAACTCACCTTTAGTTGCAGAGATAACACACGATCAAATCTGTTATTTCACTAATTTGATGAGACAAAATCATGTTGCACTGAAGGAACAAGAGCCATCATGTTTTGACCGCTCACTATAGAATAAATGTTCACAGTGAACGTCAAAGCACCCTGGTGTGAGTTAAGCAACTTTGTTCATTTTCTGGTAGTGAAATGAAGAACAGAAAAATTAAGCGATTTAGGTAAAATCATATAGCTCCAATCAATCCAAGACAAGAAGATGACCAGGCAGCTTCTAAGGCTGAACATGAAGTTTAGCACTTTAGTGAATCTAAGCAAGTTTCCAATCCTGTGCTATAAATAGATGAGTATCTGTTACTTAAAATGATTGACTTACTCCAAATAAAATGTTTCTTATGAAGACTAAGGGCAAAGGAAGGAGTTATGGCAGGAATGCTGTTTCCTAAGTGGCTTAAAAGCCTCTACATTATTCTCCAATGTCCTCCTTGCTAATGGCACTAGTAAAAGAGAGTTTTTCCTGATTATCTTTCCTTCCCATTGCTTCAGTGCTTTCTTTTTGCTGTGTAAGTTGTTCCTTTGTTGGCTCCCCAGGTTGTCCACACTTGAAATTGCAAGCAGACCAACAGGCCAGTCTGAGAACTGTTGCTTCATATGCTTGGTGTCACAGCCATTTAGACACTTGAAATTTCTTTCAATTACCCGGTTTTATTGGAATCTGTGACTGTGGTCTGCTAGCCAGAGCAAGGACTTTACTAAAAAAATAAATCGCCAGCTAATATTATTTGCATGGTAATTGCTTTGCAGTGCCTATTAAATCAGTGTTTCTGGCACAGCTTTGTGATAGCAGAAGTAGGGATATTAATATACTATGACAAAAAGCTTTTCTCATTTTCTGTTTTTTTTAAATTAATTACTATTTTCTCATAGCGGGGTTAGGTGGGAAATGTATCCATTGTTACCCTCAGCTTCATGGGATTTTGATGAGGGCCGTTGCATGGGCTGGAAAATCGGTGATATTTGCAGACTTTTAGGGAAATGTTTAATGGGACAGAGTCAGCTCCACTGTAGACTTCTTGTACCTTTGTGGCCCAGCTGATCGGCACAGGAGCAGAAAATCCAGCCTGTTTCCAGCTTGAGAATGACTGAGGACATGTGCCATTCACCCATCTGAAATGCCTGCTGTGCACCCTCAGCTTCATTAATCTGCATGTATGCGGGAAGTCCAACACCTTCAGACCATGCTGGGTTCACCATCGTTGCCTTCGTTACCAGTTGAGTACATACACAATCGTTTTGACATGTCCAGATGAAATGGACTCTCTGGCCATACACTGGATGACAAAGGTGTCTGTATTTCCATCCGGGATGTGCGGGCAAGAAATACATGAATCTCAGTTAACTCCTAGTTCAGGGAGTATAAAGCAATGGCTGCCTCATGGTTTGCTCTCAGTTTGATTTCTCCCTCCAGAGCATTAATGGCGATTATATAGCGTGTATGTTGTCTGGGAAGAGTCTTCTGAACCTGACTGCATTTGTTAGGTCTGGTCACAACTCCTTGTTGGTTTTAGTAAGCATTTGGTGAAGTTTGGGACTGCAAAAAATAATCTTACAGGAACAGTTTTTACTGTTATATAATGTATCCTGCTTTAACCATTTCTAAGCTTCATACCAAAGCTCTTTTGTCTGTAGTGCATCATTGCGTACCATTATTTTTAGCTGCCATGATTTAAAAATGTTACTGTAAAGACACTATCACACGTTTTCTATATAGATTTTTTTTTTAAAGTGCTCACAGGACTCACTGCAATTTGTAGCTAGATTTTAATTAATTATTAGGCATATGTAACTGTCAATCAATAATTTAGATACTTCTGGCTCACGGTTTTTGGAATAGAGCTTGGTTTATGAAGAGTGAACAAATATACCATTCCATCTGTTAGCCAAACCACCTAGCACAAAATCATTTGGGGCATAATTATGTAGTTGGCAAGAGTTTCAAAAGATGTGATTTCTAGAGTTTTAATCCCAATTGATGCTCTACTTTGCAGTGATGGAAACCTGACTAATGCATCAAGGACCAGTTCTTTTTTTCACACCTCTGAATAAAATAACTTGTCTTCACCTTGCAACAAATGCCTAACATGGATGAATATAGGAACCAAGAGACAGGCGTGAAATAATCCTGAGAGCATAATCACAGGCATGGAATTGAAGCTGGTCTGTTGTTATAAGCAGTTGAAAGGAGTCCCGTAGGAGTTGCATCATTGTCCTTTTAATCTCTGTAGGAAGAGACCTGAGACAATTTGGGAAATGATTTTTCCTTCTTGATGGTAGTGCAAATGTTTTTCTGAAGTCTGGGTTTTACAAGATTGCTACATCTGCAAATTTATTTTCCTATTTTTTCAGTGATAAAATTTCTTCTTTAATCCTCTGGAAGCACAGAATACACATGTAAGAGACTTAGCAAATTATATTTGAAATATAAAGAAACTTTCTCTTTCTAACTCCTGGAAGGGGAAAACAAACTCATACAAGGTTAGCTATAGGTTAGATAAAACTTCTGAAGTAGGAGCAAAACAGATACACTATTTTAAAAGACGAATTGCTCCAACTAAGCATTTACTGCTGGTTGCAAACAGTCTTTATGTGTACAGTTGAACATCATGCAGAAGTTGCACAAAAAGTGTGCAAGCACTGTATATTGTAAAGCTGCAGCTGGGGCAAGTCTGGTTTAATGATGTAAGGTAAGTAGTGTTTGTAAGGCACGCCGGGAGACTTAAGCAGGTAGTTAGCATAAAACTTAGTCCTTTTTTACTAAAATCAGTGAGAATATCAAACAGAACCTGGACCTTGGTTCGAAGTTTTACTGTTTGCTGTTGTTCAGAGCATGTGGTCACACCCGAACAACTCATTGTCGTTCTGCATGTTACGGGAAGACACACGTAAAAATTTGTGATGGAAAAGGCAAAGAAACAAGGTTCTTGAAGAGCGGTCTTATTTATGAATAAGAAACACCTGCTCAGAAGAGTTAGCTTCCTTTTGGTAAATCATTGGCATGCCATATTTTAGTGTCTGGGGCGAGTGCATTCCTTAGTTTCGATTCTTTGCATGGTTAAAGTCATTCAGTTTAATTAAATGGCTTTTAAGATTTAATTTTAGTGAAGGGAAAAATGATCTATCATTAAAATTATGATTGAATGTTTTCTGTTTTTTTTTTTAATTGTGGCAGATATTGGGGAAGAGCCTTTGAGATAACTTCAGTAATAAAAAATGCCTCTGGTAGTCTGTAAAATGTGTTATCTGTAATGAAAAAAGAATCGTTGATATTGTTAATTAATTAAGTGATGAATTAGTCTGGAACCTGACACTTAATTTACCCCAGTAATGGCATTAAAGGAAAATCACAGGTTATACTAGGCTGTCATTCTGAAGAAGCTCCTTTTCTTCATTTTGTAGAAACTTACGGCTCTTCAGCTAAAAATCAGGGTTTGCCTTTTGTCTACTGTGAGGAGGAATCTAGGGGAAAAAAAAAATATTATTTGACAGAGTAAGATTGAGAAGAGTAAGTTCTATGTATGAAAATATCCATTTCCTATATGAAACTGAGCATATTATTGCACTTAAACAACGGGTAAAGAATTCCCACACAGTATGAGGTGCTCAGCCAAATACTCCAAGTCACTCACTTACAATCACTTCTGTAATGGCCAGAAATATGTATAAGCCTCTCTGTAAGTACTGATAGAAAAATAGATGTCCTTAGCAGATCAGTCCAGATGTCTTCTTTCCATATTGAGCAGAGAATCAGTTTTGGTTAGGTTTCCCTGTAAGCTTTTCCTTCTACTTGCACCCATCCCCATAGTGCTCAAGTGCCTTTTTTTTTTTTTTTAATTGTCTGTACAGTTCCTTACATTCTTATTCTTGAAACTGTCTTGACAGCCAGCATTATGAATACAAGTGTTGTCTGAAATTGCATCAGTAAGGGATAGACTATCAAACTTGCTCTGGCTGTGGATAGTAATGAATTAATTTTATGCTGGAAGAGCAAATTGCTTTCATTATTATATACAAATCATTTTAATAACCTGTTTTCTAAATATTTTTAATTAGGTAAAATTATTATGACACATTGGAAATGGGTTCATTTTTTTAAATTTAAGACATGAGAAGTCAAACTGTGCCTTTTCTGCTGTGTTATTCTTTAGTTTCAGTTGAAAAAATTAATAACAACATATTAAAATTAACAGAAAAGTGCTAGCTCTGAACTCCATCTAAACTAGTATTCAGTCTTTGCCAAAAGCCACCATAACATACAGCAAGGCACAGTCTTAGATGGTTAACAGGAAGTTTCAGAATAACCTATAGAAGGGCAGTAACCTTACCTTAATTATTAAAATGCATACAAGAGTGCATAGTATGTTAAAAGCCTTAATTAGAAACACATTCTTGGGCAATTTCTTAGCAAATCACTTGTAGAAAGCATTACTTAATTTGTCTATCTGTTACATAAATTAACCTGTATCTAAAAAAAACCACCCTTAAGGATGGCATTTGAATCAGAGACTGAGAAAACTGAAGTGATGGAAAGATTTTACAAGAGAAAAACTTAATCCCGTGCTACTTCTCGTCTTCCCTATAACCACAGCTTCTTACACCAGAGTTTATTAGCTTGAGGATGTAATAGGCAACCTGAAAGTACAACCAGAGGGTGTTCACTTCTGCTCCAAGCCACCAAGGTGTTGTGGGGGTTTTCTTTTTTTTTTTTTTTTGGTAGAGAACAGGAGCTTAAGCAAAACATACAGTGCTAACAAAGCGTTTGGTGTTACCTCAACCAGCAACAGGGCACAGCTCCTTTTCAGTCCTCAGCTTAGTATCTAAGCTCCTTTGGGCCCCAAAATGTTCTAGGGTAGGATTGTAAAAAGACAGGAACAGAAAATGGTCTGTTACATTGCATTGTTCAGAGAAACTGGTAAAAATGGGGATTCTTCCAGTTTTAGCAGATGTACTACATAAGACAGAAGAAGGAGTAACTGACCAAGAAGAACTTGTGTGTATTTGAAACATGGGGATGTGAAGGGTTCATCTGGCCGTAGTTTCTCCAGGTGACTGTAGCTGTGCAGGTTGGTTGGACACACTGAAATTCAGTGACTGGTCCACGAGCTGGAAATAAAAAGGACCGTTTCCACCGCGTGGTGTGCCTTGTCCTAGGTGCTGTCCCTAAAAAAGCACCTTTTTTAATGTAAAAAGTTTCAGTGATATACGTACAAAATGAATTCAGGGTTCCCGTTTCTGTACAACGGTTCCTTTTTTTAATGCCTGTTTTTTGCATCATGTCTTGTGCAGTAAGTCCCAAAGTTTATTTTTTAATTTATGATTATTTCTCACGCTAGAGAGTGCATGGCCCCCTGTTGCACTCCGTATCCTCTCCTTGCAGGTAGCTACAAGCATACCGCAAAAAAAATTAACGTCTGCTGTAAAACAGTTCCTGCACTAAGTAACGACAAGAAACAACAAAGGAATACAGCAGGCGGTTTAATGAGGAATAGCAAATAATAGTAATATAAAGTGAAGCAACATAAAATTGTGAGTGGAATAAAAAAGAGGGGAGGTGTGTGCGTTTTAAAATCGGTGGCCAGCGTATTTATTGCCTTTCCCCTTCGTGAGGGTGGGTTTGCAGTGGCCCTGCGTGGGCTGCCACTACACGGGGAGGGATCCAGCTTTTGGTGGTGCAGGGCGGCTGCGGGTCCCCTCTCTTTGCCTCTCTCCTCACATGCAAACTTCCCCGAATCATTCATCCTTTTACTTGTCAGTAGCTTAGGCTTATCTAGCCCTTATATCCTTTTCTGACTTAGGCCTAACCAAACTGGGGACTGTTTTCTAACTGAAAGCCTAGTAGTGATTTTTATCAAGCTATTTAATTTTTTGAGAGCTGTTCCGTTACCTATACATTTGAGCTGTTACTCCGCTTCTCTTTTTTCCTGCTTTTTTTTTCCTCTGCACACTGAGCAGAGATTTTCAGTGCAATATCCAGAAAGACTTGTCCAGTTGTTGTATATAACTTACATCACCAAGGCGTGGATAAACAGTTTTTCTTATATGTTGTCTTTTGCTTTGTATTTGACAATTCAGAATTTCATCCATCAAAGCTTATGCAATCTTCAGCCTTTGCACATCCTCATGATTTTCATTACTTTTTGCAATATAAATAATCTGTCATTTGAAAAATGCCATACATTTCCTGATTGTAGCTAGGATGATTCAGCAGCCCTGGCCTTGGGACCATACTGCACTCCGTTTTTTTCTACCGTATTGAGTAAAAGGCCACTGTATTCTTGGGTGCCTAGCTAGCTTTCTATGACCGTGGGGTTTGTCTTATTTATGGGAAACGGAATATCTTTTAAAGGCATTTTGTCAAAAGCTATTTAAAAGTCCAAATATAAAATTGCCTTTTTTGTATACCACTTTGTTATTATTATTATCGTCCAAAAGTTCCGGACTGCAGGTTATTGCAGAAGCAAGATGCTACTCCACAGACAACCAGTCAATTTATCCCTGTTGTATGGTATTACAGACCTTAATAAATCTTGAAACGAATTTAACAGCTACTGAGATAAGACTTACCGGTCCATTATGATCATCTCTAATCAGCTCTAAAATAGAGGAAGTGCATTATATTTTAGTTATTCAGGTTTTGGTGCAACAGCTACTTTTACTAGAAATCTTCATTTTTTACTAGCTCCTCCACTTCATTTTTACACTTTTTTTTTTTGTTTTCATTTCTTGATAAACCCCCTTTGGATGTCCCGATTTGTTGCTTTAAATAGCCTAGTGCTTTAAACACTCTGTTATTTCCCAACTGCTAGCATATCTGTTACCTGGAGACAATGGATCTGAGCTAGATTTTAGTGTTTGTTTCAAGTTTGATTTTCCAGGACTTATTCATCAAATCCTCGTTAAGAGTTATCATTAACAGCCATAGCTTGACTCCTTTGCTAATGAGAAATGACAGATTTGGGCTAGATTTTTCTACGTCATGGGAAAACATAACTAGGGAAAAAAGAGAAAAGTTTTCAACTCCCTTTTATAAGAAAGATACACAGTGTAACTTCATAAAACTACCTAGGGGAACTTTTTGGGGAAGTTCTTCATTCCATCAACTAGAATAACCTAATGTAATCCCTAACAATTGCTGGAATCAGGAAAATACATGCACAAACCCAATACGATAGGGTTTACTTCAGGCTAGAAGTGCCACCCATTGAAAAAACAACTCTTGGTTTAGGATATTTCACATAAAGTAAAAGCACAGTCTCCAAGGGTCCAGTTCTGTGCTTAACAACAATGAAATAGGTAAGATTTTTAGAAATATACCAAAAAGCCCATCGTGACAGAGTGAAGGTGGACAGAGGAATAAGCTCAGGGTTCAGCTTTATGGGTCTTCATGGATTGTTGTTTCCCCCACACATTTGTATATACTCATTTTGTCATCAAATATCACCACAGTGCTTTGTTATCCCTTGATGAGTTTCTCCTGTGTTTATCACCTAATTCTTTTTCTGATTATTCAGCTGTGGGCACTGTCCCCTTTTCAATTTTTCCCTTTATTTTTTAGCTGTGATTTTCTCTGTCCCATGTAATTCACCTTTCTGCAGTGGATGCTCGATGCCCTCCACCTTCTGCGAGCTTAAGCATTGTCCCACACACTGTTTTTTGGTTTGTGGGCTTTTTTCCCCATAGAGAGTATGCCAGATGCATTTCTTCTACTTGTTTATTGTCTCCATTATTTCTTTGTCTTTCAGGCCATAGGATTCACATTCAATTTATTAGTCTACAGCAATTACATAATAAATTCATTACATCCAGTTGTTGTTTGGGAATTTCATCTGACAGTAGCACTGGGTTCTGGGCTGTTTGTAAAGGCAGTTACGGCGCAAGGGGAAGGTTCGTGAAGATGGAGGCAGCTGCATACGCCAGTAAAGAAATACAGACTGTCCAATATGGAGTGACATTTACATGAAATTAAGGTAAACATTTGACATGCGGTGGCCTCTTTAGCATGGGGATCGCAAACCTTTTAGCAGCAGCCACAAACTTCTGTTTGCTGTTGAAAAATTGCTTTGGGAAATAATCTGGATGACAGAAGTAAAACTTCTGTCAAGATAAACTTTAGTACAAAGCCAAGTTTAAAAGAAGAGAGGGGAAAAGAAACCCCTAGGCGGTTTATCTCATTATTATTAACATTCTGTAATATTTACCAGGCTCTCTTAGCAAGCCAGACTGTCAGTAGAGGCACTGAACTACAGAGACAGATTCAGGTTTACTCCCGGGAGCTCACTTTACCTCTCGTCTTGCAAAGAGGGTTGATAGCAGATGTGTTTAAAAGGGCTGGCAGTTGTTAAAAGAATCAAACCTCTGGAATTCAAGGGCTGTGGACTGTTCTTGCAGTTTAGTTGGGGATTTTCAGGGTTTCCCTGCTCACCCCCGCACCCACCTCCCTTTTGATTCACTCTGCCTGTGAGGTTCCAGGAGTGCAAAACAGGAGAGTGGATAAGAAAGGACAAAAATTAGAGGGAAAGTATGCATTTTAAACGATATTCAGAAACCTGTTTTCAGTTTTAGTCCCCCAGCTATGAGGAGGATGTTTGCTCATACCTTGTTGTAACCACTAGGGTACAGAGGTGTGCTGCTTCAGGCAGATTCGGTGTATATAAGCCGCATCGCCTTCACTGGATAAGCCCTTAAATCAATTTGATATGTCCATGCATACTTTTTTTTTAGCTCAGATTTTACTGAAAATACAATTTTTAGCCCTCTCTCCGGTGTCGTGCTTTGGTTTACTATTAGGAGAAAGGTACGTCTTGAAAAAGGCCAGAACAATGTTTCTAAAAAATGAACGGCCAAGGCTTAGTGTCTAACCATGTCAGTCAGAGAAATCTGCTGTGCTGAAAACGGTAATTCAGTGATGAAGTAGATTTTTATACTTACCTATTACCTTTCAAATCTTCGATTTAGTCTTTGTTAGCTCAGAAATGGAACCGAATTGGTCATGTTCCCATAGCACCCATGTTGAAAGACATCTTTCTGGCAGGAGTTACTGCGTCTGGTGAGGATGTGAAGAACATGAGAGCAGCGAAATGGTTTAAAATAAAAAGTGCCTTAGCGGAGTAGTAGATGCTGTTTGCCAGGCACGGGCGCACATAATATTCTGTAGCCACTGCCAATTATCTCTGATTTCTATAAGTGATGTACATATTTGGATTTTGGGGAAGAGGAGAAATGGAGGAAAAGGTGAAAAGCTGGTGTTTATTTTAAACTGAATTTCTTCTCTTGTAATGCAAATCTGGGTACTTTGAACTCAAAATCCTTTCAGTGCAGCCTGTTACTTTTGACTCTCTCACCCAACTATCACACCAGCAAAAGCGAATAGGAACAGTAATTGCTTTAAAGGCTGAATAATTGTGTCTGAATGCCAACAAGTGACGTTATCTTTATAACAAAAACAATTGCCCTGTTCTCACGGAAATACAGATTTCATTGCAAATATGTTCACTTTAAAGCAGACACACTGCAATAAAATTACAGTGCTCTGCAGCATTCATCTCGGATCTTCACAGCCACCCACCCAATTACAGGCTGTGTCTTGCCAGCAGAAGCTTGTTGCTTGGTTTCTGTAATATTTTTGTAGCCTTACTTTCCTCTACGTAACTTTAGAGGTAGACTGCACTTACTGCTTTCCTTTCACCAGGGTTTTCTGCTGTAAAAAAAACAAAAAAGGGGGCTGATACGGAAAGTCTCTTGCATGGCTGTAAACGTGGGGGTTTTTTACGTAGAATATACGCTGAATAGTTGTTTCTAATACCTTAATAGCTCTGGTTTATGTCAGTAATTATATGAAAGGTTAATCTTTAAATCACCAGCATTTCCTAAATTCCTAATCAGCTTCATGCTTGGAAAGGGACTCATATAAACGCTCAATTTGTTAATATTAGACTGGGTTGAGCAGGTCAAAGAAAAGTATAACCTTGGTGCATAATGATAAACTGAACACAGCAAAAAAGTATCTCAGATCTGTTGGTCATAATAGCTGTGAATACGAAAGCTGAATATGAAGGATATAATTAGCAGGAGAATCTGCTATAGCTCAAGATCACCCATCTCTCTAACTGAGGGTTTCTTAAGAGCTGGGGGTGGGGGAGGAAGAGGTATTTTGGGTAGAAAAGTCTGATTTTCTAGGAAGTCTGTGGTGAACTGTGACTAGGATAGCTAAGAAATCCAGCCCAAAAAAATTAGCGGAAGAGGCACGGTGCTGGAGTTCAGCGAACAAAATGATGGATGAGGGGGCCGTTGTGCTCCCAGGGAACGGGGGGGTGGCGGAGGAAACGCCGGGGTTGCTTGAGCGCGAGTTGGGCAAGTGTGTCCGCTGCGCCTCTGTAAATGAGCGAGTGTGTGTGTGACTGAGAGTTTGAAAAGATGGGGAGGGGGGGAAGGAGAGAGAGAGAGGTGCTGAGTGTCTTTCTTACATCTCTGCTGTTGCCCTTGCCACAGTTTCAACATGGGAGGTGAAGGCACTGAAAAATCTGGGCTTCCTTGTGTGCACAGTGGTCCCCTTGCCTTCGCACTGGTTCTCATCTTCCCTTTCATCTTGTCCCCTCACCCTCTCCTTTTCTTTTTCTTTCTCAGAGAAGCTATTTAGCGCTGTACCCTCCCCTCCAGAAGCTGTTTCATCCCTGCTTGCACAGTTTTTAAAACTGCTGTCTCCACCCACCTTCGGTCTTGGTTTTTCATCTGTGCTAGTTCTTTAGATTTACCATCTTTAGAAAATAAAAGGCAAAGGAATCCAGTAACAACCTGATTTAGCTTTCGTTACTCCAGTCTTTTCTCTCATTTTTTGTCTCCTCTTTATTTTTTTATTATTATTACTCTTATCATAGCACTAGAAATAAGCTTCCTAATGAAATACTTCTTCTTATTTGCCATTCAGAATACCATTGGAGAAGCTGGGGGGAAGGGGAGGGGTATTCAGAGTGTCCTTTTGCTATTAATGCAGAATGAGACCCATACACGAAAGAAACAAATTTAGTCCATCTCAGAAGCAAATGAGGGGCTTTTTATCAGAACCAAAGAAAATGATCAAACAGGCTCATTTCAAGTGCCCCTCAATACCTTAGCCATAAAACCACACAGAATATATTAAAGCATACAAAAATATCCTTAGGTATCATTAATGATCTTTCTCTGGCACACATACGCAAGGCAGTTTTGAGCCAGGCATGAGACTGCATCTTCAGACTGGTACAGAGCGTCGAGCTATTGCTGTGCGCAGGGAGGAACAGGTCACCCCCTTGGTCTAAACCCCTGCAGTACTCAGACAGCGTGGTAAAGGAGGGAATTGGCAGCTTTAACACAGAATTTCTTTGTATTTTATATATTCAGGCCAGAAACAGAATGTGGTACATGAGCATCGATTCTGTGGTTTCATATCACTTTTTTTTTTTTTTTTAAAGTAGTACAGAACGGAAGGAAAAAAGACAGAAAGGAAAAATAAATCATCCCTTATATACATTCAAAGCATAGACAGCAACAGTTCCTTCATCACTGGGTGCACTGTGAGTGTGTATTGATGTTAGCAGCAAGAGATTGCATATTAGAGATCTGAAACACTGGTAGTGTTAACCATCCTCAGAAAAGATAGTTCTTTTGCTTGCCTTTCACCCAGTCTTGCATGTTAAAAGACACTTAAACATAAACAAAATAATGTTAATTACCTAAGTATAAAAGGGAGATTAGTCCTATTAAGTGGAACATAAAAAGGGGAATATTTAAAATATTTTCCTTCATTTGATATTCCCCAAGCATCTCCTGAACAAAAAACTGTCACAACTAACCCCAAAAGCATCTTTTTTTTTTCTTCTTCCTTTTAATTTTGGAGCCATTTCATAAGCCAGAATAAAGGCATCAAAAGAGAGGGAATGACATATCTCTGGACAGTTGGTGAACATGAAATTTAGAAGAAAGAGTTAGGGAAAACTTGTCCCTGCAGTTGCTATAAATGCAGTACAAGTATAATAACTCTCATATATACCAATGCAAGCAGCCTGGAGCAGGATGAAAATCCAGATTTGCAGTAGCTGGATTGAAATGAAATACTTGCTCTTTTCTTTCTTTATTATCCACATGTTTTTCATGTAAACTTTCAGACTAGATGCGGGCACCCTGTGGGGTACCTTCATGCCATGTAATAGCAGTGACACCCCTCTTTGCACCAGTAAATATTCAGAGGGTATCGAGACCTCCAGGTATCCTCTGGAGATCATTAGGAGGTTGTCTCTAGAAGATATTACCCTTAGAAAAAATTTCTGCATGAATATTTTGAAATATATCATTTTCTGAAGTTTCAGAAGTGCTGTGCTCTATGTGGAGGATCCATCCATCATCCTACTAAGGGTAGCAAGTCATTGGTGTTCATTACCTCTCTTCAGGAGAAATGGCAACGGGCAATACCGAAATCAGCTCTCAGTTAGCAAATCACTGCACCTTTAAAGAAAAAGGTTCTGTTCAGTCTACTGGAGCTGTCAATGCAAGATGCATGAAGCACAGAGGTGAATAAATTCCAAAGGCAGAATTACTCACGTCTTTGCAAACGTAGCTTGAGGTTGCTAACACCAATAAACAGCAGGGATAATTCCAGAGGGGTGCAATCACTAGTGTGTTTAACATACAACCCACAAATATGCTAAAAATACATTGAAATACAACCACGGGATGATGTTTTGTCGGTATCAGTCTTGCATCAGATTTACAGGGGCAAAACCGTGACTGCACGAATATGTTTCCTTATAGCAACAGGGGATCACTGTAGAAATAAAGCTAATTTATTTTTTTTTTAACCATATGCAGACAATATTTTAACAATCTTGGTTGGTTTGGGAAGCTTCCTGGCAACTAGCTGTAGTCAGTCCTTCTGGCTGCAGTGCTGCATGTTGATTTGAGGAACATCTAAGGTAGTCCAAAGTTAGAGAGCCAATATGTCACAGTTAAATTACCTGTTGATTTCAGAGAAGGGTTTAATGGGGGAAAATACATGTAGTTTGGCCCTCAGCATGGCATAAAGTATTTTCTCTTAAAATATGATCAGGCACCCAAAGAGACAAGGTGCCAAGACAAGACCCAACCTAACAAGGTTGGTACAGGGACACGCAACCCCTCAGGTTACTTGGGAGTTTCAGGATGGATCAGGCCCTTGTGGGCTTGAGGCACAGAAACAGAAATGTGCATTTGTTTAAAGAGAGAAAAGCCTAGTTTTAACAGGGCTTTCTTGTTTCAAATCTGTGGGTGAATTTTCAGTGTTTTTAGTAAAAAAAGCAGTTGATTTTCACTAAATCTTCTATGAAAAATTCCTCTCCCAATACATAATCTCATTGCATTCACAGATGAGATTATAGTCTCACTAAATAGAAATGTTGATTAAGAGGCTATTGTCATATTTCATATTAAACAGGATGAGATGTACCAAATAGAGGAAAATAAGTTCTGACTCCTTAAAAATACTGTCGGTCAGAAAAAAATATAAAATTCACCCTTTACATTCAGAAGTAATGGCTAAAACCTGCTGTGCAGGAAAAAAAAAATGTTTATTTTGTGCCTGTTTTCTGCTTTATAAGTCTGCTGTAGCCTTTTAAGAGTAGGTGGCACTTTGATGCTATAAAAAAGCAAAAACGTGCTAAATTAAAATATATGTTAGATTTCTGAATTTTTCCTCTATTGGTGGTAACCTAAGGATAGAGAAATATGTATAAAGCATAGAAATGGTACCCAGTTCATTATCCGTAACATTTTATTAGCATGTAATGCTGTATGAAGAAAATTTCAAGATGCTCTGCCTGATGTTATAAAACTACCTCTCTTCATTAGTATGAGAGGAGTTGTTGAAAAGATCTATCAGTAGGTTGTTCACATACTGGAATGAAAAATCCAAAATACAAAGAAAGGAAGCCTTTATTTAAGGGCAGTCAAATAAAACAGCTGTGTGATTCTACATTATTAAATCACTGCTTATATCCATCAGTTCCATTTACCAGTCATTAGTAAGGAGGGTTCGTATACTTTCAGCCTCTGCAGAGATTTTAAGAGTTGTTTTGTTAGTGAAGGCTGGTGGTGAAAGTGAGGGAGACGAGATGGGCTTTGCTAGCAGTTTACCATAGGACCCAAAAGTATGCTGTAATAACTCTCTGTCTTACTCTGACAGTGTTACAGCCAAGGTTTTACTCTTGAAAGACGCACAGGTTTCACCACTGAGAACCGAATAGCTTTTGCTCTTCTCCATTCACCATGGTACCACAATGCAAAAAGCAAGGGTTTCTTTGCCCTTAGTGTACCTCAAAACAAGCATAAAAGTGGGAAATGCTAGTAAAAGCCCTTAAATTTAGATTTTTTTTAATTATTATTTTAAAGAAAATTATGAGCACATTTTGGCAGTGTTTCAGTTGTTTGGGTTTGGTTTGTTGGTTGTTTTTTTTTAGTGAGACTTTGCAGTATGATCAGTTTTGATACAAAATACTTTTAGGGGTTATGATACAGTTTTTAGGGACCTGACAGCAGCTAAGAAGTGAGCTGTACTTAAAAATCCTCAGAAATCCTGTCCCAGGGACACGGTCAAAACTTCAGCCTTTCTGAGGTGCACTGTCTCCTTGTTGTACTGACATCCAGTTACAGGTAGCACATTAACAAAAATATAATTCCAGTGTCATGCTTCATATCTTCAGTAACATGATGTAAGTGAATGTGCACTAATTACAATGTGAAGCCATCTGGTTAATTTTAAGCTTTCTATTTTACGTGGCTTCTTTGCTCCTAGACTTTCATTTCAACACTCAGTATGAAGAGAAAAAGAGGTTAAACTGTTGCATTTTGTATACAGGGAACAATTCATGTAATATACACCAGTCTGTAAAAACTGTAAATGCTATTTTTTTTTATTTTAAACAGTTTTCTTAGTTTACAAAAGATCAATAATTGGTACCTTTTTACACTCTCAGATTCCTGAATATTGACAGATCTTCAAAGGGAGTATTAGCATATGAAATCTTAAGATTGACTGTCCTGAAGATTTTTAAGACACGATAAAGCTAAAATATCAAGTCTTTTAGACAGCCCCTCTTAACAATTTCGACAGAGGAGCGCGTCAGAAATCACCAGCAAAGCCCAGCAACCCCCCCCCGTGCCACTGTCTGCCTGCACGCTGTTATTTGGTTGCACACTGTTTAAATCCCCAAGGAAAATCACACCTCGCATTCCCTCGCTGGCTGCTGGTGACAGGAACAAGATCCGTACTCATTAATGATCACCAGGGCTCCCTCAATGTGGTTGGGTTTGTAATCAACGTAATACTCCTGGGCTGACATGGCAGCCATTTGATGCATGGTCTGTTTTTGCTTCTGCTTCCTGCGCTGTGTTACAAAGCACTGTCTTAGTTGCCTTAAGCTGGCTGGAAAGCACTTCCAGGAGACGTACAACACTAAAACCACGATGAGGAAGGAAAAAATCAGTGCCATGGTCCCTGTCACCACCTTGTGAATCTGAACGGCGTTCTCCGAGTTCTCGCCGGGCATGGTCACCGTTACGGCGTATGTCGTTCGGTCCCCTTCGCTGTCCTGCACGTCGTACGTGGCGGTGGCAGAGCCGTAGCTGAACGTTTGGTCGCTGTTGTTCGTTACCGGGGAGAGGGTGTTAACGCTCGTTGGGTCTGCCGCGTCTTCACACAAGTGAAAAGCATACACCGCGTCCAAAACATCCTCGCCCTGCGCGTACTCGGGGGTGGCACAGAGCAGATTGCTGTCGTAGCGACCCTTGAAGTTGCTCAGCCAGGAGGCCAGGGCGCAAACGTTACGGCTGCAATCCCAGGCGTTTGCAGAAAGGCTGATGCTAGTGAGGGACTTCCAGGAGTCGAGGACTCGGGAGTCGATGTAGGTCAGTCGGTTGGAGTCCAGCTGCAGGGATTTGAGGTGAGGTACACTTTCGAAAACGTGAGGTTCGATGTATTCGATTTCGTTGCCGGAGAGATCCATTTTTTCAAGTTGCCATATCCAGTCCAAAGTGTTTACTACGATGGTAACTTTATTCCTTCGCAAGCAGAGGGAGTGCAGGGAGATGAGCCTGGGAAAATGGGCTAAATTCACCTTCACCAAGTCATTGTGCTCGAGGTGCAGCTCAGTGAGTTTGAACAAGCCTGCAAAAGAGTTTCGAGCCAGGCTCTTTAACTGATTGTATCCTATGTCTAGAAACTTCAGGCTGCGACAGTCCTGAAAAATTCTCACTGGCACGAACTTGATGGCGTTCGACCGCATGTGCAAAGTTGTTAGTTTTCTCAGCCCGTGAAACAGGTCAGGCTCCAAAGACTGTAGGTTGTTGTATGATAAATCCACACTGCGCAAGTTTGGCATGGGTCGGAAAGTGGTGTTGGGCAGTTGGGTTATTTTGTTGGAACTCAGGGTGAGCTCTTTAACTCGCCGCAATTTTTGAAAGGCATTCCCCTCCACTGAGCAAATGTGATTGTGATCCAGATAGAGCCACGTGAGCTGCATTAACCCTGTGAACTGTCCATCATGCAGCTCTGAAAGGCTGTTGTACCGCAGAGACAAGCCCATCATGCCCGACAGGTTGCGAGGCATCTCTGTAAGATTCAGTGATTCACAGTACAAAAGCCTGCCCTCACACCGACATAGCTGTGGACACCCACTATTCACGGCTGGAAGCATTTTAGAAAAGATACCCAGCGTACACAATATCAACCCCGGGGGCTTCCTCAGCAGCCAGTTTAAACAGAGACCAATAAGAAGGAAATCCATTAGCAAGAATATTTCCAAATATGCTTGAGAATGTCCATTGAATCTTTTCAAATTCTACATCATATTTTATTTAAGGGAAAAAAAACCAAACCAAAACAAAACAAAGCCAGAAAACCAAAGCAAAACAGCAAACAGAACAAACACAGAGGCAAATATTTCACTTTACAGCATGCAGGAGCTGTGCAGCATTAAAGTTCACAGACATTCAAAGGTAAAATGATAGTGATTTTGTTCATGTTAAATGCTGCAGCAAAGAAAAAAAAAAAATCTTTCTTCATGAAAGAATTTAATTAAAAAGTGTCTTACCCACCCTTTTCCAGAGAGTGACAACCTCCATTCAGTTGCTTCCTTTGTGTTTGGACTAATTATATGCAGAGCTAAAAAAGACCCCTCTGTGCTACAAATTCGGTCCCTTTCAATTTTGTGCAAGGCTGGCAAGCTCACAATGTCTCACTTCGCTTCTGCTCAAAGAGCGAAAGGCTTGTCCAGCTAGCTTTTTAGCTGACTCCTAGGACCTGCAAGTTTCAGAACTATGTACATGAGCTTGATCTTCTCCTTCTCCCTCTGTCCTTTTCTCTGCAGTTAACACTGTGGCGTGAAAAAAACTCCAAACTCTTTACTAACGACTCCACAGGATTTGTCAATCTGTTTAATGTCCATCATTTGCAACGACCATTGACCGGCACAACCTTTACTCCATAGAGAGATTACCATTCATTCACTGACCGGCTAAGGGTAGCTTTATTTCCCATTCTTTGTTCGCTTTGCTTGTTAGGTGATGCTTAGAGCAGAGAGAGACAGCAAGAATCCCTTCCCTTCAGCTGAGCAGTATGTTGCTAGAGCATGCAGAGGCACCTAGTGTTCACTGAGTGTCGTAAGCTGCTCAGGATTGTACGCCTGCACTGTGCATCTCAGACATGGGCAGATTGAAAAGGGGTGGGCATAAAACCAACATTTGAGCGAACCAGGAAAGTAATATATGCTCTTTGATGAAATGGAAAATACTTTAAGCCTATCTCGCCATTTCTCAAACGGGCACGCGCACACAGCCGCACAAATCATCAAGAGCGAGGCAGTGCTAAGTAGGAAGCTTGAGAATTAGGGGTCTTTTTTATCTTTTTTTTTTCTTTTGTTTAAAGTCTGAATTTGTAAACTATTAGCCGGGAGAGGGAGATACTTGATTTCTTGCTTTGGAAGGGAACGTGAAACCCAGTATCTTTGGATTGCTTTTTCTCTCTAATTCTGATGATGAGATTTGCCTTTCGGAGTCTTGGGGTGGGGGAGTGGGGGGGGGGGGGGGGGGGGGCCGGGGCAAATGTGTTTTTCTTCTGAAATTGTCTAACTAGAGCATGATGTGAAATTCTGTGCATTCTTTCTCATAGAAATGCAGCCAGAGCTCTGCAAATAGGAATGTCTGGTTTCATATAAGCTTTAATTACATTTGGTCGTTTTCCATCCTGCATATTTTGTGTGTGTTCAGCACATGCCTTTCCTAAAGGCGTTTTTTGGGTTGGTGTTTTTTTTTTTTTTTCCCCAGTGTATGCTATGGCACACAAAACTATAATTCTTGTAGCATAAAGATCCCTGTGCCTTTGGAATAAGACCAATGTATAGGTTACTGTGACCATGTCAGCAGCATGCAAAGAAGGGGTTTATAACCCGATTAGTTAATAAGTTCTGCAGATGATGCTGGGTTTTGTTCCGTGTACCAAAAAAATCCTTGCCTGATAATTTGCAGTCCTCATTATCTATGGGAAATGCATCGACAACGAGCTCGCTCTGTAATTTTTACTGACTGAAAAATATACGATACTTCTGTCAGGAAAACGCTGGCCATCTTTTCCTATTCCGAAATAGAGTCTAAAGCCTGTGTGCTGGTGAATGCGATCAGAGCTGACAGCTCACAATTCTGCACGAATTCTCTATGAAGAAGTTTCCCATGGAAATACAAGTATTGCAGAAGATTGCGCTACTTTTAAGTCAACATTGGTTGTGAAATGCTGGAGGCAGGGCAAAACTGTTACATTTGCTTTCTTTTTCACAACCGTATTAATTTAAAAAAAAAAAACAACACTTTGAAGTTTCTGTTGCAGAGCTGCGAAATCCTGGAGCTGTTCGTTGTGTTTGAGTGTGGCTGGCTGCTGTGAGTGTGTGCTGGTAGAGATCAAGGAATGCAGTAATTTGATGCAGTAAAAGTTGTTTTACGGAAGTCCTGGAAAACTTAAGCTCTCGTGCATAAAAATGTGTGAAGGAGCTTCACTACAAATGTATTTGCCAAAAAAAAGTCTTAAATAAATTGCAAATATAAACCACTCTGACTGCGGTTTCGGAACCTGGGAATCAGTGTGCTGTTATACTCCCAATTCAGTTTATTTACATTTTTCTGCTATTCACAGTTCTTGCATTTCAGTGGTCTCAAAGCAAAAATCTGAGGCTTTAATAGTATATGAACCTCTCAAATGTTTTAGCATTCGGGCAGGAAAGCTGTATGTGGTTTTCTTCTCTCAAGATCATGCTGTTTTATTCAAAGCAGGCTGTTTATGCGAGTGTCCACTGGTTGCAGTACACCTTAATTCTGTTTCTCAGTACACAAAGGCAGGAGGGAAAGCAATGACAGAACCAAGAGAAAGAAAAAAACCTTGTCCAAGAATATATTCCAGATTGCAATTCTGAATATTTTGATGGAATTAGCAGGAAAAAAAAATTAAAAAGATGACTTGAACTTTACAGATACTGAAAAAAGCTTCGAAACAATAAGGTTGTACCCCTTAAAAGACTGCAACCCTACGCGTCTTCGTGGCGGGGGTCTTAATGCCTTCTCCCATATAACAATTTGGGGAGAGATCTGCAACAGTAGCCTTAAAAATTTCAACTATGTCTTCAAGGAAAGCTGACATTTTCTCCAAATCAGATGATGATAATGATCACTTAGTTACCATAAATGCTATGTATAAAGTGAAGAATTCCTCTAGTAGAGATGAAACTCCTTGATACATCCCTGTGAAGAGCTGAATACTTTTTTTCACTGCTTCTTCTTGCTGTCACCTGGGATACAGCTTGGATCCTAACCAATCTGCCTATTCCCACACTGGCATGTAATCTATTATCATTTGGTTTCCAGAAGTAGAAATTAGAGCAGGCAGTAGCAAACCTATATAGCATCAGCTGGAAGACTGACAACTAGAATTAGGGACCCAGAATTAATGGCCCGAAACACACTATCTCGACGCTCTGTCAGAGGTCTATTGCATGACAGACTCTGCTCTTACTTGTCCAAAATTTGTTTGTAAAAAAGAACCCAGGTAGTCTTAAAATGAGAGACCTCAACGTATGTTTAAGGGTGTGATGCTGAGGCAGAGTAGTGACCAAATTCAAGAACTGTGGCACGTGGATCTGAAAAGACAAACTTGGGTGAATATATGGCTTAGCCCTGGAATATCTTTTGTAAACTTGTTTTTCTTCTGTATTTTTGAAATGTACTTTTGTTGCAATAAACCCAGGAATTCACTTTGAACGTGATTCTAATGCAAAGGGCTTAAGTTCCACTGTCTGAGCTGTTATCACAGCCAAACTGTTAAGTTTACACATTTTCTGAAGTCTCAAAGCCTTTGGCAAATCTCTATAAATTAGCAGATTTAAATTAGCTTTATTAAATGTGCTATTATAAAACATTTTAAGAAGCACAAACTAAGTTTATATGTGTTTAAGGGAGACTGATTAAATCAATGTAAAGTAGGTTACAGAAGAACAATATGAGTAAAGTTTTAGAAAGTTTAGCTGGGAAGCTAGTTCTTGAGTCATGACAAGTGTAATTCACTGGCAACACCCTGCAGTGATTGTCAAAATTGTTCAGGTTGAAAAACATTTTTCAATGTATTTAGTCTACACATTTTTAATATTGTATTCAGATTGATGCCACATATCATTCAACTAGAATCATTTCTTTCTTACTAATTCCTTGTATTGCATGGCATTACTGTTTGTACCTAGATATTTAACCTGTCTGAGTTTGCAATCCAGAGGTTAGGACAGAGTGAATAAGATCAGAATCTGGCCACTAATGTCTAACTGTGCTTATATACATGTTTTAATATATTAACCAAGAAAACATGAAAAGACAAAACAGTATATTAGATACTGGGTATAGTTCTTCCTTCTGGTATTTTTTGAGTGGTTTCTATCAGTATAATAAAAAGTGGGACTTTTAGTGGTGATTTTAATTTCCTTTCATGAATGGACAGACTCAAACCTTGATCTTACATAGTAGTCTTTAATTTTCGAGAGCACTGAACTATGGCATTTTGTATAAAGGAAACATACAAAAACAGAAAAGGGAAGAAAAAGACATGACTTCAAGTAAAGCAAATTAAATCTGTTATTTCTCTAGTATTTATATCTCGGTCACCCCTGGCATTTGGCTGGCTGTCCCCTCTATATAAAATTCAGAGTTTCGGCTGATAAGAAGTCCAACACCTATATAACACATCTCTTTTAGTAAATATAAAACAGCACTATATTACCCAAGCTTTTGACCAAAATACTTCTGGCGATTCAAGATGTCAAAGTAATAATAATAACTACCATTAAATTATTGCAGTGCAGAACAAACACATTGGATTTGTTACTACCTTTAAATAATACCTATTCTTATGTAAATAATCTTATTGGTTTTGACAATATGATAAACACTTTTCTCTCTCGTTACAGTCACTCCATTCTCATCATCAGCCACATTCAATAGCAGGTAGTCATGTGCAGCTCTATAAAGACCTATGTGCAGAATTGTCAATGCAGTGAGGAAATGTCAAATTTTAGGAAAATATATCAGTGGTAAGATGAAGTGTCTCTGTCCTCCATTCATTACTGATAGACTACTTGAATAAGCTGAAGAGTTACTGACTTTCTTAAGTAGCTGTGAAATTACCTATGGATTTCTGGATGTGCTGTCAAAGCTCTAGACAGTGTTATTGGTTGTGAATGTCCAGGTATAATGGAAAAATGGCAACAAGTAAAAACTATCCCTTTCTGATTAATCAACACGTTGCTGAAGATCATGTAGCATCCTGGTTAAGCAAAGACTGGTATATTACAATCTAGTTTTGGGTTGTTGGAACTCCTGGTTTACAGGGAAAGTGGAAATCTAAGCCTTGGTTTTCAACTAACTCTTGCTAATTTGTCTCTCTAAAAAAACGTCTTGGGAAGTCTTGGAGGAAGCATGTGTGGAGTGCAATGATTAGCAATTGTAAAGGTTTTAGTTAGTCATATTTAATTGGAAATCAATTAGTTCCACCTTCAGAAATGCTAAGCTAGACACTCCAGAGAGGTTCATCTCAAGACCTTCCCAAGCATTTCTGGAGGCGCCAGCGGATGAACTGTAATTGTTTTCCAATTAGCTTAAGAGCAAAGAGGGCCACAGCTTATCCATACACTTGAATACATCTACTTTGCCCTCTTCTACTGTTGATAGTTCATCTGTAAGGATAATTTCTTGAATAAACTATAATGCTAAATGGTCTTTCATTTGTCTTTTAAGACTCCTTTTTACTGAAAGGATTCTGTTCTTACACAGATCTAGCTAATCCAAAATGTCTATTGATGCCATTGCATCTTGTGTTGGTTGGTTGGTTGGTTGATCTTGGTGTATTTACTCATATTCATCAAGCCTGGGAGAGGTTAGATGATGGTGCAACCATGAATATACCACAAAGTGACTGTGAAAAATCTCCCTTGTAGCCAAATCAGTTACAGCCCTACACCCATCACGTGTCCATGACTTACTGGCATTTTGTGTCCTTCTTCAGAGTAAGTCGTGTTGCACAGAAAGCTGGCAAGTCCCACCTGGGGATGCAGGCATAACCATGCCAACAAACTCCTGCTGTAGAGAAGTCATTCGTGTTATGTTGGGATAGCCTTCTTGATGCAAAACAGTTCACTTTTTATCAGCGACGTAACTTGAGTGGCAATAAACACTTTTCAGACTTTCAAGGTGTAAGAAGTGGAGAGAATTGAGAGAAATTTATGAAAACAATTACTAGAAGCTAGGATGGACAAGTTAAAAGGTGTTCCTGGCAGTCTCCTGGAAAGTCATTTTACAAATGGATGAACTGCTCTTGGAAAATTTTCCCAGAGCAGAAAATCTGTTCTTCTCAGTATTAGACAATCAGTTGCTCTTAATCCGTTTCTTTTGCTCCTTTCCAAATGTATTTTAAAGCACAATCAGAAAAGATAACAAACCTTATGCTGGCCTTCGTAGATAGGTTATTGCAAGAAATACAGGTTGGTGGTAAAGTCGGTGCTAAATTAGTAGTTTGAAATCGATCAAAGACTTTTGTTGCATTCTCTTCCATCACAGAGGGTACCATTTGAACTGACTCCGAAGGGATTTTTACAGGGAAACTCTGCTTTTGGATAATGTTACCCGGAAATAATGTAATTTCTAATGTTCTTAGATCTGACTCCTGGATTTACTGAAGACCTGAACAATATGAGCTAGATTATGTAGTCATGGAAATAGATGTTGGACTGTAGCAAAACGCCTATAGCAAACAGGCAATCGGATCTTTGGCAGACTGTATTATTCTCAGTTATGTGTGCTTCTTGGTATATTTTGGCAGACAGTGAAGGCAGGATTTTTATGTTTCCATCCTTCTGCTCTGATGATATCCATAATCTGAAGGGAAAATGCAGGATCAAATTTGTTGAAATCCTGTTTTTTTGTGTATTGCATCTTACTGGGAGATTAGAGGGAATCTGAATCCTTGTCTCCTACACAGAAGTAATAATGCAGAAACCAGGTTGAAGACTTGCATTTCAGACAGCAGTCACTGTGATTTTTGCAAACTTACAGGAGATGGTTTGTTGACTACCTGAAATATTTATGGCTTTATTACGTATTATTTGCAACTGATGTAATGTCTAAGAGAAGTAATCATGGGTCAGGAATGTCAGAAGGACATATTTAAAGGCATAACAAAAGATAGTCATGCCTTCTAAAAAAAAGAGAATAACCCGACCTTTTTTTAAAAAAAAACAACTTATAAATACTGAGGCAATACTGAACAGTTTCATCTGGTGGGGGTGGTTTGTGTGTGGTGTAAGTGGAATCTTAGAAACCCAGCTTTGCTCAACAGCTACTTTAATTTTGTGAGATCCAACAGCGGTCTTTGAAATGCGCTTTCCTGACTCTTGTTTGGTTTTATTTCAATGTATTTATGTGTCTGTGCTAAAGACTTTTTCTGCCTAATAACAAAGAAACATACAATGTAATCAGAACTTTGCGTTGCTCCTTTACTCTCAATAAATGTATAGAAAGGTATAGTGAATTCTAATAACATACCTGAAGATCCTGAATTTACCTGCAAAGATATAGAAAGCATTCACAACATACATACAATAATATGAATATAAATTACCCTCACACTAGATATGTTTTTAAAGGTGAAACAGCAGATTTGAGGGGCGAATAGTAACAAAGCTCTAAGGTTCCCTTCAGATAGGTTTCAGAATTAAACTTCCTCTCCTACTGCTGTAATTTTGAATCTTTAATATTCATGAAAAATGAAGAGCTTATTGTTTCTTAAAACTCAATTTATATTTTAAATGAGTGGGAAGATGCGTAATCAACTCGAAAAGACAGGAAAAAATCAGCCTGTTTTTCAAGATATAGGACATTTTACTGTGTGTTTTGAATTCTAGAGACCATTTTTAAAGAACACTTGGCTTACTTCTGCTCTTTTTTTGTAGTGCAAATTAATTATAATTTGACAAGAGAGTGCTTGATTTTCTTCTTCAGATTCGGTGTGGAGCCAAGCTTTATTAGTTAGAGCCTCTAAATCAAAATCAAAGGTCAGTGGCTGTGAGATGCCTGTGGCTGAAGATATATTGTAGTTTTTTCCCCATTATTCAGAGATTTTTGTCTATGAAAAGGTGTTTATGTGTTTAAGTGAACAGTGTGTGTTGCATGCATGGCTGTGGAAGAATAACCATTTTTGATGGTTACATTGATAACATTCCTAAAGCAATCCTAAAGCTGTGGGAAATCATTGGTGTGAAACTCCTGAATTATGCATCTTTGGTGTGGTCTATAAACGCTGGCTGAGGGTTCATGTTCCGTGGCATGTTGTGTACCCAGTGATTCCCCTTCTCCCCCCAGCTCTGTGGTTGATGGGCAGAGAAGCTACTCCCAAATCTCCCCCAGCATCATCCTTCAGCCCCCAGAATCTGTACTGGCATCGCCATGTACGTGGCTCAATGGGGGCCTGTTTGGGGATTGGCAGGTAGGGGACAAAAGGTGATAAAGCAAGGTATGACAGTGAATGCCAGATATGCCAAGAGAGACCAGAAGGGGAGTGAGAATGGCAAATGGGCATCGTTTCCGTACTTAAAAACTGGAACTAGCAGTGTCTGAGCAGAGAGGCGTTAAAGATACCTAGCTTTAAAAAAAAAATTAATCCTGGAAGCAGTACTATGTGTCCTTATCCTCACTTTGCTTCTTCTAATTGTATATCATTTTTTTGCTTGTTCTATGCCCTTGTTCTTCCTACACCTAGTTTTTTGGTTTTTTTCTGTTTCCAGCTCTTAATTTCAGGGATTGTCTCTTCCTATGTCCCTGCATAGTGCCCAGCATGGACTATCTTTTGCTATGTCCTAATGAATATGATAATAATCAACACAGCTTGGTTGTTTGAGGCAGTAATTGTTGGACAAGAATTAGTGAATTACAATGCTCCCAGATATGTAATCTATGCAACTGAGGTTTGGTCACGTTGTCCTTCAGCAGCCTATTTTGCTAGCTGAGCTTGGACCATGCACTGACGTTAGGTCAGCAGAAGTCACTTCTAGCTGTTTTCATGGCCATGAGGGCCATGAAGGCAATGAGCATTCAAAGACCTTGAAAATGTAGTGGGAAGAAGCTTCCCTAGTGCCAGAGGGATGAAATTGGGAGGTATTTGCTTCTTTACCTACCCAAAGAAAATCATGTTGACAGCGGTTATAAAAGCTTTTATCACAACCCCCCCCACCCCTTTGATACATGCTGCTTTTTCTTGGTCCTCAGTCTGCCGGACCGTGGAGCCTGTTGGATGCATCTGCAGCACTGCAAAGTAACGCTGACCTTGGGATACTTCCCTGAAACACATTCAGCTCTGAGTCTTTTGAGATGTGTTCTCTGACTTTCTGGATTTGCTGGCACCGTTGTACCCATTAAATAATGATTAGATTTAAGAAATCCGAGAGACCAAATAATGCTATCATCTGTCCCCTACTTATCTTAATAATATTGCCAGTAATATTCCAATATATCAACTCTAGGATATTCTATACCTAACCTGATGCATGAAAAATAGGGACAGTATGCTTTTTTGTTTCAGAGGCAGAACAAAACCAGTTTGTTTATTGATTGGATTTTGCTATATTGCCTAGAGATGAGAGTAAAAAGTGTATTAGCTACTTTCAAGGACTATTTGAGAAATACATCATTTTTCATAATGTTTGATGAATTGCTTACAGTACTTGTTTTACTTAAAACTGCAATTAAAGATTGCCCTCTAGTCAAAAGAAAAATGTGATAAAAATGTGACTTGAGACTGGGCAGAAAATTTTCTAAAGCCCTTTGGGATTAATTCCAGTAATTATTCAATCTGACGTTTTCCAGAGAAATAACCCTTTATGTATGAACTCCATTAATCATAATAACGTAGTTCACATGTCAGCTACTTCTGTCCAGTCACTTCATACTCTACATTTAGTAAGAGACTAATAAACATCTTCACTAAATGTAAGAAAATATTAAACTGCTTTCAAAAAATCCCAGTGCTTGTGTGTAGTTGTTAACTAGGTTTTGGTCTTGTGAGGTGGGACGTGTTGTACTCATGTCTACAAACACACTGAATTTCTGGGCTGTAGCTGTCATCAACACTGTGTCTCCTGCTAATTTTGTGTAATTTCATTCACAGCACTTTAAGAACATTCTGGCTTTCTTTTCTCCTCTGAACTGCCCTGGAGAGGCTTGGTTACAACTGTCTGTCCAGTTGTGAACACTTACTTTATTAATTTGCTTATGTAAATAGTTGGTCTTTTGCAAGACCTGTATGTAGGGAATAAAAATTGTACTTTAGATCATCTGCAAACATAAACGTGAATACTTTCTTTCTTGCATGTGAACTTATTACACATTATTGGAACTGCACAGTGAATATTGAGTAATTCTCTTTGATCACAAGCAACTCTACGCAGATTTTTGTTTGTCAGTGTTTCACCTACTGAAGATATTCCCTAAGATTATCTTGTGTCAAACAGTGGTGGTTTAAAAATGCAGCGGTGATTAGATGCTCATATTTGAAGAATTTACCATTCTTTCCTTTTCATATTCTGACATTGTTTTGTGCTTTTGAAGCTGGAAAGTGGAATTATCTGTGTGCTGATGAGAAGTGATAAACAAAAGCTTTTGCTGAATGTAGATAAAAGACGTAGGCAAATGCGATTGTTTTAACACAGCCTCCTCGTGCATCTTCCGACTTCTCGAAAGCTAAGAGTGGAGAATAATTCCTTGTCTTTGGAGACTGCCTTTACTTTTTTTTTTCTCGTTATGGAGCAATACACGATGTGTCTAGACTGTTACTGTGACTGATGCTTTCAGTTCAGGATTTCTGCATGTCAGTTGTCATTCTTTGCACACTCCAGTAGATGGCAACTCCAGTCTTCCTGACATTTAATCTCCATTCAAACTAGGACTATTTTATGTGCCCCCCCCACCCCCCGCGTCTCATCCATATAAACGGCTACAAGTTTCACAGAAATGTGATTCAGTTTTACTTTTCTTGAATCACCATATAGCATCTGATTTGAACTCAAACGGTACCAAAAAGGAAAAAAAAAAGAGGCCTGTAAGCACCAATCCTTCTGGATCATAAACCACACGCTGATTCCCCCATAACTTTAAAAAATATTTTAGGAGTTTTCATAAAAAGGATTAGTACCCAAAACTTCTTTTTATGTGAAATAAATGAATGGGTTGGCTGCAAATACAGCATACTGGCTTTAAGTTTGATGGTTTGACTGTGAAGCATGTAGTCCATACCTCCCCATCGTTAATGTTATTTATTTTTGCTGTGCACAGTAAATACTTGATCAGACTTTTAAGAAGCTGCAAATGATATTTCTCTGTGAATTTGATAATGATATACCTAGATGCGGCTTCTCTTGGGTAAGGGCAAGAGTAAGACCAGAGTTTACTGCGTTGTATTAAGCATGAGAATATTCTCAGATTCCCCCTCTTGCTCAAAGCGCTGCTGTATTCAGCCTGTCTTCTTTGTGCTTTTATTCCGTCCCATCAATTGTATTACCAAAGCATCAATGCAGAGAAGTCTATTTCTCCGTTTTCCTCCGCTGACTTTCACAACTTAAATACTTGCCTGTAGAATCTGAAGACATAAAACAAAGCATCTCTCTGTGAATGAATGCCAGACATCAACAACAGGCACAAAGGATTGTGCTTGCTCTGCCTGGGCTGGAGACTAATGATCATAACAGTCACACAAAGGATCCTTTCTCTGTCTCTCTGCATCAAGACTATAGTTTAATTTTCAAATCACTTCCACTGTGTCTAGCAAGGTTTTATTTTGCAGTTGGTGGTTAAAAAGGGGCACAGTGAGGGGCAGTTAATTTTTATATTTTTATTTTTTTTTAAATAATTATAGATCTAACTTCATAAGAATTTGTGGTGTTTACCTACTTCATACAGAGTTTTCAGTAATTGTGTAAGAAACTTTCAAATTGCCACAGTCTGTAGCATCAGTGATGCTATTTGATACTAAGTCTTACGGTCACAGACAGATACAAACATTTATTGTCTAAAATAAACTGCAAAAAGTTCTAAAGCAGAGCAATGTTTAAGGCCAGATTTAGATGTTCACACTTTTATTGGTTTAGTAAAAACCTTGATTTTCAACCCAGACTTGATTAGTCTATGGACATTTTTATTTCACAGAAACAATATTAGAATAAATTATGCTCATATAGGACAAGCACAATATTGGTCCATTTAAGCCTGACTGATTTTTATGTAAGAAATTAGTGAGCAAGGTAATTAAATCTCTTTTGGATGCCTGTTTCATCTCTGGAAAGAATCCCAAGAACCTCAGAAAACTGACTTTCGGGTTATATACAGGTCCTGGGTCTATTGCAGCTAAGCGGCTTGTTTCTCATTATCGCATTTAGTGCTACAGAAACTACTCCACCAGAGTCTTTATTAAAACTTGCTTAAGGCTAGCATTTTCCCTTGGGTCAATAATGACTTTAGAGGAATGGATGTAGAAGCTAGATTTGTTCTAGCTACTGGAATGAATTATGTCTCACTGGGGCCCCCAGGCTAGTATTTCAAATTCGCCACCAGGCACTTCATCAAAAATTCTGTTCCAGTATTGAAAAGACCTTGTGCTCCTATTAGTAAATGCAGAGCATACACTTGAAGATCTTCCCCCACACCCAAACTATACAACTATGCATTTTTCTCTGCTAAAACCCCATTGAATTGCCATGTGCATCAGTGAAGATGTGGTTTAGAAATGTATCCTGAAGATCTCATGCGTTGGGGAGATGGTTGCCAGTTATTTCCGATTAAAATATGGAGCACAAACAAAGCATCGAGCTAACTTCTGTGGTGCTCCTACTGGTAAAAGCCATTAAAATTCTACAGCTCATTTCCTGGTGCGAGCACAGTGTTTATGAGAGTGGTAGTGTGGAAATACCATTTCCTCCTGCATGTCCTTGCTCATAAGTAATCGGGTCAAGATAAGCATTGCTTATCATTGTGTATCACAGAATCACAGGATGGTTTGGGTTGGAAGGGACCTTTAAAGGTCACCTAGTCCAACCCCGCTGCAATGAGCAGGGACATCTTCAACTTGATCAGGTTGCTCAGAGCCCCGTCCAGCCTCACCTTGAAGGTTCCCAGGGATGGGGCATCGACGGCCTTTCTGGGCAACCTGGGCCAGGGTTTCACCACCCTGTCCTGGTTTTGGCTTACTCCCCACCAGTACGGACCAGTATCTCAGCTATTAGGAGTAAGTGTTCCTCTGCTCAAGAGAGAGGATATAGTGGGTACACACCACGGGCCACACTGTGGTTTTACCTGTGTGACCACAGAGAGGACATGAGAAAGTGGGATGGAAAATCTGCCCTGACCCTAGAGGCACTGGTATGTGAGCTGCAAGGAAAAACAATCACAAAAGAACTGTCGTGGTTTAACCCCAGCCTGCAACTAGGCACGATGCAGCCATTCACTCACTCCTCTCCTCCCACCCACCCCCCACTGTGGGATGGGGAAGAATATTGGGAAAAAAATGTAAGCCTTGGGGGTTGAGATAAAGACAGTTTAATAAGACAGCAAAGGAAGATATAATAATAATAATAACAACAACAACAATAGAACAGTTGATGCACAATGCAATTGCTCACCACCCGCTGACTGATGCTAAGCCCATCCCCAAGCAGCAATCACCACCTCGCAGGCCAACTCCCCCAATTTATATACTGGGCATGACGTCCCATGGTATGGAATACCCCTTTGGCCAGTTTGGGTCAGCTGTCCCAGCTGTGTCCCCTCCCAACTTTCCTGTGCCCCTCCAGCCTTCTTGCTGGCTGGGCAGGAGAAGCTGAAAAGCCCTTGACTGAGTCTAGACACGACTTAGCAACAGCTGAAAACATCAGGGTGTTACCAACATTCTTCTCATGCTCAACCCAAAACACAGCGCTGTACCAGCTACTGGGAAGACAATTAACTCTATCCCAGCCGAAACCAAGACACACCCTCATCATAAAAATTTTTGTCCTTAAAATTTCTATCCTACTTATATCAGAAAGTATTTCTGAAACATGCAGCTTCTTAATAAGAGACAAAAAAAACAACTGGCGTTTTTTCTAGTTTGGAAAATCTGCTCATATGGATGGTAAGATCAAATATTGACTTAGAGAAGACTTTGGATTTATGATCCCAAAACCAAATTGCTAGCTTTCCCATTAGTGGTCTGGTTTTTAAAAATGATCGTGTGAAGTTTACAAAATGTAGTAGTATAGAAGCGTTTGTTCTCTTTCAGTGTTTTTACAGACTGAAGTTTCTGTTGAAATGCAGAGGTATTTGATATTAAAAAGAGATTGGTAATGGATAATAAGCAGACAGGTGTTTGGCTTTTCGTTGTGCTTGTCAAGGACAAAGTCTTCCAGCGCATTACTTGGATAGCTCACAAGCACATTCACATTCTGATCTTATTTTTTCATGCTGACTGGATTTTCCCTGACTGCTATGTTCAGAGATTTCAAATCCAACATTACCTAAGAGGTGCCATTAAAATCTGAATCAAACGGTGAATGTTACGATGGATATTGCACTTTAACTGCTATGTCTCTAGCCCAATGTTAAATATAAATATTTTTATATATACAGTGAAATTTTCCCTATAACCATTTCCACGGTTTATTTCTAGCCTAAAAACTGCAGGAATTGGAAAAAAAATCTTCTCCTTTTGTTGTATACCATACACCACACTCCTTACTTTTCATTCTGAAGTAGATTTTCCAGATGTTTCTATACAAAACAGAATAGACTAGTTTAGCAACTACAGCAGGCTGTAAAAATATATTTACTTTGTTGCAATGTGTTTATTCTGTATTGGAATTTTAGAGAGTACCATTTTAGACAACATCATAGCAAGGCTAATTGAGTAAATTCTGTGTACAGGTAAGTTTTTCTTGACAGTTTGTAAGGCTGAAACAGCATTTCACACAGTAGGAAGAAAAAAACACCTTCACATGAAATTTGTAATCCAGTCAGTTTAATCAAAATATCAAGAAATAGAAAAAAATTTGTATAGATACAGTATATATAGAATCATACCATCATTTAGGTTGGAAAAGACCTTTGAGATCAAGTCCAACCGTAAAGTTAACACTGCCAAGTCCACCATGAAACCATGTCCCTATGATCCATTTCTCTTAGGTTGCATTTAATCCCTAGGAAAAAAATGTAGAGTTTTAGTTAAGATAGGAGACATCACCTATTGCGTGAACTTTCTCCATTTAGTTTCTGCTTTAAACAGTAGTGCTGCAATACAATAGTGGAGCTTATTTTAGGTGCTTATTTTTACCTTTTAAAAATCTTTTTTCATTAAATCTAAACTAAGTTAGACTTCAGTATTGTTTTTTACAGAATATGGAGAATAGACAGAATTTAAGAGCACATGTTCTGATTGTCTAAAGATCCTCTGGACCTGAAATGGATTCTCACCAAATTCATGGCATATGGATGTCTGAAGTACCTTTAAAACTCTGAGTCTCAGCCCCGACAGTATTTTGGAGTCTCCTTATAAATAATCTTTTCCTTGGAGGTTCCCATCTAACCCAGTCTTCTTAAAGAAATATAAACCACTATGAATAAGAGTTTAAAAGCCCCTCTGGTCTGTTAATGTGATTCTTTCTATTGGTTATAGCCAGACAAGTCATTGTGACATAAACGTTCTTAGTTCATAGGAGTGCAAAGGATTTAAGAAAACACTTGGTCCATCTTTTTGCTCTAAGGCAATATTAGTTTTGTCATTCCTGACACATCGGCTCCTCCTGTGAACTCTAGAACTGAAGACTTCTCAGAGAAATCTGTTCTAGCGCTTCACTTTTCAGATTGTGAGCGTTTAACAAGCCCAGTGCGTCCAAGCTTTTAGTATTGATGGAGTTTTTTGCTGATCTTTGCTAACTGCTTTTGATCTGGTTTGGATCCCTTCTAAATGGTCCGTGTTTTCTTGATACACGGTGCCACGTGTATTCGAGCCGAGACCTGGCTAGTTTGGGGAACAGTGTGTCCCTGGCTGCAGTTGGGTTTTTCTGCCCGAGAACGGTGCTTGCCTTTCCCACAGCTGGGTGACACGGATGACTCACGTTCAGTCTGTGATGCACAGAAGCCCCTGGAACCTTTCCTGCAGCTTTTCGACATAGCTACTACTTGTTCTGTGTTTTATAGCTGGTTATTCCTGACTGAGTGAAAGTGAACATCTTGCACACGACCCTGTCGGATAGCATCTCTCTCTTTTTTTTTTTTTTCTTTTTTTCTTCTTGAGGACATAAGTGCAATTTGTCAGAATCATTTTGAATTTTTATTCTGCCCTCCAGAGTACTTTCAGTGCTTCTCAGCTTGGTGTCACCTCCAAATTTAATAAGCGTATTCCGTGTTCTATCACCTAGGTCATTAATGACAATATGAAACATTGATGGACCCAGAAAAGACCTTCCTGTGTCATTTCTAAGTGAGTCAAAGAATTGCTTTTAGGTAGCAAGCTCATTATATGGCATGGACAATTATGTTATAGTAATGAAACTGTGTAAAAGAAGGAAGTATCCACATCTAACAGTGACGATGGCAGAAGAACTCACCTATACCAAGATTTCCTTTTCTCCTCTCGGTTTTTGCCTGAGCTGAAGTTATGTGACTTTGCTTCATTACCATCTAAAGCTCACAGGCAGGACACAGGAAGAACAAAACAGATTTTCTCCTTCTCACTCGAGGGCTGAGCTGGGCATTTGGAGTCCTGTGATGAGAAAGAAAGTTTAGGTAACATTCATAAACATTGTAAGACATGCTTCATTCTTCTTCCTGACCAGAAAGTCTGTAGACTATGAATAAACACTGTAATTCAAATAAGGAGACCTGCAAGGACTTACAATAAAAGGGATTTTCTTCCCGTTTGCTTTGATCCCATGAATGCTTACACAACTGCAGCCCCCACCTTCGCCTTCACAATTGTGTAACAGCTTTTCCCATAGCGCTCAGTGACTCTAAGCGTTCACTTAAATGCACAAAGCTATTTCTGCTGAATTATGTATTTTCTTAACTTTTATTTTAATATATAATAAGGTTCTAAAACATATTTTCAATGATCTGCTATGGAAATAGATACATCTCCTCATTTCTAGCTGTAAAGTTTCTGTGAGAAGACATACTACATTCATATATCCTGTCTCTATGAGCTCGACATAACATTTGAATTACTGATTGCCTGCATTATGTGTAAAAATTCATGGAGCTGGACAGCTATGCCCCTGAGGACTCTCAAAGGCATTAACTATTTCAGTGAAGTCCTGGAATATATTATATCCATTAAGTTGCATGTATATTTGCCTACCTTAAACTGTAACACCTCAATGTCACCCCAGTTAGACAGTGACCATCATATATGCGGAATATATTTGTCTAGGTGACTCTTTTAGAGTTTTGGTTTGCTGAGTTGAAATAAAGCTTCTGTTATTTTTTTCAGTAGTAGTATTCTCCCAGGAATATACTAAAAGAGTTTTGTTTTGGTTTGTTGGGATGGTTATTTACAAGCCCCCCTACACACAATAAATGACAAGCTGATATGATTTTTTTGTTATCTAAACAACATTTCTATGAAACTTTGGCTCATGTGGAATAATCTATTCTATTATTACTTTCAATTTATTTGACAGCTGTCCAATATTCTAGACACTTCTAGCTATCTAAAGTACATCTGTAGCTTCCAGTACAATAGTATTTTTGCACTTCCAATATTTTTTTTATGTCATTTATCTTCAAAATACCTGTGTGAAATAATCTTACTTATAAATAGATAGAGAAGGTAGACAGAGACTAAACTGACAAACACCACACAGGAATCCTATGCTGAAACAGAGATTTTGCGCTTCAGAAGTCATAAACTGGCACCCCGGGCATCCAACCCTTTTCTTCTGTACCTTGTTGCATAAAATGCATCGTGCTCGGCTCATCCCCACATAGTGATTCGGTTTTCATGCCTATGAGGTCGTAATACCTTAATGAGGCACGTAAAGAAAAAAGGAACAGCTTGTCCAGACCTGGCTTATTCTTCTGTTTTTCTCATTCTTTAATTTTATCTCAGGTTTTGTTTTGTTGTAACCTGCCTCTCAGAAGAGGCCGACTGTCACACACGGGCTATTTTCTGACTGTCCCAACACGCAGGCACTTGCATGCCCCATCCCGTCAGCCCTGGGAAGACCAGAGAAGTCCTGCTGTCTTCTAGGCATACTTTTCCAGCATGGGGTCTGTAAAGGGCTGGCAGCAGGTGGACTCAGAGCTATTCTGCTCAATCCTTTTGACATCACAGGCTTAAAATCTCTATAGAAGTATTTTGCTGAATCATGTTACAGTTTTTAAATGCTCTGTACAATATGAAATCTGCCCCAGTGCAGCTTCAAATCTCATGTCCCTTATTGAATGCTTAGGGGATTTTTTTCCCAATGTGGTAAAATCTATCATCTCTATTACTAATTATGATTTTCTTCTCATTTAATCTTGCTCCTACTCCTTCCCATAGGGCATGAGCCAACCCTACTGCTTTTTGTTTTGGGGGGCTGCAGTGGGAGATGACGACATGCCAACGGGCACACAGGTTTGAGGTGGTATTTTTTCTGCACCTGTGCATCATCTGTGCAAAAGCATTTGTAGGAGCAATCCCAAAGGCAGATCCCAAAGGCAATCCCAATGCCTTTGGGATCTGCGTATCCCTTGAAACAGGTAATGGAGAGTGTGTCTCATGTTGCACCATGTCTTGCTTGACTGGCCTAGGAAAGGGAGGTAGACCAGTTCCCAAATGGCATTTGAATCACTTTCAGATGCATCGTGTCTTGTACTCACTCACTGTCATGAATTACAGATAAAGGAGCAAATCTCTGCACCGTATTTTGTTTGCCTGGACCTACCTGTGTTACAGACGTGGGGAAAGCTTGGCTGACAGTTTTGCCACCAAAACCTCCAAAAGGGCCATTTTACCCTGCAGATTAATGTGTATTTTGGGCATGAGCTTCCTCCCTTATGGGTTACATGTTCCCCCCTCAGTACTTTCTCTAAGATCCCATTTTCTGTGTCCTGTATTTTTGTTCCCAAATCAGGCAATCCCAGAGACGCTCCTGTTTCTGCCCAAAATGGAATTTCAGACCTGGAACTGGACCAAACATCTGTAAATTGGCAATTTTAAGGCAGGAACCACTGACAGCACTTGTAATCCGTTCTCCTCTCCTGCGAATCTCAGAGATTCGTATGGCCAGAAGCTGGTTAAGGCTCTTTGGCTCTTTGTGAGGAGTTAGGTTAAAGCATGGCTTATAAATGGAGAGTCAGAAATTACAGCTGGCTTTGAAAGGCAGGAAAGTAGGGGCTGCGAATTTGTGAGGCTGAGATTGTGAGTAAAGAGAGAAGAGAGAAAATAGAGGCAGAATTGATTCAGAAGGATTTAAAGCAGAAGGTTATTGATACGGAGAAATACAATAGTCGAAAAAGGCAGGAAAAAAACCATAAATGTACAGGTACTGACATTGAGAGAAAGTTACAGGTCTTTGATAGGGCTGGTAGAAACAGTTTAAATTTGGAGACAAAAGTTATGCAAATATACATGTCTAGTGTTTGTAATCTTAGGAGAAAAATGTGTCTAATACAACTGATTTATGAACGGGTGCAGATACCTCAAGATCTGCTGAAGCAATTCTGCAGTCTGTTGTAGAGATACAAAGACCATATTCATTGGGTTTACTCACACTAGAAAGGAATATAGCATACAGGTGATATAGTTTGACCTGCTTAGCATATGGAGAAAACTGTATAATGCCAATTTGCTGCTGCCTTGGTGTGTTGCCTAATAATTTGGGATAGTTGAGTATGCAATTAAAATTAAAATCTGTTAACGTAGAAGTACCCAGCAGCTTTGGAGTAAGTTAAAAAAAAGAGGGTAGTAATAGTGAGGAAGTGGGAAATTAAAGTGACATTTAAATTAAATACTTGCCTCTGTTTGTAAATGTGGCAGCGTTTAATGTGGTTTTGATCAGTGCAATATGCTATCCTTGTATCAGCATAGAAATGAAATTTCTTCACAGTGCAGTCAGCATCAGGTTCTTGTGGGTGGTGGGGGACGTCCCTTTGTAACAAGCACTTGATTTAAGTGGGACAAATGAGCTAAATATGGGTCCATGTCTGTAGACACGGAAAGCCAAGCTAAAAGTCCTTTTCTATTCCTCATGGAAAAGCTTCACAGAGCTGACTCAGGGCTTCTCTGGGAGCGCCCCGGAGCCTAGGAGAAATTCATACAAGTGGAAAAGGTCATATAACGCCCTAAAGACATTGCTCTAAACTGTGTAACCTATAGGGGGAACAAGGAAGATGCAGGTTTTGGGTTTTTTTTCCCTCTCCAGAAATTTACGCTACATTTCTGCCTTGAACAGATGTCTTAAAAAAGTGTGTGGGAAATTTCCAGGAAAGTCTCATACGCTTGAATTTTACTATGTTTCTGTCCTGGTTTCGGCTGGGATAGAGTGAATTGTCTTCCTAGTAGCTGGTACAGCGCTGTGTTTTCAGTTCAGTATGAGAAGAATGTTGATAACACCCTGATGGT
>JAVKLA010000053.1:43528217-43560459 GCA_034782735.1 Sagittarius serpentarius | reverse complement strand
CGGGGGACCCGCGCTGGAGCAGTCTGTGCCTGAGGGACTGCAGCCCGTGGGAGGGACCCACGCTGGAGCAGTTTGTGGAGAACTGTCTCCTGTGGGAGGGCCCCCAGGCTGGAGCAGGGGCAGAGTGAGGAGCCCGGCCCCTGAGGAGGAAGGAGCAGCAGAGACAAGGTGTGAGGAACGGACCATAACCCCCATTCCCCATCCCTCAGCAGAGCTGGCGGGGGGGTAGGTAGAGAATTCGAGAGTGAAGCTGTGCCTGGGAAGAAGGGAGGGGTGCAGGGAAGGTGTTTTAAGATTTGGGTTTTATTTCTTGTTACCCTACTCTGGTTTGTTTGGTTGTAAATGAAACTAATTTCCCCAAGTCGAGTCTGTTTTGCCCATGACAGTAATTGGTGAGTGATCTTTCCCTGTCCTTACCTCGACCCACAAACCCTGCCGTATATTTTCTCTCCCCTGTCCAGCTGAGGAGGAGAGTGACAGGGTGGCTGTGGTGGGCACCTGGCATCCAGCCAGAGTCAACCCACCACAGCTAGTATTTTATTTTCAAGGTGTGGTTCTGCAATTTGAATAAATTTTGGCATAAAAAATGAAGTGGCAGTCGAAATAAGATATTTAACATAATGTCTAATATTAGGCATTGCCCTTGTTAGCACTGAAAATATTAAATATTTTAGTCAAGAAATCATGGATATTTGGAATTTTGATTTATTTTGATTGTATAAAGGTAAAACATAGTGGATTTGAATGATAAAAGCATTACATACACAAATGCATAAACGTGTCATCCAGCTTTCATTTTGTCTTGATAAAATTTGAAGTTATGTGGAATATTGGAAACAGCTTTCAGAGGCAACAGCTCATTCTTCTGCATGTTGTTGCAATTTGTTTCTGACGTCAAAAATTTATGTTTTTTGGAGAGCAAAATGATATTAGAAGTAGAGAATTTTACTAGGAGATGGTATTTGTTGTAATAAATTGCTCTGGAGTTCTTAAGTCAAAATGAATGCTGGCATAGGCAGTCATTCTGCTCTCCTCTTTTTTTTTTAAAGAAAGCACTCTTACCCAAAATTTCTACTCTAGCTTTATTAGATGATTGATGGACATTCTTATCTTGATTCAGGATGTTATCTAAGAAATGAAATTTCATCCTTGAGTATACAAATATCTGTAAATGTGTGCACACAGTGTGCATTTAAGACAATTTTTTTTTTTTTAAATAGATTTCTCTGTCTAAAGGGAAGCCCATGAAATACTAATTTTGTAAACACAGTTCCTTTTGTTTTGCAGGAGCATGTGATTTTAGTAAAACAGGCTCACAGAAACATTTCTAAGTACCTCACCTGATGTGCTCATGGATTTGAGGTTGTCCGCTCCCCATCTTGTCCATGCACATCAGGGCTACAGCCATCAGTGGGTTTAACATGATGGCCAGAACAACCGTCCTGCTGTATTATTGTTGACTTTTTCCAGCATTATGGGGAAACTTCCAAAATCACGAGGCATTGGCCATTGCTTACCTCTAAATACAGACTAACCCCACCTTGCAATTACTGTATTTGAAAGTATACAAATTTATAAAATTATTTAAAATATTGAATTAAATTATTGAATTATTACAGTAAGTAAATATTAAAGTATTAAAAAATTGAAATAATAAAATATAATTTCAAAGCCCTGCCTTGAAAGTACTGTGTTCTATCCATTCCCCTCCTGGAGGTAACACTTCCTGATCCCAGACAACAAGCTGTTAATGTATAGAGATTTCAGCAGAGAAGAGCTCACTTGATATATTTACAGGCTTGTTCTGCATGGTTACAGAGTGCTCTGCAACACTGACTTGTTAAACGCTTTCCTGTGGCCAACCCTAGTCAACCCATCTGTGTTATGTGAAGTTCTTCTGAAGGTCAAACCCTGAAGATAGTTTCAGGACCGAGGCCAAAATGAGTTTACACTTTGTAGATATGCTTCTGCTTTTTCTCCTGAGCGGGTCACTAAATGGCTCTGTGTGTGTGTTCAGAAGTCATGCCCTTGAAAAGAGTAATTTGGATATCCATATGAAGTTTAATCTGAGAAAATAACCCTTTGGGATCTTTTTGGAATGAATCTCTTATGTATATGAAGAAAACAAAACAATAGCCTGTGTTGCATGTTGTTGAAATGGATTATTAAGGAAAAATGTTTTCTCTTAATTGTGCTTGTCAGCCATTAAACCCAGACTATTACTTTCTTATTTAATCTCTGCTACCTTTTGGTTTTGATCTGGGACTGAATTTCACATGTACTCTGCATAAATATTTTAACGTATGAGTAATTATCCTTTAAATGGACAGCAGTATTTTAGCCAACTAGTATACACAATTCATTACTACCAATTTGTGTCACCTTTTGTCTTGGACAAAGCTTTTTTGACTCTTATGTGGTTTTCCTCTTTCTTCTCCTCAGTCCCTGCAACTTTTAATAACAGTTGTCAAAAAAAAAAAAAAAAAGAGAAAAAAATAACCTTTTTTTCTCATTGAAACAGCCTCTTGTCATGCATCTAGGTATTAATTAATTGCAAGAATCCCCTCTGTTCTCTCAAAAGCAATCATAAGGGTATTTTCCTAACCCATGCTGTGATCATAACTTTTCGATTAAAATGCCTTTCTTTTATCGCTGGTTTCAGTAGTAAGGAACAGAATGGGTGTGCAGCATGACATACTTGCAAGACATACTTAAAGGCAAGCTGTGTTCTGCATTGTTTCACAAATTAGGTCTTAACTGGGCTGCATCCTTTAACACTCTAAGAAATGCTGGTCTTTTTAGCACAGATCACGTCTGCATCATGCATTCCTTAAATGGGGAGCATTAACCAAACATATTCGGAATTTACTGGGCATTTCCTGAGAGCTCGTGAAACTCTAGAAGATTCTTCCAGAAACAGTAGTGTGGTAGATACAGTATAGTTTCACAGGCTGAGTCTTTACACTTCTCTCCCACATAAAAAATCATTAGAAAAACAAAGTTTTCATTCCTGTGTTTGCTCCTGCAAGATAAAGGAGGAAAAAAAAAAAAAAAAAGACTGTTCACTTTATACTACAGAGGTAATATGCATCACGGCACTACTTTAAGATGAGATACTTCCTACCCGTTTCACACTTTAGAAATAATTACTTAACACAGTGCAGCCCATTTTATTCACAGTAACTTTTTCTCAGTAATTTACTTAGTAGTTTCGAAGTGAAAAGCATCATGCGGTGTGGAAAGCCACAGAGCTTCTCCTGCCGGGCTTTAGTTTATTTTT
This sequence comes from Sagittarius serpentarius, assembly GCA_034782735.1. Lineage (NCBI taxonomy): Eukaryota > Metazoa > Chordata > Aves > Accipitriformes > Sagittariidae > Sagittarius > Sagittarius serpentarius. Next base: position 43,557,179 of record JAVKLA010000053.1, on the reverse strand, counting down.
TTAAATTTCTTCAGGCATTTGATCATCATGGAATTGACTCACCGTTAACGCTAATTGCCATACTAAAGAAAACTTCGCTAAAATATAGTCTATTAGAAACAGAACTGGACTGGAAATTGGAAGTAGAGTCTAGTTCCCATAGACTGTGGATTCAGTTGCTATCTTGTTGGTGTACATCATGACCATGTGTAACATGCAGAATCTCTGCAATTGTTCCTGTTTTATTGAAATAATTGATTTTTATAGGAAACATTTATTCAATCGTAATTTTGTAGGTAACACCAATGAAATTATAGGGTATGGCATATAAGAACAGAGTAATAAATAGGAAGTGTAGAATGCTACATTGTATTACTACCGAAATTGCTATTGAAGTCACTGCAGGGCCAAATTAGTGAATAATTAGAATAATACTATTTAAAATAGTTGATATCCTTATATATTAAAAATAGATTTAATCCGGAACATCAAAGTTTAAGTTGTTTAAGAGGGAAAGAAGTAAACCAGATGTAGAGGTCAGTTGGCACTTTTACCACTTGCAATTAGTTTCTATATGCATCTGTCATTAAAAGGTATTCTAAACAGCTGCAGATGTCCATGGATAACTTTTAATAGTGCATGATTTGTACCAAGACTCGCGAACTACCACGTTTGTCTTGGTACAAACCATGAACTATTCCACAGTAAAAAATCTCCTGCAGTGAATAACTCAGTACAACTCCAGATCAGCAGTTCACCTCCAAAGCCAACGCTGATTGATAACAGAAAGCATATCCAGGATAATTTAAGAATTTAAATTCCATGGACTTTCAATCCTGTTGAAAATGCACACACTTGTCTCATTGGACGAATTTTCAAAAGCATCTAAATAATTTCACAGGATATAAATAACTTTGGAGGTGACAAACCAAATCCAAGCACATTTTAATGTTCTTTGGACAGCTAGTCTTCCTTTGGCACCTTTGAAGGCTCGTTCAGATTCGTTTATGAATCAGAATGAAGGTGGTGCCAATTAGCATCTGTTTCAAAGTTTTTTCAGGTCTTGCACTGGAACCACGTGTTTCAGTCTGCTATCATTTCATTTAACATTCTTTAAAATTTTTTACACTTCATTTCCGACAAGAAATCTTTGTGGCAATCTACCAAAAGAGCTATCTTGCTTTTAACCCCTTTGCAATACTTCAAGGATTTTAGTTGTGCCAGAAGATGGTGTATCAAGGGAATTTGAAAAATAGGGTTAACTTTATCTTTTTTATTTTAAAAGGCTAGGCAGAGTGTAAACTCTGCAGTGGTTTTGTGTGGTGCATGTTCATACACTTTCTTCTGTTTCATTACCTATGAGATGGGCTCCAACGGCACTTACCTTAACAGTTCCAATGCCATCATTATCAACTTAGCAGAGTTAACTTGTCACTTTGCACATTCATAGTAATAACTCTTTTTGGAGGCATTTATGTGGATGTGCAGAGCTATTAATTCAATTACCCTGTGGACCAGGCAGGGATGGTCAAATTAATTACTGTCTCATGAATATAGAAGATAAAGGGCCAAATCCAATTAAAGAACTCAGAATCTATGAGCTCGGAGTTACAACATGAACATTTTAAGTGATTTTTCTACCACAGGGGTACCAGGACCTGGGCTATGTGTTGTGACTACTGATAAAAGTGAAGTCATCTCGATCCAGGAGATTAACTGTGCTGAGTACAGTCCGAGCCACCATGCCTTTTGGATCTTAAAAGTTAGGGCTGGAAGGAGAAGGCTTTTTCCAGCTTATGCTCTAACCTGAAGACATGTATTGATAGTTAACTGTTTTGAAAAGACTAAGTGAGGTTCTAAATCACATTGAGGTTATTCTGCCTCCTGTATTTTTTTTTTTCAATAGTTGAGTATCACCCAAGAAATGAGAGGCCTCGGTCTGATTTCCTGTTGTGGGGATTCACGAATCTTTATTTCCTTTATATCTCCGGACTGGGTGTATATGTTCACCTATCCCGCTGAAACTGAGCTGTTGTATAGCTCGGGATGAAAGGGTCAGAGGGACTTCAGGCACCAGAGCCCACCCCAGGATATCCCACGAGGGGACTCCAGGCAAGGCTTCGGGGGCAGGTTTGCATTTGTTTGTCCTTTTGAATCCACCAGTCTTGCATCCCTGCCTTTGGGGGAAAAGGAGGAGTGAGGCCCTTCCCTGCCCTGCTCCCATTTCATCCACTTAATCCAAGTCATCTGTTTGATGATTCCTAAAATACAGGTTATAGTCAGTGCAAATGTGGAGTGTCCACAAAAAGTGAATGTTCCAATCATTCAATGGAAATAATGGTAAAACTCCTGCTGACTTGAGAGGGAGCACAGAGAGGCTTTGTAAATGTGCCAGTTATCGTTTCAGTAAAGGTCTTTATCTTTATGCATTTAGTTTTATTCTAAGAACAGAACAAAAGCCAAAAAAAATCTGATATCTACAAGGAGAAATAAGGACTCTAATCAGTTTACAGATTTAAAGCATTATTTTATGCCTAATTAGTTTGTAATAGCATTTACAAAGTGTTGGGTTTTTTTTCTGTAAAAAGACTGTTGATGAAAATGTCACAGTTATTTTCAACAGGCTTTTGCTTCAGGTATCCTACATGGACATTCTGTTATTTTGTGCTGGCTTTTACGCTAATACTCTGTAATTGTGTTTCACTTCCTCTGATTAAACTGACAAGTAATTTCAATGGATATCACTTAGCACATTGATCTGAGGTGGTGACAGGCATAGACTGAGGCTTTGCTCCGTAAAAATAGAAGGAGGTGGTCCTTTACTCTTGCATTCTTTTCAAAGTCTGGTTGGAGTTTAAGTAGTTATTCTGGTTTTGTTTTGTTTTTAGGTTTTTTTTTTATTGCATCGCTAATGCCTCATGGTTGTCATGTCCTACAAAGGAACATGTGGACACAAAGCAGCCAGTACTCAAAGTGAACAGTTAATTACTGTAATGAGGATTGAGTTATTTTCTTTCCCAGGCTCTCCTCTATCTCCATTCATTCAAAACTGTAGCTGAAGTTACAGTATGTGTCCAATTAAACCTCACGCACATTGTTTGCTTGCAGGTGGGGTTTTCACTGGAGATGTGCCAGACTGAAAAGCCTTGTTGCCAGACACATGTCACTGCCCTCAGAAAGTTTGACACATGCACTAACCTGATATTGTGTAGGCTGCACAGTACGCTGCCAAGTAGGGTGTCAGAGCTGGAAAGCAGCAGTGGTTTCACTGGCTGCAAGAAACATCAACCGAAATAATTTCAAATATTGTTTCGGTGTAGACTGTAATTGAAAGCGTGCCGAAGAGGTTGGAGGATAAAGAGAAAACAAAAAAAGCCAAACAAAAAAACAGCCCGGGTGGTTTGGAGGGAACTGGCAAGATAAGGGAAAGGAAAGTAACAATGAATTTGGAAAAGCATTTAATTCTCTGTTATTAGTACAAATATTGAGTTAGCATCAACTTTCAGCTGCATACATTGATGAACACATTTTTGACAGGAAATAAACAAGACCTCATTTCCTTGTGGATCATCCAAGGAATATAAGCCTGATGCAATTAAAAAGAAAGAAATGCAGATGTAATACTCGATATATGTCTCATAAGGAGACCTATTAGATAGTGACAGGTGCAACCAGCTAGTTGAAATTCTATTTTTCAGTGATATTTAGTAATCAAAGCACTCTAAGCGCAGCCAAGCCAAGCCTAGCCTCCCACAGACAGTCAAGATTTGGGGGGTTTGAACTCTTAAAGCTATGTAATCCCTGTCTTTATGCCATTGTCGCAGGTGCAGTCATGTACTTTATCTGTAAGAGAGAAGCAACAATATACTTTATTGCTATAAAGTAGTTAACAAAGTTTGATAGTAAATGTGACAGTGGTTTAACAAGATTCAATAGCAAGGTATGCTTGATATTTACTGCATAGAGGACAGGGTCAGAGAAAACTGTCAGGGAGACCTTCCCGTTGGGTCAGGAGGTTCAGAAAGGCCCCCCTTGCATTCTAAACTCCTTCTCAGAGGGGAGTTTAGGTGAGGCTGGATCCACTCCTAGTCCCAGACTTGGTCAACGGTTTATATCTAAAGGATTATATATACACAATCAATCCTTGACATCCCTTAGCTAAGATTTCATAGTTTAGCAACCCGTTAATCACTTACTGAGAGTCTGTTGCGGCAAGGACCCTCTCAACCTTGAGAAGTAACCTTGAGAGGCGTCCCTACTCGAGGGGACACCCTGGCGTGCAGCCCGCTGCCGTGCAGGAGAGCTCAACGGGGCCTGGGCTGTCCACTAGTTATGGAGTAAGATGATTGACTTACATTTGCATACCAGCAAGACATCGGGGTCTCTGTTCCACACAGCCCTTGGCTACCACGTTGCCATCCATCCCCCAAAGTCCAGAGCAAGCTGGACTCAGCCATCACGATCCCCCACTGGTGGTTATGGCTTAAGGGGGTGGTGGTGGGGAGAGCACACCGCCATAGCCATTAACAACAGTTCTGCATCTAAAGAGAATGGCACACCTAGAACTTCAATATTTTCATTAGAAATGTTCATTTAATACCTGTAAAAGTTGTGAACTCTATGATGTACTTCCAGTGGTCACTTCATTTGTCAGAGATGTCTATTTGTTTAAAAAGCTCCTTTGCTGAAAAAAATACATAAAGGTCCACACTACAGAAGCCAATGTTGTAGTCAAATACTGTCATCAGATGGAGCCTTTTTCTTAAATACATAAACAAAAAAGTCTTTGCTTGCAACCAAATAATATTATGTTGTTCTCCTATTCCTCTAAGAGGGAGACCTGAAAAACACTAAGAGGGTGTTTTCAGAGGGTGCTGAGATGTCTCAGAAAGTCCTGCATTTAATTCAATTAATGTCATCCCTGTGACTCATAATATAACCTTTAATCTAAAACCAACTAGGAAAAGATTGGCTACAAGTGCCTTCTAGTGAATGAGACATGAGACCAAGGCCAGTGGTCATACCAGACATTAATATCACTTCCATTAACAGTTCTAACAAGTATTTCTGCTAATCTGTAACAGAGATGTAACAAAGAATTACTCAATTAATTCGCCGAGTTTAGATGCATGCGGTATTGTTTGTTACATGTTGTAAGATGTCCTCTCCTCTTTTCTTGGTTGCCTGGTATTACTTCCAACTGTATAACAGACACATTTTTAATAGAAAATATGATAGAAGGCTTTATTAATTGCTATTTCATTACTTAGTAACATTAATTATTATGCTCATAATAATGGAATAGACTTTTCTCTACAGCTTCTATTAAAATGGGTAAATTTTAACACTTTTTATTTACATAGTCCTTCCGTAACTGAAGGGAAAGAAAAAACGTGTACTATCTCCTTTTCCTCCAGTTATTTTAGATTAAGAGAAGCCATCCAGAAGCAATTTAAAAGCAGATTGCAATTTACAGCTGGAAAGCAGTTGGTGGTTAAATGAGGAGTTTGTAGTGGACCCTTTGCTAGTAGATGTCTGTGAAGAAATTAGAATAATTTTGAATTCTGGAGTAAACACTTCTGACCTTCTAAATGGAAGCATCTGCAAGATTTCATTTAACTGATGAGTGGGGAGCTTCTCAACTGGTGTAAATTAGCATGGCTTCAGTGAAGCTGATGTTTTTGTCACAGTTTACACCATCCACATTTCTTTCCTCAGAAATTCTATTTTTTTATATACATTTAAGTGTAACAGCATCAACTTTGTGTACTGACATCTTCTGAACCGAAATTTGCAGTTTATTCTATGAAAACTCTTAGGTTTTCCTCTTTGAGTCCTCTGAGTAAGCATTGCAAAGGAAAAGATGCTCTTTAACGACAAGAAATATTCTGCGGCTCAGTATCCTAATACATATTGTTACAAAGTCACCCCCCTCAAATGGAAAGGAATGAAGGGAAACTTCAGAGACATCAGGTCTCAAGGGCATTAGGACACAAACCTGGATCAGAAGTACACTTGCATGCCAACACGCGTGTTACCTGCGTTTGCAGTGATATAGATCACATTACACGTGTATAGGAGAGTTTTCTTGAGGACATACCAGAAAACCTGTCTCAGGTTGTCAGTTCTGGCTCCTCCGACTGCATTTCCTTGTTTTCCCCTATTATCAGCAAGCTCCAGTTCCAAATTAGGGTAATGTTGGCATATCTCTTTATCTGAGAAAGCTCAGATTAGAGAAATCCAGCTATAACTGGGTGCAGGTTTTTTTGTTTTCTTCATTAGGTTGTGATGTTTCTGTGACCACCACAGTTTGTCTCTTGCAATCACACCTATAATTACAAAGATAACAAACATTTTTTTACATACCGTTGTCCCAAGGCCATTGGTAGTGATGACCAAAGTATTAAAGTGTGTCTGTATATATTCATATGTTAAGGGGTTTTAAAGGGGGAAAATCAGCACGGAGAACAAACAAGGCTGTTAAGATCTAATGCCAAATCTAAAATTCATGAAGTGTGTTTCTTTTAGACAGTAGGAAGAAAGTGAATTGTTTACAGGACCTCAAAATATCACAGCCTGCTACTACAAGAATGTCTTTTGGGAAAATCTGTGAAAAAGTACCCTTACAATGCAAATATTTTTAAATTCTCTGGAATAAAATCATCCAAAATAGACATAATTTGTCCAAGATGCAGTCTCTAGCCTGGTCCTTAGAAGGACTAGACAGTCATTGTAGTTACTAAGAAGGGGTTTTATCTCATGAAACTTAGTTGTTTAAGAATTAATCATCTAAGTACCACAAGACCCCCTCCCTTGTCAATGGAGAGAAGCAACCTCATGTGGTGATAGGTATCCCATACTAAAATAAATATGTAAGGCAGATGGGTGCTCTAAAAATGCCTGTCACTATATATTGAATATAGAAGGAGGTAAAATAACTAGATTTTATCCAGTATTTCTGGATGGTAAAATTAAATGGAATGGTCCTACCCTGAAAACTATCACTGCTTTCTCGAAGGGCAGTGTGTACTACATTATGATCTGAATTTAATTAAATGACACAACTCTTAAATGATGGCAGGATATTCTTGCCTTGGGGAAGAGCTTCTAATAGATGCATGGCTTTCCACCCCCTTCCAACAAAAAACAGAAGAATCAAAACCAATGCATGTTTTACCTAACGAAAATCAATGAGATTTGTATGTTACACTTGCCTTGTAACTTAGGAAAGTCCCACCAGTTGCCTTTTCTGCATTTTTGGTGTCTCAGTGTGCTGTAAAATCCAGTCTTATGTAGTAGCTAGAAGAGAAGGACTGTATCCTCATCACAGTCATCTTCAAAACTCGAGTTCAAAAATACACAGAAATACAGAAATATTAACTGTATATCTACAAATGAAAAAACCTCACCAAAACCAACAAATTGCTGCCTTCATTCTCAAGAATAAAAAGTTCTCCCTTTTAGGCAACCTCTAATATCACAATAAATATAAATTCTTCAGGCAGTTCTTTTTTAGGGAAGCTTAGATGCCAATGCGTGATTATGGGTAAATATCAATTAGTAGTAGCAGCTGCCACTTGGGAACTAGTAAGATCCAGCCCTAATCCTAACTGGTCTTTCAAATCAAATGGCTGTCACTGATAATGTTTCTGAAAAATCCTTGGTCATTGCCAAAAGACAAGAAGTAGTTACACCAGTGAATTATGCAAAACAAGAAAAGCAATAGCCACAAAGCAACCAAAGTAAAATACTTCCCTACACAGAAGTTCTCACTCTTGAGAGAAGATAAAAGAAGAAACTGCACATGGCTGCTATTAAACACACCACTTAAATCACCAATTCACCACTTAAAGACATTCAGGTATTATGGTGGTGTGGACTGCGTAAAAAACATACATAAAATAGAAAAAGAGAATCTTCTTCAACCATTTACATATTCAGTTTTCATAATTTCTTTATTTCATTACATCGTTTTAATTATGTGCAGATGTAGATAAAACTTGCTTGGATCCAGGCCAAGGACAAGATTTGTGCACCTCAGGTACTGATATCGTGTCCAGCTCATGGTTCATTTATATTTTATTGACTTTATTTACTATCTGGGATTGCAAGGATGTGGCTTACCCAGTTTTCCTGCATAGTTGTGATTATTTATGCTACACTGGAACCAATTACATTAACTATGATCTGGTCACAGTTTTGTAAGGTAATTAAAAACTGTTAAAAGCAATTGTTTTGTTTTAGGAGAACTTCTTGACGGTAACATACATTTAAGAGCAGGTTATTTAATGAATGGCATTCTAGAACTGAGTAGGATTGTGGAAGCACCATGAAGAAATCCTGTAATTCAATGTTTTATTGCAAAGCTGCAAGATAGTATACATACTGGGATCTTTCTGTCTTGTCCTTTCTCTGTGGTGACTGAACCTCTCTCCTTTGCAACTGCGTAAACAAAGGCCAGAAGGCCTGAGCAGAAAAAGGGTATCTAAGCAACCTCTTTCCCCTGATTTATGCAAAATTCTCTTGAATGAATAAGAGGAAAAGGGAACATCATACAAATTTTCATTCCACTTGAGGTGATTCTCTAGCAAAATTTAAGATGGAAAACAGGTGATTGCAGAACCGCCAATGTAGTTACTTACAATAGATGCTAAAACCCAAAATAATTTATAGGAATAAATATAAAGTACGGATGAAATCACTGAGCTGTGTAGAACAATTATTCATGTTCACACAATGTTCCTAAGAGATTTCTCACCATTCAAGTTTTTTTTTAATTTATTTATTCTGAGTTGTCTTCTTCAGCTCATCCATAGAGGAACGACACAGATTTTCTAAAACATGTTTTCCTGACCCATCTCCATAGTGACTAGCTAGGATTTTTAACTTCCAGTGAAATTTAGTCTCTACTCAATTCTGCCAGGATATATGGTTTAGCCTTTTCCTGACCCAAAATTAGTCTTCTTAACGTGTCAGAGGGAGACTACGTATTGGTACATTTAAACCTAGCTTTCTGTTTAAAAGCACTGATGCAGCTTACATCTGTTGTTCAAAATGGTTTTCCTTAGTACTAAGCTTCTCTTCATCACTTTTAAAAGGGCTATTGAGCAGGAGCATAGTTTTTAAAGAGTGATGTTGTTCAACATTTAAAATAAAATATTAGGACAGATATATTTTTGAGCAGCAATTTAGGCCTTAATAAAACATTGTGATATTGAAGTTCTGAATAAACTGTAAATAATGGAACCATCTACCTAGGGGATGATGAAAATATAAAAGTATATCAAGGTTTGGTAGCTTTTGGATCAATAAATAATCTTTCCACCTGTCTCCTGGAGGCTAAATTACTCGATTAATGGCAGTAAGGATGTCTTGGACATGCAACACGCAATGTGTTAGGAGCCTGAGCTCTCCCAGGTATTCTGGCTCGTATCTAAGGCAGCAGAGAACCCAGAGGAATGTGTGAAAACAGTGGTCCCAAAACTTATTACACAGTTTTAGGCTATTATTATTATTATTGGTAAATTGTAACACTGATCTTCTAAATGATGCACTTTAAAGGAAAAGGATAATAGCTCTCTCTAACATCACTCATTTAGTTGTCATACACATTGGTTTTTTGTCTGTGACATTATGTTGTAGGCCTGCAGTTGCTGCACTTTTTGTGTATTTCTTGGCACTCCATCCACTTCTTTAATAGCTTATTATTGTCAGCCCTGTTTGTCTGGCATTGATAATATTTTTTTTTAAATAACATGTTCAAAATAGTGGGTTTGCATTTCACACAAGTGTAAGTAATCTTAACTTTTCAATATGTGGATTTTCATTACCATAATGTCTAAGCCCTCTATAATAATAATTTTGGTAGTAACAATTTTATCTGTTTCATGAAATTTAAGCTCTATGATTTCCATATTGGTGGTATCAGGAATTATTCAAAACTAACAACACAGTTCCAGTCTGGAGCATCTTCTTCCAAGGCTGACTGCGTCTCATCCAAAATGTGTTATGTCTCTAGGCTGACTGGCCTGACTGTCCATGTCTTGATTCTGTGATATTCTCTAGGGATAGAAAAGAGTGTCCTATTAAGTACCTCATGCTGACCAAAAGAATTCTGTAATGAGCAAGTCATGGGATATAAAAGTCTGTAATTGTTGTGAAAAATATTCGGGGAGATTTTTATTTTACTCCAACAGTATAAACTGTGAACAGCTCATGAAAAGAAGAAAAGGAAGTAGAGGAAATGGTTTTTTTGCAAAAGGAAAAATAGTGCTATATCTTAGCAGAGATCATTCTAGCAGATGCTGCAATTTCTTACCAACCTTAAGTGCTTTTTGTTACTATTTTATTTCTTTTCCTAACTAAATGAAGTTACCTGACTAAGTGCTTACCTTAATATTATGCAGTTTTAACTGTGAAAGTTTTTAGACTTTGCTTAATATAAGGAAAGCAATTATTGTATGCTGTATTTGTTTTATCGTTCAAGTAATGTTGTTGACAGTGGTTGTGACTATAGGCATTTTCTAGAGCAACAGAACAGTACCTAGTTTTCTTCCACTAACTGGACATGGATGTGTTGAAAAACTACTCAAGTTGTCATGCCAGGTGGCAAAACAGACTTAAAAATGCTTGGAAAATTATATCCAGGGAGCTGGATCTTATGTGGTGTGATGTGGGAGGGAGACTGCAGCCTTGGGGTAGAAGTGCGATGGAAACCCCATTCCTGACCTGGGGGGCTCCGCAGACAGCACAGCCCCTGGTCAGGAGCTCGTGGAAATCAGCTCATCCTGATCAACTGAGAATAAATCAAACAGGCAGGGAAAAGGTCTCCGGAAATTAGGATTGGAGTAACAGAGACTGAGAGAATCATTTGAAAGTATCTTGAGTAAAAACAGTATGCAAATACTGTTAATGGTCACTAGAAATCAGGAACCTGATTAATATATTCTACTGTAACAAAGTTCTCCTCATTACACCACGAATAGATGTAATTCTGTCCACAGGAACTCTGAATACCAATATTTTGGCATTCAAGGAATTCTGTGCATTTCTCCTCCTTCTCCTTTTGACCCGATGCCAGCAGCAATTTTTACGTCCTTTTTATCCCATCTCCAAAGTATCTTTCTTCTCTTTGCAGAAAAAGATTAACAGAGAAATGCTATAAGGCTCAATACTAAGCTTTATGGTTTTTTTGAGAAACACAGGAAACCACTAAAATCCTTTCTATCCCTTTTAGGAATGAAGGCCAAAAATTTATCACCGAGCAACATTAATATAAGCGTATTTAAGGACTTAAATAAATAAACTTTAATAAACTTATATTTTCAGCACAGAGCAGATGGTGTTTGACAGACCTGCCTGAAGCTATGTAACATCACATGCCATGCTATTTATTTTTCAATAATGTAATTTACTAAACAAATTTCTCCTTCTTTGAAATCATAAAGAAGGGGGTTTATATCCAGATTAAAAGGCAGTAGCCATTTTATAACAGATGAAGAACACTTAAAATTCCTGAATAAATAAAACTCTGCAGAGCATGAGAAGTGTCTCTATGACTTCATCCATGTTCATATGTGTTAATAAAATACTGCCATTGAGAGAGCTCAACTGGATCTCTGTCCACTTGCTCTGGTAGCCTGCTTTCCAGCCCGGACTGGTTCGTGCCATTTAGCATCGCAGACGGCATCTAGGCAGGATACTGGCAATGGCACAGAGCAGGGAGTTTTTCGGTAAGCAATACAGAACAGGCTTTTCTCTTTTTTGGAGGGAGAAGGGGCTGGCCAGATGGATATTGGCAGTTTGTGTTGTGTGGCCTAAGGGTCACAGAAGGGTTCTCAGTTGTCTTGCGTTTCACAGTAGGATGTACCTTAAGGGCTGCTGTTTATGTAATTTAAAACTAGACTAAAAAAGTTACAGGATAAATTTGAAGAGAGGCTTAGGAGAGGTGCTAGATGTCAGCTACCATGGGCCTACTCTCAATGATAGTTTCCTCCTATGAGCAATACAAAACACCCAGGTTAGGAATCTAAATTACAAACTTTTAACTCAATCTCAAAATGTCTACTTTTTTCCAGTGACCATTTAGGGAATGTCAGGAGCTTTTGCTCCTAAATGGTGCAGTTTATCAGATGCCTTATTTATTCAGTGTCGTTGTATCCTGTAGCGGACTACCCTGGAAGAAGTCCCAGGTTCCTATTCAGGACAATTTTCTGATGCCCTAAATAGGTGCCAAGCATTAAGTGCTTGACCTTGCGTGCCAATGGTGAACACAAAATACATCTGCCCTGCATGAGATCAGTGAAGAAGAATAGTTAACCTGTTGTTCTGTTTGAAAGCTGTAAAATACCATGCCAATGTAGCCTCAAGTGTCACGATGTTCACTTTTTGTTTATTCACATTGTGTTATTATTCACTGCAATTTGCACAGTTTAGCAAATTATTCCCCAATTTTATTGAAAAAAAAGGCTACCTTTCCCTAGCAAAGAATGTCTTAAAACATTTTGTGTGGTTTTGTGTCTTTCTAAGCCAATGCATTAAAGCTTAAAGAATGAGAAGGAAGAGAAGAATTTAAACAATATTAAAGAAAATTAATCATTTGAACTGGGAAAATAAAGCTTTCCAGAATGCTAATGTCACCAAGGATGCTTGGTTCAGCTAGTACACAGCACACAGCTGGAGTAATTGGAAATTGTCTTAGAATATAGCTTTGCAGTCTAACAAACCAGGAACCTGGCTGAGAGCAGCTCATCTGGCAGTCCCTGATGTACCATTTCAACAGTTAGGAGAGGCTTCCTATACCAAACGTACCTGCCTTATTTTTATTGTGAAATTGCAGCTTGAAAAACTATAGATTGTGTGCACACAGGACAGCTGCCGTCTTAGACAAAATACCAGGGACTGAATTCAGGACATCTAAAACTAAAAGCATGTGCTGACATTGCTTAGGCTAAAGAGCCGTAGTTCTTTAGCTGGGGACCAGTCAAAGCAGGAACACAAAAAAAGTGAGATAAAAATATCAGCGGGTTACAGATGCCTTCTCTTGCTTGTATCATAGCAAATGCTTTCTTTCTCTATTTTCTGTTGACAATTTGTACAATTAACTCCAGAATTTGGAATGGATTCTTTTTAAAAACCTAAGAGGTAAATTTATGTTTTGGATTAAATTCTGGTGGCACTTGATATTTTTTATGTTTGAATTTCTAAATAAAAATAAGAGATGGGTTTTACAGATTTCTAAATGATCATAAATGCATTGGCCTCATATCATAACTAGAATTACAGACAATAATAGAAAGCAGGCATTCTCTCAAATGAACGCTTAAAGCAGAAGACTGGAACACTGGCCACTTGCCAACGTGGCCATGTAGAGCTGATAACAGTGCTGTACATTTGAGAGGTCATTATTGAAAGGGTATGTTTAATCCCCATTCCACCCCAAAAGTGACTTCTCAATAGTTCCCAGAAATGTATGCTATTAGGCTTAGCTGGAAATAGAAAATAGCTCTTAATCATATGCAAGGAACAATGCTAAATAGGAGTATTTGAAAACAGCATTGGGAAGGAAAGAGTACTGCCAGAAAGAATGGAAGATCATTTTGATTCTTGATGAAAAGCTATCAAAAAAAGTTCAATGTGGTAAGAGATGTGACAATCTTTAGAAAAGCAGTTTTCTCTTAAGAGAAAGGTAATACAGCTGACAAAGTCACTTAATGCTTTTTATACCATTGAACTAAAAAAATATTTTTTTTCATTTGTTATGAGCCACAAAAAGCTTTTTTCCCCCTTTTTAATCTTCGTGAGGATTTTTGCTTTGAGACTTCCTGCAGGAAAGTGTTTTAAGTGGAAGTCTTCTTTATACTGCACCTAATGTCTGCCAATATGATTCCTGTTACAGGCGTAGGGACCATTTTCCTTCTGTCCTCAAGCTGTGTTGCTGCTTATTATCATGTTTAACATTCCCACTGCCTGGCAGGATGGAGATTAGAAACTCTTAATATTCGTTTTATAGTGAAAGGTCTTGCCAGATTTTTGGAGTATAGGCTATAATATATGCACATAATTTATTGGTGGAAAAGTTCTGAACTCTCTAGTGAGTCACCTTAATCTTTCTTCTTATCATTTTAGGATCGTTTTAAAATAATCTGCTATGCCCCCCACCCGTAAGCACGTTAAAAACATTACATTGGAAATAACAACTTGATGGAAACAAACAAAAAGAGATGCACGGATTTCCTTTGATAAATCTGTACTATTTTTTTTTAAATGTGTATATTTTCTGCAGTATTTTTCTCTAACTCCAAAATTTCATTTTTAATAGACTGGAAGGAAGGAGAAGGGGGACCCACTGAACATTGCTATTGACAAGATGACCAAGAAAACACGAGACCTTCGAAGACAGGTAATCCATGCTTTTCATAATGCTTCTTGATTTTCCAAAGAAGTCATTGCTTTTCAACTTCAGACTGATTTTCCCACCTGTAGAGGTATAAAGCATTTGTGTCCTTATTTAGATATGACACTACATTACACATGACATTAAGCAAAGGAGTAGTATTTCCTGAGCAAAAAAAAAGGAGACCGAAACGTATTCCAAGTGTAACCCCCAATGGTCTTAATATGTGGGAGGGTAGGCAGATTGGCCAGACCTTCACTGCCTTTGCAGCTCAGCAACCCCAGTCATAAAAACACTGGCATATGTGCTTATTTGTATTTATTTGAATACTCTCATTGAAATAACAGGGACAATGAGCAGAATATGAAAAAGTCTGCAAGATCAGAATATTTTCAAAGAAAACCTCTAAGGTACCGTATTAAGTAAAGATCCTGTGAAGATACAGAGAAGGCTAATAAATAACAGGTTGCCCAGAGAGGTGGTAGAAGCTCTGACCCTGGAAACATTCAAGGTCTTGTTGGGTGGGGCTCTGAGCAACCTGACTGAGTTGAAGATGTCCCTGCTCATGGCAGGGGGGTTGGACTAGATGGCCTTTAAAGGTCCCTTCCAACCCAAACCGTTCTATGATTCTTTGAATAACTGTAAAGCATAGTTTAAACCATAAAGGTTGACTTCCTTATATTACATTTATCATTGTGTTTGGCAATAAGACTGAAAGGTTCGTTCAAAAGCTTGACGTGGAAAAGAATAGAAGGAAGATTGGCAAACAAAAGGGAGAAACCCTCTATAGGTTTCTCTTTATACCTTTAAAGTTAAGGCAGGAGGGATTGCCTCTTTTTACCTATTTTTTCTCCTTTTGAGATGATCCCAATTCTGCATTTTCTGTAAAAATTAAAAAAAAAAAAAAAAAGAAATTCTACCTGGACAAAAAGTTTGCCTATGTGAATATGATCCAAAATCCACAAATCTGCAAGACCAAGTGAGGACTTAAATGTATCTTCAGAGACGTCTTTGCGACCTGATAGTTTCAGAAAGAGTGGCTCCTATAGGGATTTTTAAATCGCTGCTCTGTACTGCTAAATCTCAGCTCATTTCATCTCTTCCTTAACCCTCAGCAAACGTGTCTGAGGATCATATTCATAGAGCTTATTTCTCCAAATAATAAGAATATTGCAATGGACTTACAGATGATACGAATCATTGACTCTCCTGTATAAAGCCTAGCATCACATCTGTTGCTCGGCTAATGACGGAAGAAAGATCTCCGCTTTTCTGACCTCCAAATTTGTGGGATCCTAGGTTCTGCAGTGGAGCTTGTACCATGTGTTGCCTCCCACCTCTGTTCTTATTGCCTGAAGGAAGTAGCAGACTAACACATGAGTTGCTGTTCTGTGTGAGGCTCTCAGCAGTTGCCTGAATTACTCATCTCTAAAGCCAAATTTACTCTGAAACGTGATATAAAAATGGCACCTTTCTTAATAAACTGTCTGCTTCTCATGTATATTCAGCCCCATGGGTGTTGAATTCAATCTCAGAAAGGTTGGAACTCTGTATGTGGGTAAAGAGAAGCACATATATAATATTTTCCTGCTTGGAGATGAAGCTTTTAATATAGTTTCTGATATTTATGAAAGTTAACCACACAGGTATAATGTTTATTAAATTGTGGCAGTTGCTAGTAAACTAATCAAGATTAGATCATAATTGTGCTAGGTTTTGCACAAGCATAGAGGAAGATGGAGTCTCTGCTTTCAACAATGTGTATTCTGACTATAAATCTTTATCCTTTAGAATCATAATCAATGTTCTGCTTCATCACATGCATAATCAACAGTATACATGTGCGTGTCTACCCAGACCTGCCTATACAGCCCCTGCTACATTTCAGACTATGAGGGTATCACTGAGGGCTTAGTTTAATGGCTGGGGACAGAGGCTTGAAGATTAAGAAGAAATGAACCACAGCTGAGATTGCAGTATTATATTATTTCAGTCTTTCTATTTTGGGCTAAATCATGGGAGAGACAATCAACTTTGGATACCACAATGCCTTTTGGTTTTAATGAATCCCTTTTAAAACTTCCTTGTCAGATTTATGAAGCTTAATGTTACCACCATAAAACTAGACAATGTACAAAATATGTTTTGGTAATGAAGAAGGTATATATATTTCATTTGGTAGTCAGGCTCCCTTGCAAGGCTTCAGTAGTCAACCATCTAAGACTGATTTTTCTTTCTCTCCCCAGGTTACTTAGCTCCTTATTTCTGAGATTTTAGTTGATTATCTACAGAACATGCAGACATGTGAAATGAGTGTGGATTGGATACATGGTGCTAAAATTCCATCTCACAATTTACAGTCACATCAATATTTCCTATTCTGATGGAATTACATCTTTTATACTCATCATTTAAACTCTCCTGGGCATTGGAAAACTATTATGGAGATCTAATTATATGTCTTAATATAAACTGCCAGTAAGAACATCAACCTAAGTCAGACTGAACAAGTTCTTGGAAGCAGACAAGTCTCACCAGCCCATAGCTTACTGCTGCCATTTCTTACTTGATTCTGAACAACTTGGAAAAAGCACGGGGTTCTGTGCCTGGTAACAAGTTGTGCCAATTGGCAGGATTTGGGGTCTTTTCTTCCCCTAGTATGCAAGTCTGTCGTAAAAAAAAAAAAAAAAAAAAAAAAGAAAAACAAAAACCAAAAAGCTAAAAAAAAGCATCTTTAACTGTGTGTTACAGCGAGCTAGACCAGCAGCAGGGTGCTTGTTGATGCCAGTTATTTTGTTTGGTTTACCTTCATAGGGAAAAACACCCCATACTAACCCTATAGTTTAAATACTACAGCTAATCATAAAGTGGCACGCACAAACAGTATTTCAAGCATTGCAACTCTGCTGTGACATTGAAAGAGATAAGCAGGAAGGACACACCAAAGAGTTTGGCTAACACACAAACTGGATGCCTAGCGAGGACCAGCACGGTCTATAGATCATTTGGAGTTGTACGAGCAGGGCACCAGCTGTTCTGCTGTCACCACCACTGGTGTCCCCACCTGTTAGTGCCGCTGCCTCCTGCCCTGCTGCCATCGTCCCTTTGCCTTGTGTCCTCTTCCAGTTGATCAGTTGAGCTTGTTCAGTCTGTGTTAGCCACCCGGTTTCCCCTCAAGGTATAATAACGAAACCCATTAGTTTTCTCTTAAAGAGCAGATATCTGTACTGCTATTAATTTTAACAGAGCAGCCTGTCTTTGGTATTCTATACAGTAGACTGAAATCAAATAATTCTTGATTTTTTGTCCATTAAAGCCAGACTAATACTTTGTATGCCTCCAAGTGGAAGGAACTGTAAAGAAATAGGAAGATTTTTACCAACAATTCTCAGTTTGTCCTGGAAATGATGCTCTCATATAGCTGTTAAGGACAATTCATCTACCTCCTGCAGACTTAGGTTTATGTCATTACTAAGGCTAGTTAGAGATACTGTATGAAATAAATACTCAACAGAAAATTTTTACTTCCTTTAAAACTGAAAAACATCAGAAATTTAATTTTGAACATTAAAAAAAAAAGCCCAATGTCATATTTGAATTTTTTCAGTAGTTACAAATTTTCATTTTGAAAATTAGTCGTTCATTTTAGCTTTGCACTGCAAATATAAATATATACATATAAATTAATATTGAAAATTAAAACCACATTTTCAGAATTGTTAAGAAAGTTTTCCATTGTTTTAAGGTGTTTGATCATTTTGAAATTTTCAGCTTTCATTCCAAAGTAGAATAAAGCAAAAATTAGAAAGTACTATATTTTTCTTAAAAATGGATTTCTGTTTTTTCTTGCAGTTTTAGGCAAGAAAAATTTATTGTAAAATATATTAATAGGAACTGTGAATTCGAAAGTCCAGAAATAACTGCATTCCCAGTTGCATTTCAATAAATACTTTGAATGTTTAGACTCATGTCCTGGGTTTTTGTTTTAATGGAATGGATGTTTAATAGAAATTAATGCTATTTTATATCTAAGTCTATGTGTGCAGTATCAAAAGGTATTTTTTGCCATCTGATTATTCTTTAGTGGCCTTAGACTATGTGTTGTCAGGTGCAATTCAGTTCAACCTGTTGGGATGGTACCACAAAAAGCAAAATAGTATCAACCTCCTATTAGTAGCTACATACAGTTAGTAGCTAGCACGGTGATTTTGAATATGGAAAGCTGTCATCTTTCCTGGACTTGAAATACCTGTGCTTGTTCTCATGGCTAGAAGAATTCTTCACACCACTCTCTGAGAAACAGCATTCTGATTTATCATTTCTTTTTATCAAAAATGTCCTCTTCTCAGGTTGTCTTTTCCAGACAACATCCTACAAACCTCTGAGGAATACATATTGTGTAGACACAGGAATGAAAAACAAAATTGCCAACAGCTGAATTAATGAAGTCTTGCTTCCCATAGCATTTTACTGTCTGTATAAGGCTTCCTACAGCAATAATCTCAGGTCCTCCCTTAGGGTCCCTGATGTTCGTATTTCTTCTCGTCTTCTCACATCCATCCTTCTCCTCTCTGCCGCTCCCTCATCTGCTGTAGCTTACTTGTTACTCCAGGCTGGTCTGTGAAAAGCAGGAAGATGTGAGGCTGGTTTTGGCACCTGCTCTGCCAACTGGCCAGCTGGTACCTGCGTGGTGGTCGGCCAGCTGGTACCTATGTAGGTATGCTGGCCAGCCAGCTACTGACTTCACATAACAAATTTCCCTCCGTAGGACTCTAATTCGGGTCACCGTTCTCCTACCCAGACAATTTTTCATCAGACTCCAGCTATTTAGCATCCTCAAGACCTTTTCTGTCTTTCAGATCATTTTAAAATTGGCCAACGGATTAAAGTATATTTGAAGAAGGGACAGAGTTACTGTAATGAGCCTCATTGCCTCAGAAAACCAGTGTAGAAACAAAATCCTTTATGGTCAAGACTATGGTCCTGTTCTGTTTTACTCTGTTATCTGCAACTGCTAGTAATATTGGCATTGTATAACTATAGCATGTTACTATCCATAAATAAACCCTTCAGTATAATTTCTACAGTGACATGTAGCTTGTTTTCCCATACGATTTTCCAAGAATGGCTTTCGTGTGTGGCTGTAGTTTGTCCTTGTTATTGGTTATTTAATCTCAGCTACTTTGTAGGCTGAAAGCTGAAAGCTAAGCACTTCCACAATTTCTCTATTGGTTTGGATGTGTTGGGTCCCTCTTTCTTATGAATATTGATAGAGGTTAAGAGATTGATTGCTTCTTCTCAGTGTCTGCTTTTTCCCGATAGCCACTACTAGCACCCTAGGAATGGTGACAAACTTTTGGGTACTCAGGATCAGGTTTAGCCATTTAGTCATAAACTCATATTAATAATGACTGTGCTATGCTGTCTTTCTATCAATCAGCCACACTCCCAGACTTTTTCAGTCACATACTTGGCAGCAGCCAAATTAAAAAAAAAAAAAAATCCAAGTTATATTTGCCCTTTCTATACCTCTAATCAATTCTTTATGTATCACTTAGTTAGTACATTCTTTCACATGACTCATATTTTTGACTGGTCATTTGCATTATCCTTGTGCTAAGCTGTGCTCTTGCAAATACCTTTGTAAGACATGTGGTGGACTACGAGCATGGTATTCATCAGTTGGTTATCAGCCATATTCTCTAACGTACCTCCCTTCAGTTGCACAACTATAATTATTATACTCTTTATCTTTTAGTCCTTGATAGTATTGTTTTGGTAGCTATATTAGGCTACAAGTCAAACTTTCAAAAGGATAAAGGTTGATGAGAGAAATACCTCCTGTAATTTATTCATGCAGATTTGGTAAAACAAAGAACTTGGAGAGAACTTCTTGATCATACTCAGTTTTTACCTACTTCATAGGTCTCAGAAAGTACTTGCAATTCGGTGTACTTTCTTTAATATGGGTTACAACAGTCTGAATTAGATAACAGTCTTCATAAAATTCTTAGGCTTATTTGTCAAATCTTTTTTTTGTAGCTCTTGAGAGGCAGCGTATCTCCATTTGCTCTTTATGTCACTCGCTTCCACTTAGATTAAGCTGTATCACTACTGCTTGTGAATGCTATTTGTGGGGCGAAAAAAATTGTTTAGCACTTTGAAATCTGGCAAAAATTGACATAGGCTCTAGAGAGGCTCTCAGAATAAAAAAACATTAATATTAGCTCATGCAATTAGACTAAAGGGACACCTAAAACTGGAGAAACATGTTCCGTTGGAACAGATTTTATCACAGCTAACCCATACAATGCAAATTATATTATGGATAGACACTTATATAATGTTTTCAGTCTCTGGCCTTAAAGCTTTCTTCAAGTACGTGCATAGCTTGCTTCTTTACAGTATGTAAACACTTTAAAGAAAACACAGGACTCCCTCCAAAAGAGGAGATTTTATCATCATCATTTTGCAGCCAAGCTACTGTCTCATATACAGACCAGATGACTTGTCAAATGCTGTAGGAAGGGCCAGCAGCACCTAGAAATTAAATCTTGCTGCCCTGAATCATGATTTACTGGCTTATTTTTTTGTTTATCCTCTCTCCCTTCTACAATGCTCTGTGAAGACAAGCAAGAGTTACTGTCCAGTTTTAGAAGCATTAATCTGAAACACAGAAAAGTCAAGTCGCTTCTGAAGGTGAAGCTGCCTCAGCATAGGTATTCTGTGTTGTACCAGCTTTGAGAGGTACATAGCATCTCTACATTAAGATATAAGCCCAAGGGAAGTATGACTGCTCAGAAAGCAAAACAAAACTAAGATCTTCAGAAGAAAACAGTGAACCCAATTCCAATCAAACTGACTAGACATTAGATAACCAGCTCCTTTCAGCTTCTTTGAGAAGTTGAACAGCACACCCAAAGAAATAAAAACTCATATTGAGGGAGCAGGGGGAAGAGAAAAAGAGAACCATGAGAATTCACACCAGCTGATGTCAAGTACAGAAATTGGGTGATAATATAAGGAAGCTGGTTTTCCTTCAGTCTCCTATACAGTCAATAGAGAGTTCACCTTCAGAGGGTGGTTTGGGGTTTCAAGGATGTATTTTGCAAAAGCTCATCTTTCTTCATATATAAAGAGTCACGAACAAACTGCTTCCTAATTTTGGCCCCAAAAGATAGCAGCCTAAAAGGTAGGTTTGTCTGAATAGTCCTTTTACTTTCAAGCTATAGAGCCAGT
Source organism: Sagittarius serpentarius (assembly GCA_034782735.1). NCBI lineage: Eukaryota > Metazoa > Chordata > Aves > Accipitriformes > Sagittariidae > Sagittarius > Sagittarius serpentarius. The sequence continues at coordinate 43,535,566 of JAVKLA010000053.1, read as the reverse complement.
CAACACTGCAGCAATAGGTGCGTTGCTGGGAGGGCTGGGGAAGCAAGTTCTGCATCTCGTTACCATTAAAATAGGTTCTGATGTGCTCTTTGTTACAGACAAGAGGTCTTCGGTTAAAGTTACAAATCCTGAAGGCGGCTTTTTTTAATTCAAGTTCTGTATAATTTAAGAAGGGCTAAAAACACAGAGAGAGGGTCATGGATCTTACCTGGCTCACATAACACTGTGAGAATTTGTAGGAGAGTTTATACATTTTGAAGATGCAAGACTTCATGCAAGTGTTAAGTAGTAGCGGAATATCCAAGAAGGTTGTAACTTCAAAATTTAGTCTTGAGTGAATGTTTACTGAAGATTTATTTTGCGAAGGTAAAGTTGAAGCAAGGTGATACTTAAATAGATGATCCACAGGAGTCTTGCTAACGTTGTGCTGTATTACCAAAGATGTGGTATCTGTTGTTCCCAAGGCAAAGCACAGTGCGATTGGTGATGTAGCCCCATTCTGTTGCATGAAAATGCTTTTTGACAAAATGTTGGCATTTTTTAAAGGGAGCCAGCCATAACTCAATCTAAACACCTTTGAGCCTAAGGTGATCTGTGGCATCAACCCTTGCTCATTAGAAACTCATCACCTTTTCCTTGTTGCTTAATAGGTTGTGTTTTCACCTGCAGTGACTCTGGTGCTCTTGATTATGGAAATCTGGAAACGGGCTTTCTGAAAGCAGTCTGTCCAATGCTAATACAGATTTATTTCTGTGCCAGCACTACCTGTTCATTTCTTGTATTCATTTAATACGGCTGCGCCGCATTGCATGTACATCAGTACTTCTTTACTGGGTGTCTAGCAGCTTGTACAAAGGTACTGGACAGGAGTCTTGTGTCATACTGGCTTATAAAGCAGAGATAGTAATGCTCCCCTTGATAAAGTCCTCTACTCTTTCAGCTTCCACGGAATTTATAGCCACTCCTTAAAGCAACAGAAGTAGGCATACTCTGAATTTTACCAGCTTGGACTAAAAGAACTGTAAGCGCCTGGCATGCTGTTCGATACTGCATCCACTTCTTGTCTGCCTCCATTTGGTAGACTAGCTGGTATATCTACTTTAGGGAAGGATTTTTAGAAAAAATGTCTAAAAATCTGATCTAAGCAATTAGAGGCAATGAACTGTTATTTAAATTGCACTTAATCGTGATTTTGACTTGAACTTATTTGAATACACGTGTCTTTGTCTCCCTCAAAACGCATTTCTTCTAGATGTTTATCACTGTGACATTGAGGTTTTTATGGTGCTCTGAAGTGCTTCAGAGGAAATGGAGAGTGTTTTAATACTGCTGATTTACTCTTTCAGGTCTGCAGTAATTTCCTTACTGCCTAATTATAAGGCTCGGTTTAATTTACTCTACACATAATGTTTACTGATGCACATATGGTGCCATATTTCAGGGAAGTATATCCATATCAGGTAGTTTTGTGTAAGGTTACAGTGTGTAACGTTTTCATCAAATGAAGGAAACTTTGATCTGCAACATAATACTCATGATGGATTATTTTTGTTTGGCAAAATCCAGAGTGTAGCCGCTATAGCTTTTGCTTTTTGAAATAGAGACTTTTTTTTTTTTTTACCTGAACAAAGTTGTGAGCACAGAGTGTTGGCCTTTCAAAGCGGATTGTGAGGGATTATGAGGCAAAACTCAGTGACAGCTATATTGCATTAGAGTACATTACTGCACATAGTTTGTCTATTATTCCTCAAATAATGAGTCTTTGTAAAAGCTCACATATTTCAACAAATCTTTGTACTCACTCCAGGAACTTTAGAAGATGCCTAGCTCTGTAATCACTGCAGAGAAACAAGTACGGAGTTTTTAAAACTCTCTTTAATGAGAGACACTGTAAATATGGTAGAAGCTCAACAGAAGTGTATAATGTTGCTACTCAAAAAAACCCAAGCCAAAAAAAAAACCCAACAACCAACTAAACATAAAAAACTATTCCAAAAAAATTCTGTGGATGATAGTTTTACATAAAGAAGCTTTCATTGTTCTGTAGTGTCAGCTAGAGAATGACCTGTAGTCACATCAGCTCAAGTAACTTATAGAAGCTTGGATTAACAGAGATAGCTTCAAATTTTGATGTTCTCTATCAATAATGCAGTAGCATGAGGTAGGAAACGCTATAAATGTAGAGGAGAACATAGTCCTTTTCTAAAGACTTCTATAATTCTGTCCTCCTAATGGATTTATCAACAGTGGCAAAATACATAGAATTTAATTTCCAAATGGGATTTCAACATTTCATTTGTTTCTTAATTGACATTAATTTTGTTCAGTAACACTACTTCTTAAGTATTACAAAATGTCCTTTGTGTTACTTGTTATTAAGTAACCAGAAATATAAAAGGGGTTTTTTTCAGTTTTTGCTTTGCAGAAATTACTGCAAAGGAGAAGAAAACAAAACAAAAACAAACCAAGAATTAAACCAACAAAAACCCCAACAAAACAAAACAAATGCAAGAAAAAAAGAAACAGGCTGTGATCTCACTGCAGTAAGGGGTTTTTTTGAAAGGTATGGATGATAATGGATAATATCAGATATCAATCATCTCTGTCCATAGGGCAGGATCAGTTCATGACTTTGACTCTTGGAAAGGATGATGAGAAATCCATTTTTGCAGAACACAATCAATTTTTAATCTTATTTCAGCCATTGTCCGGAACTCCAATAGATAGCTCTATCAAAGACAGCTGTCATCAGCTTTCATTGGAGCTAAATCTCAAGGTCTTAGAGAAGCTGATGATAATATTTAGTATGCCAGCCTGTTCATGCAGCTGGGTTGGGTGGGAATGCAAGTGTGACATGTGTGGCACTTACTCTATTAACCCTTTAAAGCTTATTGGATCCAACTGCTTTTAAGTGAAGTTACTATGCATGCTTTTCATAGTGAGGATAACCTCATGAAAGGTTTTTGTAGAAAAATTCCTTCCTGTTTGTGACCAAATAGCTAATTAACCTCCCCAAACCAGTTTTGTCCCCAATTATTTTTTTTTATTTACTGTACTTACAAAAACCCATAAGGCTACAAAGCCACTCTACTTGATTTAAATAGCCTTTCAACAGAACCTGAGACAATACATGTAGATACAGAATGCGGTGTTCTCTGTTTAATCCATGGATGTTTAATCCATTGTTTTTATTATTCCTCATGACCCCCCTCTTTGGCAGACCTCTTTTGCATCAGACCCTTTAGGCTTGTAGTCTTGGTGACATTTTTGACACTTTTCAGTCCTTCTTGGTTTTCCCAAGGATATTTTTCAAAGTCCTATCCCTTTTCTTCGCTGCTGGGGTAACTTCCTACAATCTTTCCCTTCTTTGTTCCTACATGTAATGTCCTGCTCTGCAGCTTCATTCTTCTATATTCTCCTTGTCGTGACTCTACCCCCACCCAGGTCATACTGAATGTGAAAGTTAATCACTGTCTTTCACGTCTGGGTTACTTGGACTTCACTAATACTTTCCAGTGGCTGTTCAGTCCCTACTTGTACTTCTGTCCTCCTGTTTTTCCAATATTTTTTGATGGTAATCTCTGTACTGTCCTCTACCTTTTCATGCCCTGTGTCATTCTTTATTGTTAGAAATAATAAAAATTTAGTACTATCCCAGCACTGCAATCAGCATTGGGATTTTATTGTTCTATCCAGACATGAAACAAGACAGAATTCCTGCCCTGATAATACTCATGTGTTTGGGGGGTATGTGGATGTCTGTCCCCCAAGCTTATGAATTTTACTCTGCTTTTATGTAACTGCACTAAAGTTAGCAAGCCCAAGGCTTGCTCTTGCTGAAAAATAGTTTTTTGAAAAGGCAGTGTAAAATTTCTAAGTCACAGAAGGGGATAACACTACCACCACTCCTCCAAAAAAAGTTAAATCAATGGGGATTAAGTACTTGGTAACTAGGTTCTTCTGTGATTCTGGCCATATACCATTTTGTGGAATCCTTTGTAGTGACCTATGATTAGGAGGAATATTTTTGTGTGTGTGTCTTATGCTCTTTCAAATTTCTGGTCAAAAATTGTCACTTCAAGTTGCTTTCCATTAGTATTTCCATCGTCTTTTCCTGACTAGGGAAGTTTCTCTTCACAGAGAAGAAAGCTCACACACAGAAAAATATATGAAGAAGTATGATCAATCTTTGTAACAGCATTTTCTCCTGAGTTTTTATCTTGGGCTCAAATCTCAAATATTTTTATGTAGTATTTTCCAGAAATCTGTAGTTTGGGTGTCCAAGTGTGATACGTGCTTTAAATGTTAATCTTTTTGCTGTTTAATCTATCAAGACATAGTTGATAGCATTAGCGTCCACATCCCCCAGTCTATCATTTTTTGGCCACATCTTCATGGGTTGTAGTGAGCAGAATCGACTGGGACTTTCTCTTTAGCACTATACTGCTGTAGCTTCTAACGGTCACTGTCTTATTCTCCAGAACTCAATTTCACAACGTATTGGAAGAGACACACTTCAACTGCAGTGGAGAAGGCTTTATTTTCATCTCTATCAATTAAATTAATACCTGTTTGGGAGTGCTCTGCAGCTGCAGACTGGAGTTGGGTTCAGTTTGTAATGCACGTTAAATAGAAAATGGTGAATAAGGTGCCTCTTGGTAAACTTCTGTTACAGGTAGCTTTATACTGCCAGTCTTTATAAAGTTTAACAATCTGTTAGAGTCATTAATCTCCTGCTGTGACTTTACCTTTCAGTGTCAGGATTAGACATTTAATTCTCTACTAGACTGTAAATAGCACTGAGATGTTTTGGTTCTAAAATTGTTATATAGCCATGGAAAACATCACTTCAGTGGGCAGTTTAACCTCTTTGAGCTCCACTATAGCTGTGAACAGACAATGATAAAACAGGCCTAAATAGTGCTTAGAACAGTAGAACATGATGCTATCAAAACCAGCAACTGACTCTGTGCACCATAAACTCACTAAACTGACTGAACTGCAAAGACATAAAACCTGCTTTGTGGTACACCATTCATATTTTCAAAAACATTTGCAGGTCTTGATGTTTTCCTTGTCTATCTTTGTGCTGGTCTGGCAAACTTATTATAAGTTAATTAATAAACTGCAAATAATTATTAATTAAGCAAGATGTTTATTTAATGTGCTTTCTCCTCTAACAAATGGAGTTTCATGTGGAAACTAGCCACACTTTGAAGTCACCTCTAACTTAAAAATTCGGGGCGGGGGGGGAAGACCTAAAGCATTGTCTTATGAGTAATAGTGTCATAATACTTACATCATAATGCAGGGTAAATGCATTGCAAAGACATTTGTTAATGTACGTACGAGCACAAGATCTCATGCTGTATTTAGAATAAAACTTGACGTGGTTTTGCCGCATGTTTTATGACCATTTATATTCAAGTCACAGACTTTTCCCATTAACTGATGTTAGTTGTATGAAACAGTAAAATCTCTGGATGCATAAGCCATCGTTTTGGCTGGAGTTTGTTGCTGTATGCAGAGGAACGTACAAGATTAGTTTTCCAGTAGTTATTTACCTTGATGAATAGCCCTAATTGGATCAAATAGACTGGTAATGCTGAGCTAATACTTTTAAATGTCTTGTCTTGTGCAATTAATATTACCTCGTCATGTATCCATTTCAGCTATTGGATGAATGTCTTGCGTTCATACTCCTGTCACATGTAACAAATGATTTTGTCAAGTCATTCTTTATAGCCTGTAGTGATGGATAGCAAAATTTGTGGTCTCCTGCGTATGTAAAAACCATTAAATATACCTTTCAACTTCAATGCCAGGGCGTCCTAAAACTCAGATAACCAATTTCTAAAGAAATTATAATGCGTGTTTACAAGAGGGGTCAGAAATATGCTACTGACATCTATGATTAACACAGCATAGGAAAACAGAATTTGTTAATTTTATATTTATCAAACCTGTGACAGTCAGAATTCAGATTTTTTTTTTTTCAGCTGCTGCAACTATGAACCTGAGAAAGCAACATACAATTACCTTTAGAAACGAGATATCCATTTTATTCATTCATTTTGATTCAGGTATAACTCTACTGTATATTTACAATGGTAAACCCCAAATTGCTGCTTAGCTGATGCTCTTACTGTCCTTTTTATTGATTTCTGGTATGTGGTTGTAGATTGAAGATATTTAATGCCGATGAAAATAAGCTGGGTACTTAAAACATCCTGAGACTTTTCTTACAGTTCCATGGGGTATATTTTTATAATCAGATCTATAATATCCCATTAACCTTGAGTAAAAATTGAATTGCTTGTTCATTGAACACAACACTTTGAAACAGATACCTTCTTACGGAAAAATATAAACAGAAAAATGTCAGTCTTCATTTAGCATTTAAAGTAAGTTTTTTTCAGTGCAGTGGGCAGTAGGTTTTATTGACACATGTTGAACTTGAGCGAGTAGGGGGTTTTTTTTAAGGATTTTTCCCTGAGAATGAGGTGGAAACCACATGGGATTTTTTTAAACCTTTGTGTGTTCCTTTGGCCTATTTCGGTACAATAGGCTTCAAAAAGTCTACCTGTAGGTACTGAAGTGAAGCATCTAACTTGGGAGCAGAGTTTCTCAGCAAACGTTAGGAGATGGACATCTGCAGAGGGAGATTAAGCAAATGTGAGATGAACCCTCTCTGGCAGTATCTCTCCTTTAGTTTGGCTGTAGATGAAACCCTTCATTTAGTAGGGAAGGATTGATATACATAATGATTGGAAATCTATCAGCTGTGTAGTGCCAAGTGCTAGCCTGGTGCACTATTCTCTGAAACTTAACGTCTTAGTGTATTTTTTTTCTTTTTTTGCAATACTTTGATATATTTAGAGTAATATTAGTATTATCTTTGTATTGGTATGGTACTTATGAAAACTATTCATGGATCAGGATCTCATTGTATTAGATGCTGTGCAAACAGCAAAGGACAGTCTGAATGAGTTTTCAGTGTAAGAATAAAACAAGAGTCAGCAAGTGGATATCAGCAGACTGATGAGAGAAAAAACCCAAAGAGTACAAGGTGACAATGTGACAGGTAGTAGCAACCACACACCAGCTTCCTAACTGTTGGCAGGTCTCTTCGACATGTTCTTGTTCTCTTTTTTTTTCTCTTCCTCCCTGTCGTGGTTTAACCCCCGCCCACAACTCAGCACCACGCAGCCGCTCACTCACTCCCCCCCCACCCAGTGGGATGGGGGAGAGAATCAGGGGGGGGAAAAAAAAAAAGTAAAGCTCGTGGGTTGAGATAAGAACAGTTTAATAGAACAGAAAGGAAGAAACTAACACTGACACTAATAACA